>VZRZ01008649.1:1637-56268 GCA_013398175.1 Climacteris rufus
ATCCCCCTCCCCCGGCTGCATCAAATACAACCCCCCCAGGGGATGTTCCCGCCGCCGCTTCGGCAGTGGTAGAAAGCCGTGGGACGGCCATTCCAGGCTGTGCCTGGGCAGCCTCCCCCTACTGCGCGGGGGTGGATCGAGCCGCTGGAAGGGGAGGACCCCGGAGGGCTGTGGCCTGGCCCCGCTCAGTGGCTAAAGATCTGGATGGGGGCAGACGGGTCTGCGCCTGCGCAAACCGTGGGGCTAGGGGGGGTCATGGAGATCACACCTAGCAGCATTCCGCCAGAGGGCCTGAGCCCGAGCGCAGAGACTGCCGGCTCCAGCTGGAGTCGCGCAGTCTCCCCGGCGCTCAGGGGGTCTGCCCAATGCAGCAGATTCCTGCCTCATGCCCCTCGGCACCGGGCTGGGGGGAAGCCACCGTGTCAATCTCGTCCGGGTCTGTCCAATGGGCTACTGCTGCGTCAGCAGAGGGCGGGTCAATCCATCTGCCCGCTGCCCTGGGCTCAGGGCAGCTTATCAAAATGCCTCAATTCAGACATTCTACGGCTCAACCTGTGTGGTCCAACGACCCTGCTGCTTCTGCCAGCGCTGGAAAAATGCAGGGAAAAGGGCAGCCTGCACCGTTCCGCCGCCCCCCCTCCATGGGGGAGGGCAGCGCCAGCCCCGCCGAACTCCCAGGGCCCCAGGGGCTGTCCGAGGCGAATTCGTTTCTGAACGCCTGCCAATCATTTGAGCTCGGCCAGCTTGCAAGCCGAGCTCCCTCCGGGGTCGCCCCATTCCCTGCATCCACGGCCTCAGAGAGGAGAGGGGGTTCCTCTTCCTCTTCATCCAGCTCAGGGGGTTCCCCCAGCTGACTGAGCGAGCCCACCAGAGTGGCTGCTTCCGAAGAGCTGCCGTGGCTTTGAATAACAAAATTCAGGCGTCTCCAGGTGACCAGCATCTTAGCCAAATCCACACTAAAGTCAACTGCTAACGAATCCAAAAGCAATTCTCCTAACTCAGCCCAGGTGGTCTTAGAAAGAACATCTCCAAAGTCCTGGAAGACACGCCATTCTTTGCCCCAGAAATAGACCTGTTCCAACTCTGTTCTGGAAACCAAGACTCCCTTACTCTCCAACGCTATCTCTAACACCTCTAACGCCAAGGTATCGCCTGAAGAATCCGTATTAATCACATTTTTTAAAAAATCTAGCTAACGAAGGGCAATTTTACTTTTATCTGACTCGAGCCTGCGCGAACCATATGGGCCACCAGATGTCGCACTTTGGACACGAAAGAAAGATGCAGACATGCGCTGGAGAGACAGAACCAAACTGCAGGCCAAAAACTGGGCAGAACTGCGCCTTCCAGACCCCGCACTTTATTTTATATATCCTCCTAGAATCCACAAGGATTGGAGGGAGAAATTGCCACCTCTCCATCACGCTGGTCAAAAGAATTATCCATCAAACATCTCCGCCCAGGAGAAAGGAATGCAAACAATAGAACACAGTTAGAAAAACATGGCTATGTTTACAGAGAATGCATGAGAAACTGTTACAGAAGAATGAAAACATCGAAGAACTGCAAAACTCAGGGCAACACTGATATGGTACTGTACCTATAAGAAGTGTTGCAAAACAAAACAAATTTAACAAAACATAATAAATTATAAAATAAAGAGTATATTTACTTGTGGGATAATTTTAATCTCATCCATCCATATTTCTTAATACGTAAGCATCTGTTTTAGAGATGCCTTATATTGCTGATGTAACTAGACTGAGATGTCTTTCCAGAGAAGCTAATTTCAAGAGCAGACCACTGAAAAATCTTCAGACTCCTAACTGGGTAGGACTGCTTCAGCATGCTGAGCTAAAGAGCTGTAAGACGTAATTTTCCCTCTTTCCAATTGTTTCTGTCTGATAGTGTCAGCCAGCACCAGTTAAACATACATGCTTCATAGGAGTAGCAGATTACTTCAGATACAGGATTTAGTTGCAGAGCGAAGACAATGTGACTTTGTTACTTCTAAAAATCTCAAAGGTCAGTCAGACAATTGCTTTAAGAGTCACATTTATCTTCTGGACAGCTTTTTCATAGCTACCTTTACCTCCAGCTGGTCAGATGTAAATCCATGACTGCAAAAGGTATTCAAAAGAATGGTATTTACAAATCACTGATGCACTGATGCACTGAAAGGGTCTTAACTTTTATTTATATATACTGTGACACAGACCACGTTATAAAGACTGTAAGATCGATTCTCCCTGAAAAACAAACAAACTAGCAACAACAACAAAAAAATCCTGCCAGGCTGCAGGATCTGTCCATCCACATTTTGTGGCATGGTGCAGACATGGTGCTGGTGTATGCTGAGACCAGCAGCGTTGCCTTTGAGGTTTCAGAGGCCTGCAAGGCCCTCATCCTTCTGGGAGGGGATGGTCCCCACAGCCATGTCTGAATCATAGACCTGTTCAATTTTCGGTCCTCATAACCTTGTATGGATGAGAGCAGGAGGTGCTGGGCCCTGCCCTGCTCACTCAAGTAGATCTTTCTGTTCTCCAGTTGATGCTCTCCTGAAAGGAGGAAGGATGTGCCTCACTTTGCATCTCTGGGAGCCCATGTTCATGGAGGCAAAGTGTTTGAAGAGTCCCAAGAGGCCCAGAGTTGTCTTTATCAGGCCAAAGCACATGTGCACTGGATGCTTTGTGAACTAAGTATGTTGACAATCCTGCATTACCTGAACAGCATTTACATAATTATCCAGGCATTTCTATATGCCGTCAATTAGACCACAGAAGCTCCAGTGGAGAAAGTACTTTTTCGTCAGCTGGTTTTCCTCTGATGAATATGCTCTGAGATTATTTCTAGATAATTAAGGAGGAACTAGAGCCTTTGACAGCAGGTGCAGCTCTTGTCTGGTCTTGGGATCCTTCATTTCTTATCTAGTTGAGTCTCCTTGACCTGCTCTGGTGGTAGGGCACACATTGTCTCCCAGAGACAGAGTCTTTTCCTTGAGTCTGTCCCCCAAGAAGAGAACTCAGCAAGATGGTGTCTGCAGCAGGTGCTGCTCCTGGGAAAAAGGACCAACAGCAGAGTTCGGCAGATAGAGGAGGGGCTGTGCATGGATCGCTCATACAGGGCAAGGAGAAGATGGTCTGTCCAGTGCTTCACCTTCCTGAGAGCATCCCTGTGTCCCTACAGGTTACCACATATGGGGCACATCTTCAGACTGCATCAGGCTTTTGGGTAGGGCCATTCCACATCCAGTCTCATGTAATACAGCTGGAGAGCCAGATAAACCCCATCACCCGCAGGGTGGGGGATCATGGGGGAGGAGAAGGAGTCATGTCCACTCCAAATAGTATCAGGGTGACAGGGCAGAAGAAACCTCACTGTCCAGAGATGTCTACAGTCCCTGAGTGCTGCTGTGGGAATTCTGACCCTGAGGAAGCACAAGAACCTTCTTTGGGGTGCCGGGTCTGGATGATGGAGCTGGAGTGGACACAGCAAAGGCTGTTACTGGAGCTTCTCCAGCAGTGACACCAGAAGGATCCGGATCTCCTCATGCACACCGACAGGTGGTGTGCTTTGTCCTGTGCTCCCCTCCTCTGTAAGGTCCTTGCCTACACCTCTGTTCATCTTCTCTGTTTTCATTCTTCATCTTCACTGTTCATTTTCCCCAGTCCATCCCTGGGGTGGGTAGGCACAGAGCCACATCACTGTCCTGGTGGGGGCAGAGAGCAGCCCCACAAGTAAGCCAGGGTGCCACCCTCACCAACAATGTGCTATGGGTGAGGAGGGTTTATCCTGCCTCATGCTGATACCATCTTGCTGCTTCCTCTCCCCAGAGCTCCAGGACAGGTCGTTGCAGCAGCAGAAGGACACACAGAAGGAATGCACCTGATTCCAGGAGCTGACTGCAAAACTGAAGGACAGGCTGAGCAAGCAGGCTCAGTTGCTGGAGCAGGTGAGCCCACGCTGTGGTCAGCCCCCCTGTGTGGGTATGTGGCATGTGTCTTACCCACTGGAGGTCCCTGGCTTGGAGTCTGTGAATGGCATCTGTTGCTCCTCTGCGTCCGAACCCAGGAGCGCTGAAGGGCAATGGCGAAGCAAGTCAATGCAGAATCGCAGCAGTGCTCACTGGAGGAGCACCGACAATTCATGATGCAGCAGCTTTCCATGGAATGAGAAGAGATGGAGAGGACGAAGGTGAGGTGGGGCAGACGTGCTTTTCACATGTGCCATGGGTCTGTGCAGGGCCATGTGGTGGAGGAAAGAGCTGTGTGCTGGGCTGCACCCTCCTTCTTCAGCCCTTTGCCTCCTTCATGATACACCAGGTCACATGGGGAATTGCAATCCAACAGATCCTCTGGCACACAAATGACAAAGGCTGCTGTGTATGTGTGTGCTGGCTCTCAAGAAAACAGAGCTCTCCATAGGATGTTGGTCAAGCATCATGGGCTGGAACCACCCTCTTGATGTTGGGTGGAGTTTAGTGACAGCAATGGGTTAAAGAAGAACAGGTGTGTGGCAGATGGACTTAGGGTGTCCTCTCTTTCTCTCTTGCAATGCTCTCCAGAGTGCTTTGCTGGAGGAGCACAAATTGATGCTGCAGAAGTTCTCAGAGGAGTTAGGGGGGCTGGTGGCCAAGTGGGAAGAATTTCATACCCAGGAATGGCTGCTGAAGGAGTGGTTGTGGCATGAGACAGAACAATCTCAGCAGATAGTCTCCAACATGATGAGACTCCACTGCAGTGGAGCCCCTTCCCATGGCCTCCAGCATCACCTCAGAGTCTCAGGGGTGGGTTCTGCACACACGGGAGACATTCAGCACTGCCTTCAGAAATTTGTGACCGAGGCATCATTCTGGGTAGTGAGAACCACGCTGTTGGAGGAGCAGCCCCACCAGCTTGTCTTTGATGTCACCTGTCTCTCTCCTGTGCTTGTGAAGAGTTTGGGCAGCCAGGACAGCCGAAGGTGCCTCCATTGTGAGTCCAGTGAGGGGAAACCCCCAAGGTGGGCTAAGCAGAACCTCTCTGCACTTTGGGAATATGTCCAGAGTCAGTTCTGCATCTGCCTGGGACTGCCCAGAGGGGATATGTGGCACAGATATTGCAGCAGAGCTGCCTTTTTAAGGGCTATCAGGAAAATAACCATTCAAGCTGAGTTTTTCCACTACTGACAAACAGCCATGCTTTGAGCACGTTTTAGGGTGTACAACTTGGTGAGGGACTCCATTCTTTCTTTGAAGGAGTGTGTGCATGTGTGTCAGTACAATTGTAACTCTGCCAGACCTGGCCCCCATCCAAGGGCGGATGGATGGATGAAGGCACTAGTCAAATACCTAGTGGTGTTGATCTGCACCCCAAACTGGCCCACATGAGAAGTTCAGCAGGAACAGCTTTCCTTCATGACTTGGGGAAAAAAAGTGAGACAGTGTCCAGGTCAGGGCAGGTAATACATTGGTTTCTCCCATGCCCATCCTACAAGTAGGCAGAGCTGAAGATGTGGGGCTGTGAACTAAGAGCCAAGGAGGAGTAGCTGTAGAGGGACAGGGATCAGATGGATAAGTCCTGGCATAAGCTGAAGCAGGAAAGGTGAACAGGGCAAGGCACCCAGCAGTGGGAGGAGGACATTCAGAGCATGACCAAGGTAAGCAGAGTATCTGGACTGCAATTCACAGCTCTACAGAGGCCATAAGCAAACTGGGGTTTCTCACCCCTCCCAAAGTCATGAATTCTAATCCTGAGCCTGAAGGGAAGTAAGGGGAGGCACAAAGGAGCCCTGCCATGGAGCAGCAAGAGTCCCTGTCCCCTGCCTCACCAGCCAGTCTGCCTTGCAGTGATCATCCCAGAAATACAGCGAAGGGGAGTGAGCCCTGCAGGAAGCTTGCAGGATGGAGTCCGAACACCAGGACACGCTGCAGGCTATACAGTGACAGTTGTAGCAGCTGAGGTGCCACAAGGAGCTTCTGTGCCAAGCAAATGCCCCCTCACCTTTCCTCTTCAGCCTGGGGCCTCTGTGCCAGGAGCTTGAATTTTTGCCAACAGCTTCTCTTTCTCCTGGGCATGGGGCAGGATCATCTGAGCATGGTAAAAACGTGCATTTTTCTATATTCCAACTGGAGAGGACTGCTTTTGAAGTATTTTAATTGGAAGTTCTTGTGGTTTTTTGTCTTGTGGCTACTTGGCCTAACTATTTGTCTCCTAATTCTTAGAGAGCAGAATAGAAATACATTTTAAATAAATAAATACGAAGAAAACTATAACTTACTGGCGTTTGCATTTTTCACAGGAACAACAGTGTGGGAAATACTGGCAATATGCCTGTGACTGAGCTAAAGCCATCCTCACAATTTAATTTAAAATTTTTTTTTATTTCTTCATAGTGAAGAAATAAATTTATTTCTTCTTCATAAAGAAAACACCTGTTGTATGTTTTTTACTTAATTTTTTTACTCACTGGGATGTCTAAATACTGATGGAGTTCCTGGAACCAGAGTGAAAACTGTAAATTTCGTTTTCCACAGAGAAACCTACCCTCATCTGAAACTCAACCTGCCAGTTCTCAGAGGAGATACATTTTTCCAGACTCCTAAAACTATTATAGCAACTGCCTGAATGTACCTGCTGCAGGATTGCCAAGGGTTTCTGCACTTCTGGTACATTCTCTGTGGGTATCCACATCCACGGTGAAAGGAGGAGGAGGCATTGACAGACAATAAAAAGGCTTTGTGGCACCAACAACAGTGAGGTGTCATTTCAGCAAGCAGAACAGTCTGGAGCCTAGTTACAGCTGGGATGTGTGCAGAGTCAGATGGTGTGAGGTAGGGGAGGGGAGACGGAGCGTTTGCACAGCTGCTCCTGAAATTTCTGTCATTCAAGGGATTAACCAGAGCCTGGACACTGCAGAAATCTGATGTTAAACTGCTTTCTGACAAACACAAGAATTTGTTCAACAGACAGCAGCTTGAGGGTGGTGAGAGCAATTTAGGCACCCATTAAAAGTAAAATAAGCACTCTAAGGTGACAGCTTCTTGTAGACACTGACATTACACACGTTTTCTGAGCATATTAGAGTAAGCATTTCTGGATACTAAGTTGTGACCACGTTCTATTTCTGTTCCCCAGGTAGCAGGCAGTAGGTCAGCCGTTACAGATACAATCCCTTTAAAAATTAACCCTTCATTTAGCTTATTCTCCCATGCAAGCTGCTACCGGGAGAACAGAAGATGGGATTTAGTCACTTGTGTTTACTTAGGCATAGGTAGAAGATCATGTGAGTCTTCCTATCGGCTAAATCCTCAGGATTCTTCCTTGATGTAGTGGTTAGGGACGCTCTGCTCCTGAGGGGAGCGCGGGAAGGCGGGAGCAGCGGCAGCCAGTCAGAGGGGAGAGCTCCAAGCGATAGCCAATCAGAAGGGAGAGCTCCGGCCGATAACCAATCAGAGAGGAGAGTCCGGCGCTGCCGGGGCAGAGGCGCTGAGGGGAGGGGCGGTTGTGAGGGGTTGAGGCCGTGAGGGGTTGAGGTCGGTGACTCTGGTAAGTTCCTGTTCGTACCGCTGTAGCTTTAGAAACCTTTGACGCTGACAGAAGTAGTTCATACTGTATCCTTCATTTACTGAAAGCGGTGTTCCCTCGAGTCCTTGGAGAATGAAACAGGGTCATATCCTGTTACAGACTCGGTGTTTTTCCTTAAAAAACTTTGAAGACTTCCTTCTGCCCTCACAGACTACTATATCTAGGTCCCACTTTTTCAGTTTTAAACTGAAAATTTGGAATGTACCTGGATGAGGTGGTTTTTATGTTTACTGATTGACACATCCTTAAGTAACTTGTGGTACCTGAAGCGACTACTGAGCAGTTCACTACTTCTAACAGTGTTAAATCAGGTTTTTTTTCACTGGGAATAGTAGTTGCAATTCTATAGCTAATATTTGCATGAATGAATGGTTATATTGCTATAAAGAAATTTTAGTCAGTGATCCACATCAATTCTGCTAAGGTTCTGTTCTGTCCACTGCCCTCCAGCACTTGGGGTGCAGATCCATCCCTCCTTACAAACCCATCCCTGCTTTCTCCACTCTCCCGCACCAAGTCTGTTGGATGTGGATCTGATGCAGACGCCAGCAGGCTGTC
Organism: Climacteris rufus; assembly: GCA_013398175.1. Classification (NCBI taxonomy): domain Eukaryota; kingdom Metazoa; phylum Chordata; class Aves; order Passeriformes; family Climacteridae; genus Climacteris; species Climacteris rufus. Next base: position 9,761 of record VZRZ01008649.1, read on the forward strand.
CGAAGGGTTTTCTTAGCATCTTGTGTGTTTGGTCCACTGTTTCAGACTATTCACACACCTTCCCTCAGAAGGTTCCCCTCTACATTTTCTCTATGTGATTTTGTACACCTTATTCCCTGTTTTGTTTCTTTGCCTGAACCTACCTTTTTACCTCTCCTACACTTCTTCTCACTGCCCAGACTCCTTTCAAGTAAGCAACTACCCCCTAGTAACTTTTTCTACCGCTGGTTCCTGTTGTGTTACATCCATACCTGAATTTGGTATTTCCAAATTTGTTATGTAGGCAGTTTTGGCCTCATGTCATTGTACTTACTGGTACATACATGAAGACAGTCTTCCGTCACAAATTTCTCTTGTGGCCCTATGATTCAAAAGATACGACTGACAACCTTGATTGTCAGACAAAAACTCTTTATTTGAGCCGGGGGGAGAACAGGGAGTCCCCGCTCCTCAAGCTCGTTCTCCACCATGTACAAATTTCAGCGGGTTTACATAGCAATTTTATTTAAAATTCCATACATTTGTGCACTCCTGTGGTTAGTATTCGATAAGCAAACACTTAGTCTTACATTGCGCCACATCCCTGTGTTCTAACGCAGTGTCCTCGCGAAAGAGACCTGTCTGGAAACCATTTGTTCCCCTTATCACTCCTGCCCTGAAGCAGTTGAGCCTTTAGCTATTCTAAGCTCTAATTTTGTCGTCACTTATGTCAAGCTTGGCCTGTTAGGCTTTCTTATGTTGAGTGCTTGTGTTAAGTATTTGTTTGTTTAAGCACTTGTGCCTTATCGGTAATCGATTATGATAAATACTTGACTAATCATCTTAAGCACCTGTGATTCATTATGTAAAATAAGCCCTCTGTTTCACGTACAATTGATTTTGTTTGCATTTCAATCACATGATACACTTTTTTGATAGAATTATTTTACTTAATCTTTGATTCTTCTACCTGTTTTTAATTTTTAAAAAGTATTGTCTTACCTTATGCAGATTCCAGCTACAATATGTCCTGTTTTGCAGTCACACCATTTCTCTGGCCTTGTATAATTTCTGCCTTGCTCCCGGTTCCCCTCAAAAGCATGAACTAACTTAGAGACCTGGTGCTCCGTCAGGGCTTCTTTCTTCCAATCCTATACAATCTCCTTTTCCCTTGTAAAACTGGAAGGGGGGGTGTTGGGGAGGGAAGTCCCCTCACAAATACATGAAGCAGTGAAAAGTTAATGATGAAGATAGTTGTCTTTAAAATCTAATTTATAATCCATAAAAATTCATTGAATCACTTAATTTAAGACATACTGCTTAAGGGACTACTTAATTTGTCTTGCCTACATTCACTTAATGGTTTTAAAGGTTTTCTGTGAAATAAACAGCAAGAGGCATAGCTAAAAAGAACCCCAAAAGCCCGGTTCTTTTAGGTAAAAATCAAGTGTCCGCGGTCTGTACTTGGTCTGTTACATCCTTCCAAAGGAAGAACACTGAATGCTTTGGGTACCCTTCTTGTACAGGAACTTCAGTCCAAGGTGCATGTGCTAGAAATTATGAATCTATTCATATTGAGCCTGAATTTCAACCTTCTCTTTTGACATTTTTAGATGATATAAAAGGTTTTTAACTGATCCATATTACGTTTATCTTCCAGACAAGTGCATTGTTGAAAACTTCACAAAACAAGATGTTTGCATCTTTGAAGTATCACTCGACAGACTATTTATATGAGGTATAGTTTTATTATTTCTCTTAATAGTCTGAACAAAATACAGCAGTTACTGAAGAAACGATTGAGTGCACATTAGAAAAGGTAACAAGAACTACTTTCTTTGGAATTCTGTTTCAGAGAGATTGTTGTGCTGCCCTTTCTGGGATAAGATAGTGAAGTGATTATAGCTTTTTTTTACCCAAACCGAAGACCATCAGTTATTTCTAGTGTGTGTTGCACTTATTATTTACTTATAATGCACCTAAAAGTTTCCTTCTTAGATTTTTCTCTGGAGAATACACTGTGCCTTCTAATGCATTAAATTAAATTAAATTAATTACTTTCTGGGGAACTAATTCAATTGTCTGGCTACTTTAACGTGCGTTAGCATAGTGACACACAATGCTGTATTCCTTAATGATTGTAGGAAAGAGTTTTTGTAATGTCTTAAATTAAATTCATGGAAATTAGATTTTTTTTCGCACCTGCAATGAATATTTTGGCTTTACAAATTTTGATCACTTAAGATCTAGAAGCCTTGTGAAGTCTGTTTTCCTTCTTGTCTCCATCTGTGATGTTGCCAAGTGCTTATCCCTGAAACACACTGTCATAATTGAGTTTTTACTTACTGATATTTTCAAAGAAAAGCCACAGACCAAATATAAGACTTCTCTGCTAGAGCAGTGCTTTGCTAAAAGGGGGCATTTCTAGTGTGTGAGCAAACGAATAATGTAGCAAGACATGATGCCTTCAGGAATACAGGGAGAGTACAAGGACACACACAAACACACCTGGCACATAGCTGGAGACCTGCAGCCTGGGAAGTGGTCCAGCAATAAGTTTTTGCATTAAATTGGGATTCATGTTGCAAAACATTGCCCACATCCCTTAGAGTACAGCAGTCGGTCCATGTAGTACCAGCATATGTACCTACTGTTTCTTTAAACTGTAGCAACCAGAACTTCTTTTGTGTTGTAATTCCAATAGCATGCAGCCTGACGCGCAGTGTTTGTATGGAAACCTTCTCAATGCAGCTCCAGTCAGCTTGATCTCCAGGTGTTTCTGTATTATCTATGAATGAAAAATGGATGTGTTAGCAAAACACGTTGTGGGCTATATGCAAAAGAGGATAATTACATGGCTTTTCCTGCCTGAGTTTTGAGGACGATTGTGCTGATATGCAGACAGATGAAAACTGTTAGAAGAGAAATGCTGCGTGACCTGCTGAGTGGCTGCTCTGGAACAGTGTAAATCTTGCTCTGTAATGCTGTCATAAGGGGTTAATGGATGTGATCACACATTTAAAGGTATTAGAGATCTGACTGTGCAAGGGAGATGCTGTGCTCAAATTGTAGCTTCTGGTTCCACTCTTGTGCCTAGTTACCATCCTCTAGTGAAAATTGCATTGATTTTTTCAAGTATCAAGTGCACTTGACCAAAGTTTCCAACTTCTAGGAAGTGCTGGAATTCAATGAGCTAATACCAAACTGATTCCTGCACACATCTGGCTCAACCGGATGTGGAATCCCATTCTTAATGTACTTGTTATGCATTTATATAAATTTCAGATATAGTTTTTCCAGCTTCCCTTTACAAATGCATCTTTGAAGAAAGGAGTCTTTTCAGTCATTCAAGGTGCAAGAGTTGCATACTTCATGCTACTGAGTGCTGTAGGTGTGATTGCAGTCACCTTAGTAGTTCAAGGTTTTCTAATGTTATAAACTGACAATATATGCAAGCTGTATAGAACTATAAAATGCACATAATATCTTTCATTTAGAAGAGAGATTTGCAGAGACCTTTATATTTTCTTGAGCAGCAGGGGTAGGTATGCACTGATTGAATGCCTCAGCCATTAAACATGGCCATGAGAAAGACTTATATATTTGAAAAAGGCAAGAAAAGTTGTGTGTTATCAGACTTTATTAAGTGAACTAATTCAGCTTAACCTTCACATTCAGAACAATTTCATTTAAAACATTTTGTAAAATGCACAATTTTCCTGGTTTGAGGCCATTACCTGGGATAGCTCCTGTATGTATTTCTTCCACTTCACAAACATCAGTGACAGAAAAAAAATTTAGCTAATAAGCTAAAGTTAGCCTCAGTGAAACTACATACTGGTGTTTAAAATTTCTTTCTGATCTCTGTTTTATTGTGGTGTGTATTTGTTCAGTGGCTTCTACAGTAGCAGTAGCATTCTTCTTTAACCTAAGAGTGCTTTGACAACTCTTAATGTCCCAATTCTGACAGCTTGTTTTAATGAAGAAAAGGGTTGTCATCAGCATTTTCTGCTCCTGCTATCTCTATCAGGAAATTTGCTAGCTGCACTTTATTTATGATAAATGCAGTTGTGTCAGCAGTAACTTCAATACAGATTACTTAAACTGATATGTGGCAGTAACATGTAGAAGGTCTAGGTCGAACTGCCTGTAGTTGTCCAGTTCTGTCTTCTTTATTCCGAACTTGTGAAAGAGATCACTGGGGAAATGCCATGGTTTGACTTAGCCAAGAGGGACTGCATTGAATCAGATCTGTTTTTTTACAAGAGCCTTCCACGGCAGGAGGTTTTGCCTTTTTTATTAAAATTAATTAGCATTCACAGAATTGTAACTATCCCTCAAAGGATTAAACTGAAATGGAAAAAGGAATTGTTTTGATGAAGTTCTCATTGCTTCCCATGTTTTCTTTTTTTTTTTTTCCCCCTCAACTTCCTCTTTTCTTGTACAGAAAGGTTTGAAAAGTACACCAACAGCATGTTTATTCTGGTTGCAGTCCAAGCCAGTGGAATATTTCTAGTTTGTCACCTGAGATGTCCAACAGTACAAGCTGTATGGCTTGACAGCATATACTGAAATGGGTGGATGTTTCTAGGAACTGAAGCAACACAGCTGAAGTGAGGCAATGAAATCACAACTGGAAAGAAGTTTCTAGTGTCATTCATTGTGTTCTCCCACATGACTATATCCAGTTGCCTTTTCCAATATGCCTTTTACATCACAGAGTTTTTCAAAACAACTTCTTTCTGCTTCCTTCTATAAACTTGTTAAATACAAAACCCTGTGTAAGGACAATTTTTCTTTGCTTCCTGAACTCACTGTTTATTCTGTGGTTCTGTGCTCCTTATACACTACTGTACATGGGCTTCTGTGACAAAGGAACTGTAAGATAGTTTCTTGAGCTTGGCCTTCAATGAAAAGTTACTGAACTTGCCAGATATACTATTTAATTCCTGAATTCCATCGATTACTACCCTTGTTTTTAGTGAAAATTGAAGGATTTAAAAGAACTTTCATTACCTCATAATGACACATGAAAGACAAGAGGCTTTAGAATATTAAAAGCACTTCAAACAAATAGTAGGAATGATATTAAATTGTTTCTGGTCAGCTTATCCATGTATCCATTCCAGGTATTAAGATAAGTACTTGTAATTGCACATACAAAGTTTAGTTAAAGTGTAGCTAAGCATATATGCGCTTTTGCATACTCAGAGGTGGAGATTAAAAGTTAAATAGCAAATCAGGTAACTTTTAATATCTTCTCTTAGTCTGGACTGTGTCAGCGTTACAAAAATAAGGTTTAAGTAAAAAATATCATGTTCTAGTAGAAAACATTTGAAAACAGTGGGAATGTTTGAAGAGGTAGTGCACAAAAAGAATGAAACGGTCTCATAACTTTATCACATGCCTTTTTTTTATTCAGAGTATGGCAAGGCAAAAGTTTTCCATCTGGAAATTATCGCTTTGCTTTCCTCCCTGCTTACATCAAGATGAAAAGTATCATCTCAATGGACTCTTTGCTGATGATAAGTACAGGAACCCATGGACTAGAAGTATGTTACATAGTCCTTAAGTTTTAGTTTAGATTTACTGTGGTTTAAAGGCAAAGCTTATGTTTATCCATAATGTGATTAGTCTGGTAAAAAAAATGTTTCCAGAAGTAGCACTATGTTAGTTCGTACACCTCTTGAAAGTAGAACATCTTCATTGCCCAAGCAGAAATAAATGGGAAATGGATATTTATTTGTGTATCGTACCATAAATGAGATGATATTTGATTAGTTTGTAGAAATGTCTGGAAAGCTTTCTTTCCAGAGAAGTGTTTATGGAAGAAAAACAATGATTAGAGATAAGTAAAATACTGAATCTGATTACTTGGGAGAGGTTTGAAAGATGATGCTGAACTTATGAGATGTGGGAAAAAATGAAGGTTTCAAATAACAGAGGCAAATATATGTATAAAAAAGTGTTTGCATCTTTCATGTGCATTTGTATTACGTTTGCTTCTATACCTCATGTGTAAAGTTTGGTTAACCTCTGCAATGATTTAATCAATATATAAAAATTAATTTTATTATTTTCTCTGTGATTTTTTTCCTCTCATTTTTGTCTTAGTTGGTTCAACACAGAACATGATTGCTCTTTCGGTGTTGGATCAATGGAAAAAACGTTTACCTGTGGAGGATTTCCTGGAAAAGTCAGTAACTTTTAGTTAAAAATACTAATGATTTCTTAGATATCATTCAAGTACTTTGTGAATCATAAGCTAATGATGATAAAAGATGTTATCATCTATCATGGAGCAGATATGGAAATGTTCCTGGCAGTCAAAAGTATCAAATGAACTCTGAAACTGAGTTAATTTTAAACACGGGCTTGCAACACAAACCCTTTTACAGCACGTATTAGACATGGAAGAAGATTATGGTTCCTCAAAACCAATAAATTGTGTGTATTTCTGCTTTCAATCACCAGTGTGAAAGAAACAGACAAATTACATTTGCGCTTTTGCAGATGCCAGTGCCAGGCTTCTCAGTCCCTTGCAGTGGCACTCTTCTGTGATTTCAATGTGATAGTCTGGATTTCATTGCTATATACTACTTTTTTTTGTCATAACCCTCTGCTCACTCATGTCATATAAATGGTCATGCTCATAGAGCAGATCAAGGCTGTGCAGAGAATGGTGTGGGTGTCTGTGAAATTTGGTGCATACTTTCTGTATCTTCAGAAAAAAATAAGACTATTTCATGTAACTTAACACCTTCAGAAAGTGATAGATATTATGAGGATGCAGCAAAACTTGTACAAAGATATAATCCAAGACATTGTCTAGACTAAAAGGAAAAGCAATTCCCGAAAAATTGTTTTGAAGACAGAGTGTCATTTAGGTATCAACAGTCAGCACTGGAGAAACCAGATAGATGCCATCTCAAGGGGTATTAGATGCCAAGAATTAAGAATTTTATCAGACCAAAGAATATCTCTTTTTACCTGTTGTTTTAGCAGTTAATTAAATCATAACATCTAAATAACACCAAGGAAATCAGTGCATATATTAGGCACCAGCTACAGAAAATTTGAGATGATTTAACTTAATGTACTGTAAATAGAAGTGGGCTAAATTTCTGTAGCAGTGAAAAATTTATCTGAGTGAGACAAGAAAATAAGGAGAAGGGAGTTACACTTAGGAAGAAAGGATTTGTATGTGCCTCAGGTTCTTCAAGTGCTTTGCATTCTGTTTAAGGTAAGTAAGGGGAATCTAAGTTATTTTGATATTTTAAGATAATGATTTTCCTGGGGGCAGGATTAAGCACTTACAGTACACATAATTCATCACGAATCAGTATAAATATTCCTAATGGGGAACAAAATACACTGCCATGTATTTGCACATATACACACAAGACATATACACACCAAAAAAAGAGAAAAGGGTGTGCAGTAAATATGGTAGTGGTTTGTTTTGGATGTTTAGAACTTAACCTACAGTAAACGCTTTTCAATTGATTTATTCTTAGCAAGGACAGGGAGTGAATAGGGTGACAAGTAAATTCACAGATAAAACTAATTTCTTTCTAATAGTCAAAACCAACAGATCACAGGAAGTAAGATGCTAGCATCTTTTTAAAAATTATAAGAAACAAGCAGTAATATATTCTGCTATTGTCATTTCAAGGAATAGGAGGCATTTTTTCTGGAGGACAGCGTTCAGTGCTGAGTGTGACTAATAGCACCATGGTTGTACAAGAAAGGAGTAGCTCTCTGGTTTAAAGGTTTTACACTTGCTTATGGCTTGACATAGTAATTATCAAAGGACGTCCCAGATGTGTTGCTGTGTGGTACAGTTATAACTGGGCTCAGTGTCTTTGGATTGCTTATCATACAATTCAATACATTCTATTCTAAGACTCTGCTCAGAAGATGTCTTTATTTCATTTTAACAGTAGGTGTAAGTTTTTTCTACTAAAATAGTAATTTGTGTAAAATTTTTATGCTCTTCTGTGAGTCTAAAAATTTAGATAACTAGGTTAGTAGAGGTGATATTGTTAAATCAGCTTGTCAACTTGGAATTTTTGGGTTTGTGGTTTTCTTTTAAGTAGCTCTTCATGTAAGCCTGTCAGGAGTGTAAGCATCTGATCAAATTGATCAGTGAAGTGGCTTGATATCTTAATGAAAACTGGTTCAAAGTGTCAGGGAGCCTATTCTCTCCTTGGAGAGGCTGAAAAACAGAGGAGAACAATAAAGAAGTGGAAGAAAAACACTAAAAAGAAGACGTTGACTGCTTAGGAAGGGGTGAGAGGACACCTGAGAGTGAAGAAGATAAGGAAGTGAGTCTGTAATTTCTAGAAACTGCCAAATTACTTAATTGGATAAACCCCCTTACAAGCCTCATTACAAGCACTTAATTGCCATGATCATTTTTACAATGGGACACAACTTTTATATTTCAAAGTTACTGCTCCAAGTTTTACTTCAGATTGCAAAAATCTAATTGAAGCTAAATACATTAAACCTAATGTAGTGCTTTCTGTATTCAGAACACTGTGCAACCATGGCTATATGACTTGAACATATATTTCCATACTTAGAATAGTCTGCTTTTAAAATATTTACCATTTTCCAGAACAGCCTTACTAAGGGTTTGACTTTGGAAAAGGTGGCCTGTGTAGTCTCAAAACAGGCAACTTAGGTTTTTTCTATCTATAAAACTATAGTGAAACACAATGATTTCAGTGAAGTTAGCCCATGTGTAACAGGCCGGTGTTTCATGGATTTTCAAAGGCTTATGTCCTGTGAAAGTTTGGATATTAGTTACTAGTACTGTGTGGTTATTGCTTGTGAACTATACTACTTGTGGTTTCAAAATTAACTTCCAAGCTATACTCAAAATGTTGTAAAGTAGTTGAGTTTTTAAAAGATGTTTAGCAGAGATTCCCCTTTATTGCTGTTTACACGTGAAGGCCTGTACTGAATTTCAGAGGTGCACTTATGAGTTACCTTTAGATGACTAGCACACAGCAACATGGTGTAATGCAAAGTACTATTAAAAATAGAGTAAATCAATAGGATGCATGGTTGAGAAATCAGTTGTCTGAAATGAGAATGGTTAAGTTCAATAACTATAGATGAACTTGTTTGGGTTCTTCAGAAATGTCAGCACTCATCAGTCAGGGTCACTGTATTGTTGCAGTCAATTTATATGAGTGACATAGTGTTAATACATATTTTAATTAACAATTACAACTGTTTAGTCCAGATGCATACTTAGCTCAGGACTATGATGGCTTTTTTTTTCTTTCTGTAGTCAAATGATTTTGCTACTTATTTGGCAAAGAGGGGTTTTTCCTTAAGATATAATAGTAATACTGAGGTCAGTATGAAAAGTGACAGGAAATGTAAGTGTTTTTGTTTCTTCACCTATGCTTTTTCGTTACTATTACTTGCAATTTCTTGATGCTTTTTGAAAAAGAGGTATACATTTAACCCAGCAGCACATTTTTGCTGTAAGTATTATGACATCAGTAGGTTTGATGCTTTTTTCCTTTTATTCAATTTAATGCTGAGTGTAAACTTAAAGGGCTTATTCTTGGGGAAGAATTGAACCTGTAATTTGACCATGGATCCAGTGAATAGAGATAACAGCTCTGTAATTTCCAATCTTCTTCAGTGAATATGGTGATTATCAAAGTTCTTGGAGCATCTTTATGAGTGCTGTTTGATTCACTGAGGGGTCAGGGAAGGTATAACATTGATTTTGCAACAGCTTAAGTGTCAGATTTTTTTTTTCTGTTTTTTTAGGAAACCTATCTCCTCTGTAGAGTTCCAGACTAGTAATAAATTAACAGAAGTTATTCCAAGTTCAAATCCTTGCTCTCAGACTGACATAGATGAACCTTTTTTACTTACAAAGAATGATTTTAAGAAAGAATCCACCCAAGACATATACTTGAAGATTTACTATGCCACTGAATTCAAAGAACCATGGCAAGGTAAAATGTTCAATTCACTGTTTTCTAAGTTTTGGTAGAGTAATCTTGTTAACTTCCATAATTTTCTGTGCATGCTCCATAGACATTGATGAAATCATTTGATTGATCACAATCTTTTCAGTTGCATAAAATATGAGCACCAAAGACAGATTTGTTCCCTGGAGAGGCAATGTTTGTGTTAATAGTTCAAAATAGATGCGAGGCAAAAGAGGTTTAAGATAGATTTCTGTATGGGGATCTGTTTGAGTTAGCAGCATGAAACGGTTTGGGGGGAACATAATCAGTATCCATCATTTCCAGCCACTTTGAAGGAAAGGAGAGTTATTACAGTTAGGAAGTTATCCTAGGAGTGAAAGGGGAATGTGGGAATCAGGAGACTTCTGTGTTGGTAAAAAATAAGGAAGAAGAACAAAAAACTCCCTTTACTCTTCTATATGTAAAATATGTGTGTAGGTATATTTGTATTTTTTACTGCAAATGTAAGGGATTGCATCAAATAGAGATGTGGTTACTGCATCAGTTCTGTCTCAGAAGAGTGGTAGACTGAACTCAAAAGAAATAAAAGTCCATAGAAGCATGTGATGGCTTGGGGTGGAAAGGACCTTTAAAGGTCATCTAGTCTAACCCCCCTGTAATCAGTTCAGTTTGGTCAGTTCCCCATTCCATCTCACCTTGAACAACTCCAGGGATGGGGCCTCAACCACCTCTCTGGGCAACTTACTCTAGTGTTTTACCACCCTCATAAGAAACTTCTTCCTTATATCTGATATAAATCGTCCCTCTTTTAGTTTAAAACCGTTACCCTAAAAAGTCTATCCCTGCCTTACTTATAGACCCCCTTTAAGTACTGAGAAGCCACAGTAAGGTCTCCCTGGAGCCATCGCTTCTCCAGGCTGAACATATGCCAGTTCTCTCAACCTTTTCTCACAGAAGAGGTGTTCCTTTCCTCTGATCATTTTTTGTGATCCATCCTCTGGACCTGCTCCAAGAGGTCCATGTCTTTTTTCTACTGAGGACCCCAGAGCTGAAAACAGCTCTCCAAGTGTGGTCTCACCAGAGGGGAGCAGGGGGCAGAATCCCCTCCCTCACTCTGCTGGCCACGCTGCTCTGGATGCAGCCCAGGACACGTTTGGCTTTCTGGACTGTGAGTGCCCATGGCTGGGTCATGTCCAGCCTCTCATCCACCTGCATCCCCAAATCCTTCTCACAGGGCTGCTCTCCATCTGTTCATCCCCAGCCTGTGTTGATACCATAATGCCATCTTTCTTGAAATCGTAGTAATTTGTATCATTTTTTGTAAATTTATTTACAACTAGGGAGTCTGCATTTAGGTTTGGATATGTATGGAGAAACTGCCTCATTTCTACATTTAAAATTGCACTGAACTAAGTTTCTCAGCCAGAACCTACCTCCGAAGTTCCTTTATTGTACTTGAAAATTCAAACAAGGGAAGGAAAAAAAAATGCCTTTTGTTTTTAACAGGCATTATATAAAACAAAAGAAAAAACAAAAGAAAACCAGAGCTTATCATGTGAACCATGGAAGTCTAGACTTTGTTGCACTTAAAGCTTAAAAGTCCTAAAACATTTAAAGTAAAAACTAGGGGTTTTTTGCTGATATTTATAGTATTATGCTCAATAATTCTCTTTATTCAGATAATTCTTACTATGTTTATCTTGGTTTATTGTGTGTTTTTTCTTTTTTTGTCAGATTTATGTTTGGAAGAGGAGTTTGTTTTTATTGATAATCTTGAAAATTTTCATAAAAAACTGCCAACTTTATCTATGCTTCTGAGCAGACTGCAGTTTTTTTTAGTGAAAGATCCCCTTTTAGATTCTGAAGGACAGATTATAACAACAGAGAATATTTTCAGGTACTTACAAATTACTGCATAATATTAAACACAAAAAATAGCCTGTGTATAACATAAACATTTCAAAATCTGTTGTATTGTAACTTTGTAACTATATATTTGCAACAGGTAAAAATTTCAGCTTTTCTTCTTAGGAAAAAATGAGTAGGGTGAAATGTATATGCATTAAGAAAACCAGATTAATGAAATCATGCCATTTTTACATTCTGTAGGTGTGAAATGTAGTCAGGATATTAGTTTTGCAATACTGAAAGAAGGTACATGTTTAAGGGACCTTGTTCTCCCTCAAACTGACTGATTCCCTATCATGAAAGTATCACTAAATTTAATAAAGCTAGGATTTTGCACATACTTCTGTTTTCTTATTTCTCTCCTCTTCGTTGTGCTGTCAGTAAATGCAGGCTCTTACCCTGTTGAATTGTATTTCTTCAAGTTTAACTATTAATTGTTCATATGGTTTTGGTCACTTTTGTGTTGCTAGGTTGATTAAATTTAATTGAATTATATCTACTGTCATGAATTTGAACAAACTGGTACATTAAAACAGGTATAAGTTGTATTAAGATTTGGCCTACTACTTTGTAAATGTATTCATTCTGTGCATACATTCTTGAAGTCTGGCTAGATTTTGTGCTGATTTACTTCATGTCTGGGTTACTTGTATCGCTTCCTTTGCACTTGATAGGGTTGCATGAGTCATGAGCAAGGCAAAGCAGATTTCAACTGAACTACCTGTACTGGTATAGTAGAAGAGGGAGGAGTGGGGTTGTTTGCCTGTTTTTTCAAACTTGAAAGCAGTCTTGCAGTGACTCATAGACATAAGCCTATGTGCATGTGTGAATACTGTAAATATCCAGTGAAGATAACATGATCCAAATTCTGCAATGACTTTCAGAAATACCAGTAATGGGATAAAAAAATGATAGTGTGAAACTTTAAGGAATTAGCTTGGACCTCCTGATCTAAGGTTGACTAGCAAAACCATGAACCTGTCCACGGTGGGAGTCCAAATCTGGTGCAGCACACAGGGAGATTCATTTAGAGAGAGGGTATCAATTGGACATACTTCTACTTAAGCTAAAATTCATGAGCATCCCAAGGCGGGGCATGGAACAATTTGTACACTTCAATCTAAAGTATTTCTCCAATCTAAAGTATTTCTCCAGAAATTAGTGGTGTCAGGGACTGATGAGGAAGTTATTACCCTAAAAATCATAATTTGGTTGCCTGTAATGTGCACAAGAGGCAAGCCTGATGAAGAGTTTTCTTTCTACTTGACAAATCTTCATCCATGTTCTGCTACTATCCTTGCCAAGTAGTAGCCTCATTCCTGAGTTTTACTTCCAAGTTTTTCAAAGTTTCTCAGTTAAACCAGGGAATATACTTTTAGTTTTCACTTCAACTAATTATAAGCACAGTCTGCCTTTGGTGCTGAGTCATTCCTGAAAATAGAAACTAAAGGTGATAAAAGAGCAATAGAAACTAAAGGTAAAAAAAGAAACTAAAGGTGTTATAGATTACAGAAGTTTTATGTACAGTAAAAAAAAAAATTGACTTTGGAAGGAAATTAGGTCTGCAGCTTTTGCATGACCACTTTTATGTGAGGGGACTTATATGTTGGGAGGTTGAAGAATTATAGTATTAGGGTGTTTTTCAGTAACTTTTTAAGACAGGTCCCAATATTAAGTGGTTCTACTCTGCATATAATGTATTATTTCTTGAAAAAATGATTGATTAATAATACAGATCAGCACAGCATCACTTGGAATTGTCTTCTTAGAGAAGGCATAGATTTAGAAAAACTTTTGCCATGTATATGGCTATCAAAACTACTGGTAAGAGTTTTATATATGAAGTAATACAAAGAAGTCACTTACTTTCTTTTGTAATCTTTTAAAGAGAATGTTTGACTTTCCAAAATGAAATGAAGAAGGAAGACAGTCAAAATGAATTACAGGGAATTAAAGAGAATTTCTGTGCTATATCTATAAAAGATGAAGAGGTATCATCCTGTTGTTTCATACTATATATCATATTAGTAGTTGTTATATGTTATGCATACATGTTTTTTCACTTGCGAGTCATCTGCCTGGATTCTTTTCATATTTGCCAAATATTTGAAGCCTTCTTGTTTCCAAGCTTGGAAAGCACTGTTATTATTTGTGGTTTTTTAATTCTTGGATGCTGTTAGGAATCTCCACTCTGATCAGCTGTTTCTTCTGGTACCTGATGTGTTGGCAGTTTTATATATATACTTGTAACACTAGGAATAAAAACTAATCAGAACGGGAAGCCGTGACAGGAGCATGGGAAAGGGAAAGCTCCAAGACATTTTCTGTGACATACAAACTTTCAATAAAATAAATGAAGGTTTTACTTGATTTGGAACTGTAAGTTAAGATACACTCTTTACATTCCACTCAGTCAATCTGAAATTCTGTAAGGTTGTGTTTTACCCTGTATTGAGTAAAGCTTTGTGTATGCTGTGAAAATGTAATGTGATTCCTCTCCTAAGAGCTCTTAAATTGATTTAGAACTAAGTTATTTCAATATTTTGAAAAAACTTTGACTGTACAGTAATATTAAAGGAAATTTACTGACAGTTCTGTTATGATTAATATTTTTTCAGTATTTCATGTTGTCTGTTGAGTTAGAATTCAGCAAACCCAACAACGGCAGATCTGATGGTGTTAAGACTTCATCATGCTTGGAACTAGAAGAGTTGTTAAATTTAGCTCCAGACAGTGGAGATGATGATCTGTGCAAAGAAGTGATCAAACAAGGTGAGGTTTGGTTTTCTGAAGTGCTTGACTTGATCTTCCTTTCATTGGAACACATTTAACACAATCAATCTCTTTTATATTGAGTTCGCTTACAGATTACATCACAGCCTATCAAATGAGAATTTCTGTGGATGAGACTAGGAACTGTGCTAGACCTAAATTTCTGAGTATTTTAAATGTCTCCTTAAGGGATAGTAAACTATTTGCCATTTGTCGTAGTCCAGGGTTGTGTTGTAATCTTGAACACAAATGTAGTATAAACAATGATTATTGATACATAGTCACCCATGACTACAATCATTTGGTCTTGTGTTCTCACATCTTTTTAAGTTTACTTTCTCATATCGTTTGAAGTTTACTTTCAGAGACATCCCTAAGAGAATTGTATGCAGTGCAGTGATACCATAAAAAACACAAAAGCAGATTTCTGGCGAAAAGAAAGGTTCAATATTTCCGTGGATAACAGGAATTCTCAATGACAGTAGTAATTTCTGTAAAGGAATTCTAGAAGACTTACTAAATGCTTTTATCATACAGATAAATATAACTTTAGTGACAGCTACTGGCTAATGGATTGATGTTGTGTGACAATATTTGGTTTAGTTGAAAGAAAAAGGCGTTGACTGGGGGGGGGGTTTTAGTTGTTTTTTGGTTTTGTTTTTGGGGTTTTTTTTAATTAAAAATAAATTGCTTTCCAGTCTTTTGGTGGACAGGAAGCAGACCAAAGAAGGAAGATAAATGCTGCTGAAGGTGGAGGGGGTGTGCTGAATTCTGTGTCTGATAGTGCAGCAGTTTGAAGTAATCCAGTCTCTTATGGATGACAAAAACAGAACTTTTAAAGTGTATATTGGACTAAGGCAATTCTGTGTGCATTTCTGTGATACATTTAGTATGTGCCATTTTCCAAGCTGAATGACTTAATACCCATTGGAGAGATTTGAGGATTCTCTACATAAATGCCAACCTACTGGGTTTTTTTTTGTTCTGTTTTAGTCTTTTTTTAGTAGCAAAAGAATCTACATGCACATACTCCTAACAAACTGCATATAGGCTGCTTAATTGTTCTGGAAGTCGCTGTAGGTGTGAGAACTTGGAATATTATGGAGGGCTTTTCTGTCACTTAAGGGACAAGATTGAGTACTGCTGTAATCAGCTAACTCACCTGGGGTTACTAAGCATGACTGTAATTTTTCATAACAATGTATCATGGAGGTTCATTAAAAAGATTGAAAGCTCTGACAGGAAAAATTATTAAATTGTTCATTTATTAATAAATGGTTTATTTATGGCACTTTTTAAAATGTGTTTTCAGATCTCAAAGCAGAAATTACATATGAAATAGAAATTTCCAAGTACTCTGCCGTTCCACAAGAGGCTTGCTCCAGTGTTAACACAAGTGTGTTGGAATTCTGTGAGTCAGGTAGGACTGTATAAATCTGTTTAAATCAAGGGGTGATATTTAAAAGAAATTCTTCAAGCAATTTTTCCAATATTCTGCTCGTGGGAGAACTTGTACCACTTAGATAAGAAGATTTGCTTTGTGTAACCTCCCATTTTGTATCTGCAACATAAGGAGAGGGAAGTGCCATACTCCTTTCTAGTCTAAACACAAGCAACTTTACAGTTCCTTGATGTTGCCTTTGGCTGCAAGTGATGTCTAAAACTTTTTCACTTGATTGGATTTTTCGATATTTTTTATCTAGCAACTCATCTACAGGGAGGGGGCAGATGAAAGTTAAGGCAGATTGTTTAAAACTGTGGAGTCAAAGAGCACAGGTTGACATTTGCTGAAGTATTATACAAATGCTTTCAAAAGAATGTGATGAATAACAATTTAGATAGAAGTGCTGAGTTTGTTACTTCAAGAGATTCAAAACTCTGGTGCACACATTGTATTTTGCAAATGGTTCAGTAATTCTGTGTGACTGAGAAATTAAGTCACGTAGTCGCCAGAACTGTTTTCTACGGAAATAAACTCAAAGTGTTGAATATTTGCTAACATGTACATTGAATCCTTGCTTCTCCTACACTGGGATCAGGAAATCCTTATTATGTCTCCACGTTTAATAGCTTGAAAACCAAAGTCATTGGTTCTACCAATGTCAGGCAGCTTTGATATCTGACTGCTCAACCTGATCATCCAACCTTAGTTAAAGTTTTCAGGTTCCAGGTGTAACCTTTCAAAATAATATATATCCTTTGCCGGTCCTACTGCATTCACAGGTAAACTGTGGCTGGCTAAGAGAGGCAGAAAAACGGCTGTGCTGCTGACATTTTAAATCTTTCATTTAATGGAGAAGGGAAGGGCCTACACAAAGAGTAACATTTAAAAAATAATGTGATCTGAGCAGAGTATCAATACACGATTATACATGTACCCCTCATCCTAATGTATATTCCTATCTATGAAAAAGTCTATCCAATATTGCACTGGACAGTAGCAGTATTGTCCATCAGTGCATTTCATTTGATAGCTTTCCATGCAGCTGTTAGTAAAATCCTCAAGAAATGCTGAGTTGTCTCCAGACTGAGACCCTTCTTATTGTCTTAGTTTCAACACGTTTTAAACTCAGCTGATAGTTGTCCCCTGCAGGCTAATAGTATTGTGTTTCAGGTACTATATTGTAGTGGAATTTTGGTTGGAACAATCATATCAGTTCAAAGTGTACAGTATAAAAGATCAATGCAAACTCACCAAGTTCCACCAAGACAAAGTTAAACTTATTTTCCATCTGGAGATTGTTGTCTAGCATGATAAACTGCAATCTGCATCTAGTCAGTTGTCTGACTGCTCTTTACTTCTAAAGCTTACAAGCAGGAGGGGCTTAAGTGCAGTTGATCTGAGCACTTTGGGACTCTTCTGCTGTATACAGTAATTAATAAGTTGACTGTGGTCTTCTCTGGAATAGTGTCCTTTCTTCTGGAGTAGATGAGTAGTCAAGCCATCTTGAATTGTCTTTTAGAGAAAGTGACTGCATTAATCTTTATTACCAGTTGTATGTCTTAGCTCTACTGTTGAAAAATTATGTTGTTGGGGCACAATCAGCTTTCATTTTTTTTTTTTTTTTTTTTTAAGATAGACTCAGATCTGTAGGATAGAGACCTACAAACTGCTAAGACTCTGTTTGCTAGTGAAAGTTTCTGTATTGGGTGTCAGATTTCAGCTAGATATCTGACAGTCTCCTTCTAATTATTTTTGCTGTTTATGGTTTACCAGAAGTGAGATGTGTCTGCCTGTACTCAGAGAAGAAGCAGTCATAAAAGAATGGCATTTTCTGTGGACAGTTCATTGTTTGCCTTTCTCCCTCTCTAGCCATTGGGTCCGTTTATTGATAAAGGTGTTAAGAGACAAGATAGTTCTCTGAGACAGCAATGTTCTGAGAAGGGGAATGTTAACTCTGAGTGTAGGCAGATTTTAACTAATGTAGCTGATAAAAAAATTCCAGTCTCAAAGGCAAAAATAACTAGACGAGAACAAATATGAATAGTGTTGCTTAAAAAGCAAGAATTGTTCCATTTAGATATGGCAGGTATTTTTGCTGTCCTGAGATCAGCTTCTGTCCTGTTCCAAGTAAATTCCTAAAATTGTTTCTTCCCACAAAAAAACAGTTTGTGAGCTGAAGTTTACAGCAGGAGTTCAGAGAGCCTTCTTTGTTCTAAGTGGGAAAGAAGTTATACTGTTTGGAAGTATGTTGTTTCTTTTGTATCCACTTTTATTTCTTACCTCTTTTTTCTGTTTTTCTGATGTGTATGTGTGTTCTTTGGCTTTCTAACACTGTCCCTTACCCTTCCTGCTCTTCCTGCCTTGCAATTGGCTTGTTAGGTCCTTCAAGGAGAAGCTGTGAGCAGCTGGACAGGTGACTGTTTCACAGCCTACTTGTGCCAATTGACCAAACAAAGTGTGTGTGATGATTTCATTCTACTGCCTGGTAGAATGAATAGGGAATTAATTACAAGTGTTTTTCCCTGTGGAGACAGTGATTTTATCACAATTTTTCTGCCTTAGGTTTCATAGAATGTGGAACAACTGTGGTTTTGTGACTTCTACTTTCTGGTTAGAAAAATGCCAGAGAGATGAATACCAGGGCAATTATGTAAATCACCATTTTTTATGAAGTGACACCAGAATCAGTGAAATTGCAAATTCCTAGTTACTTTTGAATAAAACCTAATAATGCATTAATATGTCCAGATCTAATATGATTGATGAAAAAAATAGTAATGTTAAAAGTGACTTGCAGAGGACTTTTAACGTGCCAGGCTTGTTTTTATACTGCTTTTTAAAAAAGATTGGTGGTAATTCATTTCAGTGATCAGCCTTTCATTTCAGTGATCAGCCTAGAAATTTCAATGAGTACTAATTTTGCTTGAAAGAGTAATTTTGTCTTTAAAACCCTGACTGTTTCTGAAATTCCTGAGGTCACATTACACAATATTGTCTGCAGTCTCTCTCCCACCTAATTAACTTCATTTGTGGAGGAACTATCTAAGAAGGCCGATGAATGCTTCATACCAAAGCCTCAGCCATGCTACCTGATGATTTAATTATGAAAATAATCTTATATGTGAATCATATGCAGCCAGAACTACATTAAAGGAGTGTGATCTATACATTGTTATCCCCAAACTGTCAGGAAATTAGATGTGAATATTTGGGGTATATAGCTTAGTGAATTGTCCCATGAAAATAATTTTTATTTTAATCCAAAACTTCACTAGTGTAAAATTCGTAAGCATGTGTATTTCATTCACAAGTAGCTTTGTGATTTTTATTTTTTATTTTTGTTTTGGCTGGGGCTTTATGCAATTTCCAGCTGAATATATTCCATATTTGAAAGATGAAATGGAAGTGCCTTTAACTCCTCCATGCAGACAACAAAGATCATGGGTTAATTTTCTGTGCGGAGGACTTCAAGAAGAACCTATTTCTCTCTCTGGTAACAGGTAATGAAACCTTGGTAGTGAGAAATTCTGTCATAAATCCTCTAAATCATAAATCCTCAAAATTATTGAAACAGTAACTTTAGCGTATTTATTAATTGGTACTTACGTTCTTTGAGCTGCATATAAATTGTGTTTTGCATGAAAGAGTGATGGAATGCACGGTCCATATCTGTGGTTTTCCAGGGGAGCATGAAAAAGGATGTGACAGTCACTTCTGTAGACCTCTTTCTCTGGGGCTATTTAGTAGCTGAAAATCCAGTCTTCTTTTTGCAGTAGACAACAGTAAATACTTAATGTATTTAGCAAGTATGTTTATGTGTATATGTGCATATACCTATAGCAAGCACATATGTTGCACAAGTATCACCTACAAAATGTCCAGAAGAGAAAAACTATGGAAGTATTGTCTATGTTTTGGGGATATCCTCCAACAATAGATTTTAGGCCTTTTCATGCTGACACAGGTTTAGGATTGCTTCATCTTTGCCTTCTCATCTTGTTTGAGACTAAGATTTTTGCCTTGCTATCTTTCTTACACATGCAGGAAGAATTTCAATATCCCTTTGGGGTGGGAACCACAGTCTAGGCAGAATTCTCACTCAGTGCTGCTTTACCCAGCCTTGATGGCTCCTCTCATTCTTCCTGTTGTCCTCTGTATGTATAAGAAAAAACTTTTAATGAATGAGTGAATGAATGAACGAACTGAAAATTTAAAGACGTCCTTATAAGATAATTTTATATAAATCAAAATTCAACGGGTAATGCTGCTAAACTTCATACCTGCAAGTCTTTTTTAATGTTCTTCGTAGTATTTTGATTGCAGGACCCTCTAGGGAATTCTTAGAATCTTTGGTATGGCAATCAGAGAAGTATCGGGAAAATATGAGCTCTCTTTTGCTTGTCGGTAAGGATTTCTAATTGATGATAAATTTCTAATTGATGTTTATGAGTTCCATGTACATGGAGAAATATAGCAGAAAAGATAATGTTATATTACAGAGCACATATTTTGAGCCAGTGAAGTTTATCCAATTAGTGAAACCCTCTGAAGTTTGGATTATATGATTATTTTAGTACATATAAAGAGTTACAGTATGGCAACATAGCAGTTGGTACGTCATGTATCCTTCTATGGAGGTGAATTGAATTAAATAAGAGTATTATTTTATTAAGAGAATGTTCATCCCATTACTATTATATACTATTACTAGTAACTGAAATTTGTTAGCTGGTTGAACTCTTTTCTGTGTGATATTTTCCCTTAAAGAACGTTTCAAAATATGTATCAATCAATAGAAGAGTGCGGTTAATGGAAAATAATATTACAACCTTACAAGAGTAGAAGCAGAATAAACAAAACCAAAATAAGCTGCAGGCTATTCATGAAAACGCCAGAATATGCATTACCACTATTCTTTCATTTCATTTTATTTGCCTTCATTTTACAAGTCTCAGGATTAATCTATGTATATTGACTTATTATGTTGTCCAGTTCATTTGTACATTGATTTGTAGTTGAAAATAATGTATGGTCTGCTCATTACTGTTTCAGTTAATTTTTTTCAAGTAAGGATTAGGATAAGTCTTTGTAACCATGACAATATCCCACAGATAACGGGCACAATAATTTGTAACTTCAGTAACACAGCTACACATTATGAGATCTGAAAAAATTTAAATCCTTACTCATAGGACTCAGAAAAAGCACACTTGCTCTGACAATGTTAATTGCTTTGTTCTTAAATCTATCGATGGACAGAGAATTACAAAGGTAAGTATGAATAATAAATACATGCAGTAGGTCACCAGTATTTGTGAGCCTTCATTTCCAAAAGGACATTCTGTTTTCATCTTTCTAGATTATTAATATTATATGTTAATTTGTGGGGGGTTTTTTGTAGAGCATCTGACTATTAACCTTGAGCATCAGCATCATTCACTGACAGAACTGCAGGAAAAGCTTCCACTTGAAGTAGAAGCACTAATGCTTAGCTCAGTAGAGAAGGGCTGGTGGCTTCATATGGGTTTAAATCCAGCAGCTGTAGAAATTTTGGAGCAACTAAATATGGATGGCAGTAATGCAAACAGTCTGCTTCCTACAGAAGTAGAAACCTTCACACAATTTACATCGTATCAATTACAAAGTAAGTATCTTTTTTTTTTAAGGAAGTGGTAGAAGGGCAAAGATGGGTACTTTAACAGAGAATCATACAGGGAGTTAGATATCTCCAAGAACAAAGGAAATTACGTATTTCTTATTCTTAAGAACAAAATGTTTTACAGCAAAATGAAGGAATGGAACTACTGCAATTAAGGTGTACTTTCACTGACTTAGAACAAATTGTATGAACAAAAGTGTTAAACTACACAAAGCCATCTTTTCTATTACTGTGCAGATTAAGAGTAGCCTTCACCAGTCATATTTTTTTAAACAAAATATTATCATACTGAACAGAATGTCTTAACAAGTAGCAGTTTTGCATTGGAATATTTTCATAAAGCAGATATTCACATAGTCCTTTCTGCAGAAGGTCAGTGGGGGAGTATGTTACAGTGAAAATTCTTTATTTTGTGATGCTGTAAAGGGGTCTTTTTATGCAGACTATTTCAAATTTGAACAGCTCATAGTTTCAGAACTTCTCATGAAGCATTTTGCATACTTATAGCCAAGCTTCAATAGAAAATGCAAAAAATTATTTGGATTTTATTACATAACTATGGCCAGACTGCAAGGCACAAATTCTGGTTGTAGAACTCCAAGGATTGACAGTAACATGATATACTGTGTAACATATAGACACGGCTCATGCAAGAACAGGTTCAATTAACTGCTTTTTACATTTCTCTAATTGTTTAGCTACTGTATTTCAGATGTCTGTGCAGCCACTACACAAAAAAGTTGCAGTTCTACTGAAGCACATCTTTAGAGGGAGCTGATTGCATCCTTTACTTCTTTTTTTCCCCTCTAAAAAAAAAAAGTTAATTTTTCTTCCTAATGAAAAGTGTTGCATCCCACTTCCTAGAAATCTAACATCAGTTAGCATCATGTAAATGGTGAAAACTTGAAGCAATGGTGTGGCCTTCTGTGTCTCAATATTGTGCATTTTTACTTAGCACTAGTCAGTGCAGGTTTTCTAAAGCAAGATCATAGCGACCTGAGAAGGCAGAAAGAAGTTTTTTAAAATGCTTTCTCTATAAACCAGCCAAAGTCTTTAACTCCAATGAGGAGAGAGAAAAGAAAAAAAAGTCTATGTTGCAAGAAAGAAATTAATTTTCTTTTTCAGGATGGCTTGAAGAGAAGAATTCTGGGTCAAACCAAGAGCTGCTTTCAGCTGACAGACATCACTCAGAGAAAGCAGTTAATCCTGACTTGTCACTGCAGAGTCAGAGGCAGTACTTTGCCGTGAGTGCTGCATCATCTGCCAAAATTCACAATACAAATTCATCTGTGGAAGTCTTTACTGGAGGAAGCCTAAGAAAGATTAAGATAGAAGAGGCAATTTGTTTCTTAAACCAAGGAAAGAAAACCCCCAAACCATCTGAATCAGACAGCCGTAAAGATGTGTCTTCTAAACTAGACAACACATCCTGTAGTGAAAAGCCTGCATCACTTGCACTTGCTTCTAAATGGGCCGATGATGATTCTGATCTGAACAACTTTATCATGATGAGATCAAAACATACAGTCACCCACACAGATGAAAAATGTTACGTAGATAGACCTGAAAAAAGTATGTGAACCAGTTTATTCTGCCATTTTTCCAGATTTAGTTATCTATTTTACCAGTTGCAATAGATGCTAGTTCATCCTAGTATATTTACAGATTAAAAAAAAATATATATTTGAAGTAAATTAGAAACATTTTTATGGTCTTAAAGGTAGCTGAATTTTTAGCTAAGTATCTTACCTCTTGTTGTTTTCCTTAAGATATCTTAGAGGATTTTGGTTGGTTGGTTTACTTGGGGTGGAGGGGTGTGGGTCATTGGCTCTTTTTCTGGGATGGGGTTTTTTTGATGGTGGAAGTGATATTTCATTAAATAAACATTTGAGTTTTTTCCTGTTCAACAAAGTAACTCTAAATGGTACTTACTCCAGAAGATCACTTCTGTCCATATGTTCTGAATCAGATCTGGCTGCGTTGGAGAAGTGGTAACCAAATCCGTTGTAGTTTTCAAACAGTAAATATCAGTACTCTCACTTCTGTAGAACCAACATAGCCTAGAAGGGTTGTTCATTTGAGCCAGTCACCTTGGTGCAAACCCCATCAAACAATGAAACAGAACAGGTATCAGGGAAAACAGAAAATTGTTGGTAGGCCTGGTTTTGTTGATGACAAGTCTTAGGAAAGAATATCAGGCTATGTGTTCTGCATTGCAGGAATGCAAAATAGCAGAGAGAAAAAAAAAGAAGTAGAAGAATTTCCTTATTTGCTTTTAAAAATAAATATCCGTGCCATAAAGTAGCAGGTGACAGTGGCATACTTCCAGATTCGCTTTTCAGGATAAAAATATATATGTAAAAAATAGTATTTTTAAAAATTTTTTGACTTGTATGGCAGAATTTTGACAATAACTTTTACCTGTGTTTTAGTTACATGTCCCAGCATAAAAAAAAAAAAAATACAGAAGCTTCAGCAATAATTCCTGTAGAATTGGGATATTTGTTTAATTGCAAGCTTATTTAATCTTGTGGAACTAATTATTTCTTGGCAAAATCCATCTGTTTCTGACATTGCCAGAGGTACATAAAATATTTAATGGCCTTAGAAAGCAATAATCCAAATTTTACACGTAAGAGACCAAGGTACCTGAAGTTTTATGCTACCATCTAGTGAACTCCGACCAGAACTGCATTGCCTAACAAGGAATCCAAATCTGTTGAAAGACAAACTATGTTACATTGACGAATAGGCTTGAGGAGGTTTAAGTAGGCTGAAATCAGAGTAGAATATGTGTATAGGGGTACTGTATTAGAACATGTGTACTGGGCTGAAGATCACTTGTGCCTGATATTTGGAGAACCCATTATCTGTGATAAGCGACATTGATGTAGAAATTATATAAATCGTTGCATACTTTTGCAATAATGAAAAGTTTTTGTTAAGACTCATTCTAAATCTAGCTGAAAATTGGAAGTGCCAGCATTGCTTGTAGGCACCTCTTCATTGTTTGACTTAGTTTTAAAAGATATTATTGTGTATAATGTTTAGTTTAGAAAACACACAGAAGGGAAGTAGTAGAAAGAATTCAATGATCCAATTTTGAAGCCTAGATAGATTTTCAAAATCATGAAGGTTTTTTAAGTTAACTTGAATAAAAATTCAGTTTTACTTTTCCTTCTCTCTCTGTGTGATTAGTTTGTTTTTTGAGGAAAGTGACATTGATAAGTAGAAAAAATCAATATTATTTAGGAGACAGCTATTCAATAAGAACCCCTCTCAGAAAAAAAAATACTCAGAAACAAAGAGACAGAACTGCCAGAAGAAGACTTGTGGCCATAGCTCATGCATCAGTATTTATCAGGAAGAAGGGAAGGCCACTTAGAAATATTACCAAGTTGCAAAAGATAGCTAGAAAACAGGAGAGAACTTCTTTTCAATATACAATTCTTTTTTTCTCTCTGGTATTTTTTTTCCATTTGCAGTTTCCATGTTCTTTCTGCATGACTTACAGTATCTAGCTTTTTCTGCTCACACTCACTGAGGTATTTTTCATAGTTTGAGCTCCTTATAGTCAGAAACGTCTTTTCTCTCATATATGGTTTTTTTCCTCCATATAAAGGCATATAAGCTTTCCTATGGACCTGTATTATAGAGTGATAGTGTCAGCTCCTTCATTTTCTCAGCTCTGTATTTCTGTCCTACGGAAGAGTAACCCAATGATACCTGACTTCTTGGGCTGTGAAGGCAGACAGGGCCTAATCTGTTTTTGTGTCTTGTGGGTGTTTATACTATATAAGGCCATGAAAACAACAAAGAATTCATGGAGAGAAAATGTATATGTCATAGAAACAACTTAATCTGAAAATATTTTTGTACATAGAGTCATTTATAGAACACTTCTTATTCATTGAGCTGATTTTGTGATATTTATATCTAAATATTTGCTTGTGGTTTAATTGTTAAGTACTACAACCTGAAGAACAGCACGTGCATGTTCACAAAGTGGACGATCCTATTTGTGAGACTGTGAAAACAGAGGAAAAAACCCAGGAGAATGAAGACAGTATCACAGTCAATATTCAAGCATCAGGTATACTATTTTTGGAACTGCTTTACCTTCTCCCAGGTAACAAGTGACAGGACCAGAGGAGGTGGTGTCAAGCTGCACCAGATGAGGTTTAGATTGGATATTGGGAAAAAATTTTTCATGGGAAGGGTGGCCATTGGAACTGGTTTCCCAGGATAGTGGTGGACTCACCATCCCTGAAAGTGTTCAAAACACCTGTGCATGTGGCACTTGACATGGTGTAGTGGTGAACGTGGTGGTGCTAGCTTAACAGTGGAACTCAATGATCTTAATGATTCTGTGGTTCTATATAGTTTTGCAATATTATTTTATATGAAACAGTGCTGCTCAGACGAATGTAGAAATTATTAGACTTAGTCTCTTCTCTCTGTGACTAAAATATTGCAAGTAGAAGGATATTAATTTTGACACAGAGGTAAGAGCAGGCTATGGAGTTCCATCTTAAGACTAAAGCCAACTGTATGCAAAGTAAAAAAAGTAACTCAGACTTTGAGTTATGTCTGATCTAAATTAGCAGGCATGAAATCTCTTAATGCCAATCAGTGCCTTCCAATTACTGTTCTGCACATTTTTGTCTGACAGAGTAATTGAGAATTGGAGATTGAAGAGATCAGTAGTCATTTTGATAGGAAAGGTCTTTAACAGAGTAGAAATCAGTTATGGATTTATCTCATACATGACTGACCCCATGAACTCTGGCTGTTGTACAAGGCATTGTATCAAAGAACGTAACTGACAATGCTTTTCTCATGCGGTAGGAACGGTAGAGGAGAACCTAGAAAATATTTTTCCAAGCTATTTTACAGCCTCAAATTAAAAATACCTTCTGCTAAGAAGTCGTAGGCCAAGCACAGATTAATTTGGCTTTCCACGGAAATGCATTCACTCCAACCATGTGCTTAAGGGATTTTCTTTCACAGAACCAGTGAAAGAGTAGAGTAGTATTTTCATCTGTTCCCATCTGAGATGGGAATCATAGCTATAAGCTTATTTTTAAATTTGATTTCTCTAATACATTTTTAAGCAAGACTCCTTTAATGCAATTGGGGGAAAAAATTTGAAACTTTTCTGCAGTTGAAACAAAAATTAGCTTTTTGAAAATTACTACAATGCAGAAGCAGGCTGTAGAACAACTGAGTAGTAGAACAATCTTAGTGTGAGTCACAGGAGTAGAAAATCCTAACTTATCATGGAGTTTCATCATGTTATGAAATACATGGAATAATGTGGTTGCTTGCTGTGAGGATCAGCTGATTTCTACTACTCAGGAGGCTCTGTGGCAAGCAACTTTTTTTTTCCATTAGTATTGCAGCTCTCATGAATTAGACAAGGCTGTTGATATTTTGGTAGGTCTTTTGAATAATCATGTCCAGTAGTGGTACCTGAAACCAAACTCTATTATGTTTTTTCATTGTGCTATCCAGAAAGCCAGTGCCATGCATATTGCCTCTTGGAAGAAGCAGCCATTCCTGTACTAAAAGATTTGACCCATCTGGATGTACTTGCTTCTGTTAATTGGAGCTTCAACAGTGTTAACTTTGATCACACAAGGTTTTTCTTAAAACAGCAAGAGAAAGTGATATGCGATGATTTTAAACAAGGTATGTAATTTAAAAAACATCTGTCTTTCTTTAAAAGTAACACATTTAATTGGTGACACAAGTTTCAAGATATTTTACAAATTAATGATAAAACTACTAAAAATTTATCAAAAATGGTTACAACAATCGATTTCATCTTTTATTTAATAAATAACGTCTCCTCATTGTTCAACATGGCATTTATTAACCTCAATATTGCAATACAAAAGGTATTCTAATGGGATTTCATTTTAGAATGTTTGACATATGCTTCAGAAATGTTGTTTCTATAGCAAACAATGTTTAATATTTTTCATGCTAGATTTTAAAATCAAAAGTTGTCTGTGTGGTTTTGTTGTTTTCTTTTCTTTTAGTAGTTATACTTTGTCACACTTGCATGATGCAAAATGTGATGCCCATGTTAGAAATGAGGAGGAAAAAAAAATCCATAATAATTTGGTTTCTTTCTGACTTCATTTCTCTCCTATGTGTCATGTGAAAGCACTATAAAACCAGAAAAAAAATAAATAAAAAGGTAACAAAGTTATTGATCCCTTACATAGATTTTTGACTGTAAAGAGAAAGTCAGGAAAACTTCACAACAAAATGGAGATTGTGTTTGAGGAACATTTATTTGGCATTTTGGGTTATTTTTTGAGTTGTACAGTTCATAGTTGAGAACTAGTTGTAAGGATAACCTAGTAGGCTGTCTACCATCTGCCAAGTTTCTGTATTATGTCACAAGTTATTCAAGAAACTCTCAGTCTCAGCATCATTCCTTTTTGTGCTGAATGTATGTTTCTCAAATAAAGCATTAAGGATCATGAAACTACAAATGAGAAAGAAGGCAAGCAAAAGGAAATTGTAGTGGGGCCTGCAGAATGATGGCCTGTGATCTATAGAATTACCATACTAAAATTTTCACCAGCAGTGTTCTTCTAACGTGAAGGAGCTTACAAAAAAGTAAATACCATCTTCACAAATGTGAGGGACAAACGTCATATCTCTAGGAGTGAATCATAGAAAAGAAAACATTGGTGAGAAAAGTATACAGAAAACTACTACTTCTGCTCTGAATCAAGGGAAAAACTATGTAAGAGTCTGCTTTTTAATTCAAGATTAATTTAAGAAAACTTATATCCTCTCAAATGCATTTGTCCCCAACTAAAGAAGCAGAAGGAAACAAGAACTTTCTTGCTGGAAGGTGCACACAAACAAGGAACTAAATATCCGAGTCATTCCTAATGAATATTTCTCTACAGGAGATTCCAAAATCTCCCTGGTAACATACTTCTTTTATTTCCTTCCTGGTTTTAAATTAGTTTCACAATATCCAGTCTTATTATAGCTTACTCCAGCGTATACTGATGTATTTGCTCCTTAATCCCCCAATGAACATAGAAATAAATCACTTACTATGATGGTATTGATTTATTAGCAGATTATTTTTCACCTGCTGGTCTTTTCTTTCTGCATCACATATCCCCAAGTGCTCCAGTGTGTCATCATAAAATGGTTTCTTACTGTGTTACTTTGTTTCTAAATGACCTGTATTCCTCACTGAGTTTTTATGGTGATTGGTGTCAAGAGCTGGATATAGTCCTTAAATTTCAGCACATTCACTAATAGAGATGAACATTGACTATCTGTCTTTTGATGCAGAATAGTTGCAGGATCATTGCCTTTCATGCTGTTTCCAGCTAAGTCTTCTGGATGCTGTGTCCTTAAGTTGATTTTTTCTTCCCAAGTGCTTTGCTTGGCTTTTTGAATTAGAAGTTATGTTAATCCCAGTACACAGAACTGGCTAATATTTTTCTCCTAGAATGCCTCTTCAGCTGTAGTAATTTATTATTTGATTATCTTCCTCAACCATTTTTAGCGTCTTGAAGTATGTGTTTTATTATTAAGCACATTTACTCTGCAATTGAGTTTTCAGAAATTCCTGTTTTGTGATAATGAACTGCACCACTGTGTGCAATTCCCAAAAATACCTTCCACCTTCAGACTAGAAATTCATTTCTGTTCAATCAAGTCCTAGAAGATATATTCAAAATGGATATACAATACGAAATTAAAAGTCCAATCAAACAGTTAAACTGTTTGATTTACATGAGTCCAAGAAGAAGCAAACGTCCTCCAAATTTACCTCCTGGAAGGTGAAGATTCTCATCATGGGCGGTTAATTAGGTGTAGAGAAGAGAACAGGAGATCATTATTGGCAAACAGTAGGAGTATTTCTCATTACATGTATAGGTACTAACTGGGTCCAAATCTTTGTCATAAAGAATGTGGCTTTTATTTTTTTTTTTTTTTATGTTCTGTAAAGAGCTCAATTTGAGGTTGTAACTGCTTTGGAATTGCTAATTACTGGATAATATGTATTTTTATTTCTTAGAAAGAGATCTGAAATGTTTGGAAAAGGGGTTAGATGGAATTACAATGCTGTTGAAAAGTTTAGTGATTTGACTAGTTGAATGAGAAAATAGTAATGTGAACATCTGGATTTGTATGACATACGAAAACATGAGAAATTTGTCAGTTTCCATCTATATTTAAGATTGCCACACTAAAGTCAGTAAAGCAATGTGGTTTTAATCACACGCCCAGAGGAACTATTATCTCTGCCGCCAGCAAGCACCATCTGTCCCAACACACCTTTAAGAAACACTTCCCTGTCTGCCACTTGCTCTGGGTCAGATAACAGGGGAAAAGTTATGCTGTATCATAAGCTATTTGGCAAGACCACCAGGTCGGAAGATTAACCTCTGAAGGTTATGTATGTTTACGTGTGTTTAATGAAAATGCTTAGATACCAGGATCTTTTAAATTGATTATATCTGTACAGGTGAGTTCTGTATGAGTGAGTTCTCATACATACATATGTACGAGAGAGTTCTGAAATTTTATACAGACCACACCTCTGTCTTCTATTTGTAAAGGTAAAATAGATGAGAAGGAGATCATGCTGTTCAGACATGCTGCTCTGGTACACCTGCTGGTGACAGTTCGAGATCTGCTACTAACATGTGGCTTGGACACTGCTATAGGTTTGTTCTCAGTACTGAATAATGATACCCAGAAACCTAAAGCTTTGTGTGTGTTCTGCAGACTGTGCTTCATGTTTGCAGCCGTGATTCTTTGCCATCAGGGTATGTGCTCGGTTCATGACTAATATACCACTGTTTGTATTATTCCATGGATTTGTCTAAGATTTATATGAAGTTCATTTATATGAACTTCCACGTATATAATGTGTTGTGTCTCAGAATGACAAATTGTCATTAGAATCTCTGTGTGGAAACTGAGAAACATGCAAAAATGGCAGGCCCTTTTCTATTTACCATCTATCTTTTGCAAGTGTGGAACACTCTGCACTTAAAAATATTCTTAGGCTTCTTGGAAGTCAGGTACTTAAATCTGAGGGCATTTTAAGCAAAATCTGAAATGTTATCTAACGTGTCATGAGGCAAGGAGTTTGAAGTTACAACACTGAACTTAAATAGAAGCTCTTTTTTGAGCTTTTCTGATCTAATACTATTCAGATATGGAATATGAAAATCTGTTGTAACCCAGTTTAATGCCTGAAATTATAATATTGAGCTTGTCAAATTCCCATAGTTGTGTATTGTGAATTTTCAGATAGCTCTATCAAGATAGATCCATAAGAAGTTGAAGTCAATGTTTATGAATGCCTTGGAAAAGTAAGACTCTCTCTGCCTTTATAGGAAATAAAGTTAGTTCAGAGCATCTAACTTCAGTCTGAACTATCTCTTAATGGATGGTGTTTCCTCAAAATTGATGTAAAATGGAAAATATCTGCCATAAAGTGAACTGTAGGGAAAATAAGTTATTTTCCCTTAAATATTTCTATCGATGAAAGAGCAGGAGGAAGAATACAGAATGAATATATTAGTAGAATTCTAAGTGAAATTCTTTTCTACCATTACTATAAACAATGTAGAAGGATGGCAGGAAGACAAATGATCAGTTCTTCCTCCACTGTTTATTGTAGCAGAAGCACTCCTAGATGATGTTTCAGAATTACAAAAGCAACAAACGACAGCAACAGCTCACACAGGAAACTGTACAAGTAAAAAAGGTCTGATGGAAATTTAGAAAATTGAGCCAGATACGAAGTAGGCCTTGTAGTATTCACTATTGTGTTGTTGTGCTGTGTGGTTCATCATGTAGTTATCGTGGATGTATTTTTTCTTTATGCGTTTTCTAATAACCCTAGCATTGTTCACCATTTATGCACAGAAGGCATCATTCAGAGATGAGAGTATCTACGACAATATGACGTGTGATAAACACACATGACAAAAAAGCTTTAGACAATGGCGATAGAAATACTGTTGTTATGTAGTACAAACTATAGAGATTAGTTAAATATAACAGTGTTGCTGCCAGCATCTGCAGCTATAAATGCAAACTTGTAGAATTCTTGCTGGAGTTATATAGCAGATACTACATGAAGTATAGCTGTTTTATAAAAGCCATTTATATACCCACTTGATTAGTGGTCCATATTGGCAAGCCGTTACATTTTCATCTATTTTTGTGCAAGATACCTTCACAACTGATTTTAAATTGATGTGCAGGTTAAACACAATGCTTGGCAATTGACAATTTGTCACTGCAATTACTTCTTCTGTTGCTTTATTTTCAGGTTATTTGTCCAAGGCAAAGGATATATATAAAAACATCTTAGAATCCTGTTTGAATAATATCTGGAGGCAGTTGAAGATTGTACAGTACTGCAGCCAGAAAAAGCATGAAACACATCCCAAAATAACAGCACTTCAGTGTGAAATGTTAAATTGGATGAAAAGTTATGGACAGAAACACAGTGTCAAGGTTAACAAGCAATGTAACTAATCTCTCTAAACAAAGAAAACTGTTCCAGATTTTGTGAATAATTACAAAACTTTCTTTTTAACAACGGTTGGTTTATGGAAAAGAAGTCTAATAATCACCTCACAGTGTCTGTTAAGGGTAACAAATTTTAAGAACTCTGTCCGAGTAGTACCAATTTCTGTTTGATCAAATCTCCCGTTATTGCATGCGTGAAGTAAAAGAGTAAAAGCCATTGCCAGGGCTTTATCTTGTTGCAGATGGTTTTGTTTTCCTGGTTTTGTTGTAGCACATCAGTTAGTGAAAAGTGTAATATAACCTTTTATTTGAAGGCCTCAGTCATCTGAAACAGAGGTAATTCTAGCACAAGTCATGATTGTGTGCTTGTACAGCTTGACTTGGAGCACACACACCACAGAGGGTGTGGATGTTGTTATCTGTAGATAACATCTGCTTAACCAATGTATCAAGCCAACCTCCTGGCATTTGATTTACGTAAGAGGCGAATATCCATAAGTGATAGCTTTGGCATGAAAGATAGAGTTTTGGAGGATATTCAAATTTTCCAAAGATTTTCTGTTCTGGATATATGACTATTTTGGGTGCAGTGCAAAAACACCACTTTCCTTTGCAGAATATTCTTTATCTATTTACAGAATACTGATCACATCAGGAAACAGAGAGAACAAAATGCATAATGTTTTAAGTGTCCAAACTCTTTGGAATACAATTTATGCTGCTAAACCAGCCAAAAAAATCTTCAACTTTATTTTAGTTTCTTGCCATACTTAACTTCCTGGAGCTTTATTCTTCTTTTGTTTCTGTTATGAGTTGCACTAAGAGTTCTGAACATCTTTTGGTTAAATTTTCCTAAGAAGAACAATATAACAGCATATCATACACTCTTTTAGAATTTAAAATTGAAATGAAGCAACAAAAATAAAATGCTGCTGATTGTTTTGTTGTCTGCCCTTCAACAGACGTGCTAGGCTAATTTTGCATCCTTCTTCTTAAGAGCAACACATTATGCTTTGTGATACTAGGATTATGTTGTACTAGGAGAACTTTGTCATCTTGTGGTCAGCTCAGTGACAACTTGGCTTTTCTTCTGAACTCCACCAGATGTGATTTTTATAAGTTTTTAGCTATAACTCCTGAGTTTTGACTTGCTTGCTTGACTTATAGTCATGGACACATATGCATGCAATATAAGACTATATATAATTTTATTCAAAATTATTAATTGCTTACTTTTTCCTAGCATTCAGCGACAGATTTCACAGAGCCAGAATAGGCAGAAGGAGTATTTCAGGTTTAATGAGAAGTAAAAGTTGTATTCAATAAATTACTTATGATTCTATCATATCACATCAGAATCAGTTAATATGATGTGAAATATGGTAATATCATTATCCTTTTATTAGCCAAAGTTGTTATTGATGAAGGTTTGTAATGGGACATTTCCTTTGTAAGGAAGAAGCTACTTCTACTTTTAAAAAAACCTGAATTTTGCTCTTTGTTTCATTATCTTTTGCACTCATGATCAGGTAGAACTTGACCAAAAATTTCATCTAGCTCACACGAACATATAATGAGTCTGCTGCTGAATTGTGTGTCAAAAACCACACATTTTAAATGCATTTTAAAATGCTGTTGTCCAAAACTGCTTATAAAGGTGCCAGTGGATTCTTATGTGGCTGTTCTGTGCACCTGGCTGACCAGAAATTCTTTTCTGACAAGATCCAACACTTTTTTATATTTACACATACAATTATCTTGTCTCTGTAAGTCTTAAAGAGTGTGCCTTCTTAAAAATATTTACCTAGTGTACACCATGAAAAGTGTCTATACAATGGCATAAAAGTTCAGAGATCATCCTGTCAGAAAGTATGGTGTAAACCCTGCATGTGTGTACATATTCTTCACATACATTTTGTAGTGTGAGTTTAGTTTATCAGTTGCAATAATGGACAAAGAAAACACCTTCTTTGGTGGTGATTCGTTTTAATACTACATCAGTGTGGTAGATTCTAATCTTTTTCCAACATTTTCATCTGAAGCAATATTTAATGAGTCTCAGATCTGTGGCAGGAACACTCTAGTGGTGCCATCTATGGCTCAGAAGATCTTTCTAATTATTTCAGCAGTACTTCCAGTACTTCCCTGCAGTAAATCAATACCTTGCAGGATGAATTCTTCAGTTTCAGTTTTGCCTGCATAAGGATAATGCTTTTAATGTGACAGATAATAATCTGTCTAGTAGTAATAATGTGGTATGAAATCTTCAGAAAATATCTTTAAATAGCATTTTTATTTTTAATCAAATATTCCAGTTTGAGCTTTCTTCTAGAAGCTTTGTTCACAATAATAGTGCATACATATACCCAAGTTTCAAATTATTGATGATTGGAAAAAAACTGCCAGCAAAACTTTGACCTTGAATATGGGGAGAGCAGACTTTGGACTACTGAAGGAGCTACTTACTGAGATCCAAGTGGAATCTGTTTTTAAAGGTTTTGGGGTTCAGGAATACTGGTCACTTTTTAAGGGCCATCTTTTTTGAGTAGAGGAACAGGCAATTCCAAGTCAAAAGCCAAGCAAGCAAGGCAGAAGCCTGGCTTGGCTGAGCAGGGATTTTATTCTAGAATTTGGTTGGAAAAGGAAAGTGTATGAACTTTGGAAGTCACTTATGAAGAGGTGACATGAAGGGACTATAGAGGCTGTTCACTCCTGTAAGGAGAAAATTTATGTGGCTGAAGTTCAGTTAAAGTTCAAGCTGACCAACACTGTGAAGGATGACAAGGCTTTTTAAAATAAGTCATTAGCAAAATATGAATCGGAGACCACATTGGTCTGTTTCTGAACAAGGTTGGTCACCTCACAACTAGGGACATTGATTCCATGCTCTCTTTTGCCTCTGTTTTCAATCCCCAAAGCCCAGCGTTAGAAGGCTGTGACTGAGGATAATGATAAACTCCTAGCCAGTCGTGAACTAATTTTGGACTTGCTGCTCCATCTGGATGTGCATAGACCTATAGAATCCAATGGAATTCATCCCAGGGTACTGAAGGAGCTGGAAAATGTCATTGTGGGACCTCTCTCCATTATTTTTAAGCCCGGAGAGACCCCAGCTGATTGGAAGATGGTAAATGTTTCAATTTTCAAGAAGGGAAATAAGGAAGCCTCTGGTAAATACAGACTTGTCAGTCCCACTTCAATGCCTGGTAAAATTATAGAAGAGGTTATTCTGGGAGTAATTGAAAAACGCTTGAGAGATAACGCAGTCGTTGGCCACAGCCAGCACGGGTTCACAAGAGAAAGATGCTACTAAACCAATTTAATTTCCTTTCTTTTACCCCTTATGACAAGGTGACCCATCTAGCTGACCAAGGGAAGTCAGTGAATGTGGTGGTTTTAAATTTTAGCAAAGCTTTTGAAACTGTCTCTCACAGTATCCTGGATGAACTGTCCATCACAGAGGTAGACAAGTCCATAATACTGGGTTGGATGAGCAATGGAGTGATGGGTTGAGCTCAGAGAATTACAGTGAATGGAGTTATATCAGACTGGTGACCAGTGACCAGTGATGTTCGCCAGGGTTCAATTTTAGGGCCAGTGCTCTTAAACGTTTTTGTAAATGGTCTGGACAGAGGAATCAAAAGTACATTAAGTGAGTTCATGATGATACTAAATTAGGAGGAGTAGTGAACTCCCTTGAGGGCAGAAAGGCCTTACAGAAAAATCAGATTGGAGAGCTGAACAGTTACCAACTGTATGAAATATGCTGAGAGCAAGTGCCAGACTCTCCACTTGGGATGAGGCAATTGTGGTTATACATACAAACTGTGAGAGAAGAGGCTGGAGTGCAGCCCTGTGGGAAGAGACCAGAAGTTTTGGTCAATGTCAAGTCAGCAGGGCCCTGGCAGCCAGGAGGGCCACCTGTGTCCTGGGGGGCATCAGGCACAGCATCACTGGCTGGGCAAGGGAAGGGATTGTCCTGCTCTGCTCTGCACTGGGGCAGCCTCACCTCGAGTGCTGGGGGCAGTTATGAGCACCACAATATGAGGAGAACATCACACTTTTCTGTGTCCAGAGGAGAGGAACCAAGATGGTGAGAGGCCTCAAGAGCAAGAGGAGGAGCAGCTGAGGTCATTTTGCTTGTTCAGCTTGGGAAAGAGAATGCTGAGGGGGTGACCCCATCACAACCTACACCTTTCTCAAGGGAGGCAGCAGAGGTGGAGTGCTTATCTCCTCTCTCTGGTGACCAACAACAGGACACTAGCAACTGGAATGAACCTGTGGCAGAGGAAGTTCAGGCACATTAGGCAAAAGATTCTTTACTGAGAAAGTGGTTTTCCCTGGAACAGATTCCTGCAGAAGTGGTCAAAGTACCAAGCCTGTCCAAGTACAAGAAGTTCTTGGAAATAGTTATGTGGTTTCATTTTAGGTAGTCCTGTGAGAAGCAGGGAGTTGGACTCAATCCTTATGGGTCCTACCAACTTGAGATATTCTATGACTGTCATTCTAGAAAACTCCAAAGTTTCTATTTTTGCCATGTATTTATTCAATCTCATGTTTTCTGTGCAAAGGAAAAAGAAAGATGTATGCAGGCTGAAAGAAGAATTCTCTAACATTACTAGAGTTTCTTTTACTTGTCTTCTTACAGATACTAATCATTACAAGGATGGACTCTGAAAGAGAAAAATCTGCCTTCATTCATCCATTATCTAGGATAGAAGGTAAATAATTACTTTTATGAGTATTTTTGAAATAAAAAGTGGCTGTTACTCTGTGGATTGCTGCATTTCTGTTTGAATGCTTGGTGCAGCTGTTTCTCCCTTTTCTTCTCATCAGGAAC
The DNA here is from genome assembly GCA_013398175.1 of Climacteris rufus. Lineage (NCBI taxonomy): Eukaryota > Metazoa > Chordata > Aves > Passeriformes > Climacteridae > Climacteris > Climacteris rufus. The sequence goes on from VZRZ01008649.1 coordinate 46,870, forward strand.
ATTTCTATATACTTTTCTCGCTGTTTAATATTTCCTAACTCTTACATCAGCATTTTTTCTTTTAATTTTATTTTTCTCCTGATTAAGAGTTCTGGTATAAAGACTTTTGTTGCAAGAGAGTGATAATTTATCTGTAGAGCCAAGATTTTTTTAGCAGAACATGAAGGAACTGTGGATAGCCCATTGCCTAATTATCTTGGTTATCGGATTGTCTCATTGCTTTTAGCTGATCATTGGTCACCAGCTTGCTTCCTTGCAAGCTTATTAAGAGCAGTTAGAATTTAAAAGTCTTGACTAAACTCCCCAGTATAAAGCCTTGAATGAGTAGTTAGGTATGGACTATATTTTCCCATAGCCATATGTTGTTGATCTTGTTTGCTTATTAGCTAAATATGTCAGCATAAACTGTAACAATCTATAAAACTCAAGGTAAAAAAATACTGTTTTCAATATCCTGCCTCCCCACTGATACAAGCAGCACTCTCATCGCTTCAGCGTTTTACCTGTGAGTAATATCTGTGCAACCTTGTTCAACAGTGCAAATTCAGCTGGTAAAACAAACATGTTTCAGGAAAATTGTAATTTGAGCCTATACTTATGTTTAGAGCAAGTCACTGATTCCTCTCATATTGTTTTTTAAAATCCATTTTTGTAAATCCTTCTTGCATCCTTATCAAGCATCATGTATTGTATTGTTCTTATGCCTGTAAAAATAAAGTTAGGTTTTATGTGCTCTTGAAAGAAGACAGCCTGTCTTTTAGAATGTTTTGGAAGGGAAGAGGCATGCTCACAGTGCTTTTACTAATAATATTATTAAATGAAAAGGGTTTTATTTGTTTTAGGATCTGAAGACTGAATTGCAAACATAGGTCAATCCAACTACAATTTTGCAGAGAGTCACTTATGTTATACCAATATTCCTTCTTAGATACACCTTCCAGTTAAAATTTCAAATGTATAGAAAGTATAAAAAAATGTAACTTATAAAGGGGCAAATATGCTTCCTTTTGCATTACCCTTTAATTTTTCATTTTAAGGTAATAGGGTTGTGAGTTTGTGAGACATGAAACTCGTTTGCATTACTTTTTCCTTGGCTTCCATGAAGGAAGTTTCTAAATCATTACATCCAACACTACAATGCAAACTGAAATTGTGTAAGATTTCACCAAGACACAATATGTAATACTTAAAAGCTTAGTAACTTGTCTTGTTCCACATTTGCTACTTACTGTTATGCATTGATTCATACTCACAGAGGCTCATTTTTTTCATCAACTTTAATTCTTTCTAAGCAGGTTTAAAAGCTGTGGATTTGAATTCTGAGAAAAAAGGAAGCCTTTTAGGTTGTAAAGAGATCATAAGCAAGTATGTTAAATTCTTGATTCTTGAGAACAAATTCTTTAGTCAGGACTCGGTGAAACTTTAGTTACTTCTGTTCATTTCCGTGGGACTTTCCACTCTGGAGTAAAGTTTTCATAATAGAAACCTACACCTTCATTTTTGGAGTGGAGAGTTTTTTTCACTCTGGAAAAATGCTTAGTGAGGCCCAGACAAACTTTTAGAGAACAAATAATTGCATGTTCCTAACCTCGCATTTTGTTTTGCATGTTTTAGATAAACTTGTTTAGAGAAATACGTAGAAAAACATGATTTTTGTATGTTTTAAAACATTGTGGTGAAGGGGCATAACAGAAGAAAGGATAAATTATGACATTCCTGGAAAATATGAATATTTCAAGAGCAGATAATTGTAGAGGGAAGAGTATAGGTTTAAATTTTTAAATTAATTTTTAAAGGAGTTGGAATTTTAGCCAGGAAGGGTAAATATTTTTTTTGTAAACAGACTTTAAACAGTGATCATTCATCAAAGTAAAACTGAGTTTATTTTGTTCTGAGCGTAATTATACCTGAACTTAATTTTATTCATATTTTGTTGGGGTGTTTTAAGCCTTAGTAGATATTCCTGCATTATTGTACATAATCTGCAAATTGGAGCTGACTTCCCTTGGACACACTTCTCATTAGTAATGGAATATGATTATTCTGAAAACTCTTGCTGGAAAAGTCTGTGCAAAAACCTGAATGTTACTTACATGACTTTTAAAACCATCCTCCCTGAAACAATACAAATGGGTAAGTGCTCTCCAGAATTGTAATAAACAGTTAGGCTCACATATGAAAAGAAAACATCTTCTGTTCCCTAAAATGCTACATTCATGTGCCTGTGGAAGAGAATGAGTAGTAAGTTATGAAGGCTAAAGCTAAACAAACAGAGCTGGGTTATCTATGCAGCAAGACGGGAAGGTGGTTTTATTTGAGTGTAAGCCTAGTTTTGTCCAGGATATAGTAGTACATGTGGGTTTATAAGAGACTTGTGCCAAGCTGACAGGTTGATTACAGTCTCTGCAAGCTGTATCCACCCTTTCTCATCCTAAGGAAATCTTGTAGATCTAAAGAAATCTGAATTAAAGCCTAATTTCAAAGAGACTCAGAAGAGTTTNAGTATGTAATGGAAGCCTTTTATTGGGGATGAATAAAAGCTGCACTTTTAAAAGATATGCCCATTTCCTTTAGTTTTTTTGCTTATTCAACTGTTATCTTACATATATACAAAATGTTTCAGGGAATCATGGTGGTTCCTTTCTTCTGGAAGTACAGATTCCATATGTATTTTTGACAACTGAAGGTCTTCTTAATATGCCAGAAATTCTTCAGCTTTTTGAATCCAAGTGAGTAAAAATAACCTATTTAATCATATTGACTATTTTTTTTCATATAAGTTTTCCTACTATCTCTTGTGTTAGCCGTTTACTTGGCTATCAAATACATTTCTTCAATAACACTATTCGCATATAAGAGACAAGAAGATAGCTTTTCTGTTGAAGTTGGTAACTTAATACTGGAGTTTCACACACAGGTCAACCAGAATGGAATTGGACCATTTTTTTAAATTGTTATAATGAACTAGTACTTTTTAATCAAAACAACTTTTTAAATTATCTACTTTTCCCTGAAAATCATAACATTTTCCAGAAACTTTTATTCTTTAGTGCTTCTTGGTTCTCAGAAGACTTTGTATTTAATTCTTCATAAAAACTGATTTTGGAGGGGTTTTTTTTTTGTTTTGTTTTTATCTACTGGATCTATGCTAAAAACCCAAACTGAACAATAGTAAAACATCTTATTTTCTGATGTATCACAATGTCTGGGAGATGTTAAGTTCAAAACAAAAACTGATTTATTAATACAATTCAGATCTGCTATTCATTTAGTTTTCAATACTCTAAAACATGTACAAAATCTGCCAGAGCTGTAAATCGTTGTGCATCTGTATTAGTCACTTTCACATAGTTTTCTTGAATTTTGCTTTGACAGTGGTAGATACCTAGTAAAGGTACCTTTTATCACATGACAGGAGAGAAAACGAAAGAAAGAGAGAAAAGAAATAGGGACAAGAGATACAGATAGTTGATTTTACCATGTCACTGGAGAGATGTGCCAGTTTTGATCCTAGCTGTATCCTTGAGTCAGCTATGGAGCCATTTTTGGTCTGTGTCTAATTAGACTTCAGTAGGGGAAAAAAATACATGTATCTTTGATATTTAAAATTTGAACACATGCTTTTAAACTCTCACTTGTTCAAATTCTCTGTTCAACCTGGCCATAAGCCAAATATCCAGGAATGCACTTTTGCTGTTTTTCCACTAGCTCCTTTTAACACTGATGAAGGACTTAAATAGGTTAGCAAAGAGCTGTACAGTTTCAGGAAAGGTAATAGTTTATTTTTTCTTTAATGTCTGAGTACACTGTCCATGCAGTTTCTAGAGGACATATTGCTGACAGATTCAGATTTAGGTCTCATGTTTCCTGGTAAAACACAACAGGAAGTTGTGCTGCTGGCAGTTCTAAGTCTCTCAGAAAAATTCGGGATTATACCAATGGTAAACAGGTAGTTTTCACTCAGTTTGCTTTCCCTTGTGCTGCACAATCACAAGAAGAAGGAAAAGAAATGCAATATGTAAAGTTAGTCTAAAGGAGTTTCTATCTATGTTAGTTTCTGTATTACTTTTTTTTTGTAAACTCAAAGTTTGTATATCAAGGTTATATTTGACGCAGTTAGCAACATTATTTAATTTCACTAAATCACATACATATTGTTCAAATGTGTGTTGAGGTGAACTGAGCATTTGAGAAAGACTAGGACTGTGTAAGATAAAAAATTGTATTAAGGGGTTTATGTTATTCATTTTCTTTAAGAAAATTGTATTATTTTCCTTGACTGAGTTTTAATAAAATAATTTTACTTCTTCAGGTACAGCATTGCCTTTATTGAAAGAAGTAGTAGTTACTCCTTAAGGCTCTTTGGAAGTATAGATCGATATGTTGTGCTGACAATAGATGAACGTACTGCTATCTTTTTGCAGGTATACAATGGAACTACTGTGTTCAAATTCTGCTATGTGTTGGGTCACTTCTAGGCCATACCTTCAGGGTTCTAACAAATATTTTGTTCCTCGTAATCATATTTAATTCATGCATTGTTTCACATCTCAAATCATTAACCCTAAAATTCTGTCTGTGACTGTTTGTCTAGTTTAAAATATTCTCCATTTCTTCACCAAAGTGTAACATTTGACCTGTGATTTGATTATATTAAATATAGTTAAAGGATGCATACTTGTAAATAGGGCTGTAGAAATAAATTTAGTAACAACCAATTAAATGTGTTTGTGGCTATATTCTCTTACCAGTGTGCATATTAATTCCTCCCATTTCAGATGCATATCTGAATTAGACTATAGAATAATTTTAATAAAAAATAATAATTTAAACAATAGCATAGTACTAAAATTCTGGTATGCCACAAGACAGATTACAGGTAGAAGAATTGCTTCTGAAAGATACGTAAATAATAAAATAATCAATTAGTACTACAAGTACAATGCAGACATTCCTACATGTTACTGCAATTAGTGATATAGTACTTTGTATAGTTAGTGCAGGTATAATATGATTTCTATAGGTTAAGTAAGTACTTCAGATGTTTATAACAATATTTTGCATAATAAAGTTCACAATAATGTTAAGAAAAGCCTAAAAAGGTATTGGCAGTGTTTCTTTTTAGATGAAGGAAGAAGAGGCATGAAGCAGTGAATCAGTCTTTTAAAGTTCAAAGAAAATAAAAGTTGAGAACACAAGCTAGTTCTCCCAGTTTCCATATTTGTCCTTAATGCTTACATTATTTAGCTGTATTTGTGTTTGATCTAGTTTCTTGATATGATACTGATCTTCATTAAAAATTTGGGGCAGTCATGGTAATGTATTTATTTAGTTTTTACTCTTTGTTTGAATTCTATGGTAGAGTATGGAAGAACTAAATTATGAGGACTCCTGTGACACTGTAATATCGAGGCTGATGGCATTATCACTCCAATATACATGCTGTTGGATTATTTTCTATTCCAGAGAAAGACTGAGTTTAGAGTAAGTTACAAAATTCTTTTGTTTTCCTGGTATTTTTCAAACAAACTTGTCATTGAAGGAAGTTGCTTATTGGAACAAGTTGATACTCTTTGTTCTTTGAACTTCTCTGCAGGAATACATTTCTCTGAGAACAATACAAATATTGTAAACTTGTATTTCTAATGGGCTTTGGGTTTTCCCCTTAGTACAATGTTGCCATGTTCTCATGCTCCTGCTGAATGACTCAATGAGGTTGTAAAAGTAACGGTGATCACTGGAGACCACCAAGACAGAGAAGCTGCTATTTATTTGTGAGAATATTTTTAGTCTACACAAGAAATAGATTGTTGTTATAAAATAACAGAGTTTGAGACAGGCAATACGAAATGAGGTGTATTTCAAATCAAAGGTCCAGAAATTTCACAGCTCTAAGGATATGAAATACTGGAATTATTCTTGTGTCTGTTTGAAGTGAATTAACCCCTACAAATGCATGGTTATGAATTACTGTGTTAGCACCACTGCATATCATTTGCAACAGGGAAGCATTCTTCAAGTGTTCTTCCAATGCATCAGTTCTCCTTTTGCTATGGAAGCACACCTTTTGATGACATGGTTCATAAATGCTACTTTATTACCTCTTGTAAGATTTTTTTTTTCTATAAGCAAATGGTAGTTTCCTCTCTGTATGTTTTTTCTCCACTGTCCCCAGTGACTGACTTTGATCCAGATCATTTGCTTCTCACCAGACTGACTCTATTTGCTTCTTCACAGTCCTTTCTTCAGCAGTCAGTCCCTTAGTGTATCCTAGTTGTCCTTCCACGGATATTAATAATCAAACTGTACCAGTATTCTGAATTTCAGGAAATGAAACAGACATTTATTAAGTAATGGAACAAGTGTTTTGGGATTATTACATGTGCATATTAAATATTAATCATCCAGTGAAACTGTTTTACAGGTACAGTCTCAAGGGAGATACTCTGCTTAACCTTGTCTTAATTTATGCCACTCTAATTGAAGTGACTCAGAAGTCAGAAGACTTTGAAGTGAAGGTAATTTTTTTCTGTATTAATCTTCAAGGATATGATATTTCTAAAGAGCTCAATCAAGTATGCCTTCTGCATCAAAAACATAAAGCAGCTCAAAATTACTAAAATAAGAGAGGATCTTAATTTGGTGCTGCTAAAGTCAGTGAAGAGACTGTGTTGACTGCAATACAAGTTGAATCAGATTCAAATAGCAGTTTAAGTGTCTTTATAACTAGGAGTCAAAAAATGAGATTGTACCTTTAAGAATACCTTTAGAATATATATTAATTCTGCTTATGTCTTAATTGGAAATTTCAGATCAGTATCATGTTGCTGGTGTAACAGAAGAAGAAAAGGAAATCTTTTCTCTGCTGTCAGCTAGTTTGGTTTTTTAACATGATAAGATAAATTAACTTTTTTCTTTAAAAATCAGGAAATCTAGACTTTAGAAAATCTATTCTAGTGTCTAGAATAATCAACATAAAAAAATGGGGCAGAAGTTTCATTCAACTTACCAAACTGATATCGGTAATTTATATTTTTGAATGAAGTAATGTCTTTTTAGGCACTTTTTCACTTTTTTCCTGCAAAAGTTGAGTGCAGATCTTTATGAACATCATTATTATTTGCATATTAAAGTTTGTGTAAAATTTATCTGATTAAATGAAATTACAAAGAGGACAAAGCTTTTTTCATATCATGTACTCAGCAATGTAGTTTGCGTGGAAATTATGCCTTCAGTATTACACATCTTCTTAAACTGTAATAGACATCTCACATTGCCTGTTCTTTTAAGAATCTATATTATACCCAGACACTTAATCAGGTATAAAAGATCTATAGGATAAATTGATTTCACCTACATAGGATTTGCATAAATAAGGGGTGTAATTTGCAGTCAGGCTAGGGATCAGAGGTTGGAGTTCCTCCACATGATAAGCATGGATCATGTTTAATTACTCCACATTAACAGCTCTTGTGTTCAGGGTGACCTTTAGTTTTCACCTCAACTTCTGCAGCAAATTAAGACGCTCCTTAGAGTAAGTTTTAACCGAAAATATTATGTGTCACTTTTAGGTAGTTCTTATGCCAGGGATTGAAGAGACAGCACTGGTAATTCGTCAGATTGCTGACAACATTTTGATAGCATCTAATATCATTCCTCATGAGTGGCTGGACAAATCCTGGTTTTCTGTTTTGCCATCTGAGGTTTGCCTATCTTCCCATGAATTTACAGTTTTCTTCCTGTTTCTAAGACTCGTAAAGTTCTAGGATTTTTTGTTGTTGTTCTCTTAAAATATATTATTAAAAGAAGCATTATTTTATACATATATATGTGTGTGCAGATATATATACACACATATTTCTAGTAAATATGCAGATACATAAAGACACATACATAAATATATATCTATGTATATAGTAGTTCCAGCATCCTTGTCAGCACAATTAGATGCAACTTGGACTTTCCCTGTGCTTTCACATTTAGCCTGTAGAGAAATTTATTCTCCACACGTGCCTGCCGATTTTATACAATTCTACCATTCTAGGCACTAAGTTTAAAAAACAATCCAAATTGTGAAAGACAAGCATACAGTGGCTCACTTGGGCAGGAGGCCAAATTCAGCAGTGCCGATGCATTAACAAAGTCAATGGCATTGCTTACTGACTTGCTTTAGTACCAGATAGAAGAAACTTGTTTAACTCATGCAGTTACCTGTTTAACTCATTCTAGTAAAATCTGGAACACGCCCATCGATCACCATCAAATATATTATATTTTTTAATTTGTATAGCAAGGTTTTCATATTAAACATACAGATTTGTTCATTTTATGTGAAAGCTTTGAACTCTTGTAAAGCTAAGATTGTTTTTGGCTTTTGCAAAAGTCAGAAGCATTGTAAAGGAGGTATTGCCATGGCCTTTCTGCGGTTTTGGAATTTATGTTTTCCAATTTGGAGATAAGGATACTGGTAAAAAAATGGAGAGGAGTCATTGTATTGTGTCTCGGTTAAAGATATTTGATCCTGGCATTCATTAACTGCAGAATTTTATGAAAGTCAGGAAGCTGACATTCATAACATGCTACAGCTCTCAACTTGCTGTCCCATTTGTGACATTCATCCTCTCCTCAGCAACTCTTGCTCTTGGCACCTGTTTCTTTGCTGTTAACAAATACAACTTTTGTAAAACAGAACCAGTTTTGCCAGTTTATGTTGATCTAGGTAATTCACTTTAAAATGGAGAATTAATAGTAAATCTGGTAATGCATTTTTAAATTAAGTTTACATAAGTAACTGGTTTTAACCCTTAGAAAATAAACATCTTTAGACTTGGTTTTTGTTAAACTGTTATGCAGAACTTACTCCTTTTCAGAAGTGATAGTATGTTACCTCTATAGTTAAAAAGGGAGGTTATTATTGGACTATAAAATTGCACTGTTTGAAAGATCTCTTTCTATGGTATGCACCGTGACTTATTCGATAAGATGTGACTTTGTAGTAACAGAAAACAAAGCAGAAAAAGTTTGTCAGATATCAATCTAACAAAATAGTTTCCATTTCCAGACAGAGAAATGCCTGCTTACTTTTCCATGTATCAACCCTTTGGTTGCTCAGTTTATGTTAAAGAAGGAATCTTCACTGAACAGGTTGTTTCTTGCAAGCTTTGATCAACTCCAGGAACTTCTGCCAGAGGTTCCAAAAAAAGTTTTAAAGGTTGGCCAATTTTATTTTATTTTTATTAGATCAATCTTTTTGCACTGTTGTAATATGTGGTTGTTTTGTTGTTTTTTTAATCTGATAGTACATGTGCATTTGCTGGTAAAATTTAAAAATTAATTATATGCCTTAGCATATAATTAATATGCTAAGGCATATAATTAATTTTCCCCTCCCCTCCCCTC
>VZRZ01008649.1:57786-88876 GCA_013398175.1 Climacteris rufus
AAAAAAAAAAAAGCCAAACCCAATGAATATAGATTTGGACAAAAGGGTGAACAAAAGACTATCTTTTCTCTATAGGACAAAAAGGAGATTCAGCAAATTCTGAGAGTGAGATGCAGATACTACTAATGGCTGTGTTTTGTTGTTGGCACTACTGGAGTAAAAATGGCACTCTGAAAATTGTCTGTTTCATATATTTTCTTATTCTTGGAATATTTTTTTGGCTAATATCTCCAGGGCTAAACTCTCCACTTGAAATCATTCCAAGGCTTATTTTTTCAAATAGATGCTATAATGTGTACTTCAAAACTTTGTTTGCCCTGAAAGTGTATACAGCCCTTAATCAAAATATTAGGCTCTCTTTGTTTGTAGTTTTCTCATCCCTGGTTTACTCCATCAAATGTAGTTAGCTTGAAACCTTTTTTAAAAAGCCATAGTATGTATCCACAGAATCTTACAACTAAGAAAGTCCCTAGTCTCTGTGAGACTATGTATTGCTGTATCATTTATTGTAGTATTTTAAAAAATTCTTCTGTTTCCCTGTAGGTGAGGTGCCACATTTCTTAAAAAATCCAAGGTTAAGTTTGTTAAAAAAAAGTGCCTAACTCCTAGTACAGATGACTTAATTTATGATTTGCCTGTTGCTGCCTGTCTTTAAATGTCTTAATGGTACAAGGTCAGCACAACATTAAAATGCTTTCAGTAATTAGATCAGACTCATTCATGAAACCTAAGTAACTAATTTACATCACTGTTTCATCAACTGCTTAGGGTAAGTATGAAGGTAAAGAGAAAAAAAGCTAATTGGATATGGTGAACTTTTCTTCATTTTCAGCCTATGTGAGTGTAAATGTTTATACAGAAACTCTGAACAGACCTGTTGCTTCTCTAGAATTAAAATGAGACCTGGAGTATTGCTTAGTAGGTAACAAGTATTTCAGTAACCTGTAACTAGCACTGATAGCATAAAATTCGACATACAGTATATTTTAGTAGAGATCAGGACAGCTTGGGTACCACATTTTACAATGTGCTGAAAACACTGTGTTCTCCAACTGATTCTTGCCCTGTAGGACAAAAGTATACTTGAATCTGAATAAAATAAAAAAAAAAAAAAGAAAACTGATTTTTGGTTTAAATTTTGGAAGAATAGGCTTATTCTACTTTGTAATTCACTACCAGGGGGAAAATAACTATACTAAATAGTTCTGCAAGCTAATGAAAAAAAAAAAATTAAAAANNNNAAAAAAAATAAAAAAAAAAAAAAAAAAAAAAACAACAAACCAAACCAAAAACAAACCAAAACCCAACCAACCAAACCCCCCAACTTCACCTGAATACAGTGAAAACCTCTGAGAGCCCTAATTTAAGAAATATGTAGAGAGTCAGGTTAAAAAGACCTATTGGGAACAAACCCCATGGATTTCTTCAGGCTTCAGATCAAGCTGTCATTAAACCACAGACAATTCATGACACCATGTCAAGCCAGTATTTCCACTGGAACAGATTAAATCCTTATGTCAGTGTTAGAGTTTTCTGATTATACTTTTTGTAAAGATTAAGCATAATTTTCTGACAGTAATTTGTTCTGAATAAGAAACTTTTCTTATTTATTGTAAAAGCACTTGAATCTTAAGAAAGTAAGTAGCTTTTCTAAACAACTTAGAAACATCTGGTTACAAAGGATAAACTTTCAACAATTACTGAATAGTACTGAGTGTAGTATTAATGAAATAGAAATAAACATTAAAATCTCTTCTGAAATATTATGGTTAAGTAGAGTGTAGGTTGATTTACTTGTTTTTGTTTAAGATCCTATATCCCTACTACATGATGATATGCCTAAAACTGGTCAGTAGCAGTAAGTAACAGCTAATATTAATCTGTACATGTTTTATTGTATGGCAGTTGCTACTTTTCATAGGGAGCACCCTGGTTAAAGCTGAAGTCTGTTACTGCTTCTGGGAAACACACAGTTAACTCTGCATATGTGTTGTATTTATAGTTTATCATTATTTTTATTTTTTCCACTTCTTTTCCAGATTCTGGGTATGCAGAAGTACAGGAGCTCAAAAAAAGGAGATTGACATATGAAAGAGTTCCTGGAAGAAGAGATGGACAAACACGTCTTAAATTCTTTTGAATTGAATGGGGATTTGCATATTACATACATTTTCTTTAAATCATTAACTCTTTGAAGGGAAATAAATTAATTTTTGTTGTTAGTTTTTAAAAAGAAATTAGGGTTTGGGAATGCTTACTAGCTCAGGATCCTTCTGTATATTTTTAAAATGTTACTAAACAAATTAGTTTCTTGAAGCTGGAGAGTTACTGCCTCTCTGTTTGTTGTCATGGGCGATATAAAAGTACTTTATCACTCCTTACAGAAAAAATAAAATGTGAATGGAAAAAAACAGACACCGAGGCTCACTGAGTTTTCAAGGCAACTACGTTTGCTCCCTGAGCATGGAGCTGTTCCAACATAAAGATGGGCTAGATCTTCCAGAATCTCAAGGCTTCTCATGAAGTCTTAGAGATTTCTTGCAGTTACAGCTGTGACCCTTTGTAGCTGTCCCTTGGGCTCTGTTCCCCTTCTCTTCTTCTGACAGCTCCTTTAGGAACCATGTGATGAGATCCTCAGCTGCTTCTAATCATAATCAATCTAGGAAAAAGCTGTTTGTTTTATGGACAACATGTGAAGATGTTGAAATTTAGCATTCTCATAGATTTGATTCAGGGAAGTAAGCTGTGACCCTCACTCTCTGCATAACCTGGTGGAGGCCATTTGTTGACATCCACATTTTTCAGCCTTCTGCAGTGCATTGGCAAGAAGGAGGATGGGAGTCATCTGGGAGGCAGTTCCAGATATTGTAGGGTATAACTAGAAGATTAAAGAAAAATATTGAAGGAAAAAAAGCTATCTCAGTTGTAAGCTAAAGAACTGGATAGAACAGTATCTAACCCTCACTTTCCATCAAAAGATTTGGCAACAAAATTGGAAATATATGTGGGAGCAATGGTAGATAGTAACTCCATTCAGCTGCAGGAATGCATACACAGTTTGCACAGGCATTCCTGACAGCTCCAGAATGTCTCTGTCTGTTCAGTGGCCTTCAGCTGAGATGACTCAGGTTTCAAATGCACAAATCTTTTAAATTTTGATGCAGTATTTTGGGGCCNTAAAAAAAATTAAGAACACCGAGTTTAAGTTTATGGTTGCACTTAAATACTTACTTGACATTAAGCCTTCATTAAGCACATATTGACTATTTGGGTAAATGAAACCAGCACTTATGGGAGAAAGATTTGGTCTCTCAGAGAAAACAGAGTGCTGATTTTTAACTGAGGTCTTAAAACCTATGATGGCAGCACTAACTGCAATTTTAGTTCACAGTAATATCCCTGAATTATTTGTACCCTGATTGTTTGTAAGATTTTAGAAAATACCTTTCACAAGTGATAACATACAAAGATTTCTAGTAAAATTGCAAACAAGCCAGCATTTCCCAGAATAAGAGAAAGACTTAAATAAAAATTGCCATTTGGTTACTATTTATGGCCCTTTTTTGTGGTTACTTGACCTAATGATTTGTGTTCTTTTCCATCATGTGTTATGTTGTTCAGAACTACATCCAAAATCGTCAGAACCAGGAATCTGGTTTTTTTTTTAAAGTGCAACTCTACAAATTCTCAGTCACAGATGACCACAGTTTGAGAAAATTGTAGCTGCCGTTGCCAAGCTGTGTATTTACGTCCTCCTTTTCCACAGGCAAAGGCTGATGCTAGAACTTTCAGATGAACAGTTGTGAAAGAGTAGCATAGATAATCTATAGATAACTTTGAAAACAAAGGCATGTTGTCTACATTAAATAAAAACATTCAAGTGCTCTCTATGTTAAGGGGTAGATGTAGTGGAAAATAAGGAAAAGGGCTTGCAATGACCAATTGGTTTTTACTGTATTTGTGTATGACAAATCTCAGTCTCTCATAGATTGGCACATAGACAAATTTCTTCCCCCTCCTTTTGTCTGTTTAATGTAAAATTACTATTGCACTACAATGATGCACTTCCCCACTCCCCCTCCACCCCATCCCACAAAATTGTCTGTAACTAAGAAGAATGAGGAAGCAACTAATTCTTAGAGAAAAAGATGCAATACAAAAACTAATCACCAGTTGTACATCAGCAGGTAGGGACACACCAATCCTGGAACAAGTGTGCAAACTTTTTAGTGACCAGGCAGGAGGCATCTGTAGATGGAGAAGAGCCTTGCTGATCGACTGGGAGAGATAGCAGTGAGAAAAGGGGGTCTTACGGCTAATGCAAGGCACTGACTGTCCAGATGTGTGCCCTCGAAGTGCTTTACCGTGGCCATCCTCTAGGGCCTGCTGCCAGCAGATGGTATGAAGGCCTCTGTGCAGCGGATAGCCCTCTTGGATAGACTTTGGTAAAGCAAGCTAAGGTGCTGCCCACATTTGTCCACCTCACTGCAGATCACACCTGTGGGAGCAGAGGCAGCAAAAGGCAATGTTTGCCCTGGATGAAGCCACCGCAGTGTTGAGTGCAGCAGAGTGGTGTAAATGCAGGGACACTTGCAGCTGTAGACAAGGCACTGCCCCGTACACTGGGTAGGTAAGAGACAGGTTCTGCCTACAGAAGCAGTCGGCTGCCCAGGCTTGTTTGTCAGGTTCCTTGCTTACACCAAGGAAAGGGGACCTGCAAAAGCTGAGCTGCTAAGATGCAGGCACTTCACCTACCAACACAAAATGGCCAGCAGTGGCACGCTGCACCAAACTCATTCCCAACAGGAACTGCAGAGCCTCATTGCCAACCAGTTCTGTCTTGGAGCTTGTTCTGACCCTCAGCTTCTGCCACAGAACGTGCCCTGGGAGAGCAGAGACTGTCACTCCTCTCCCTGCTTGTGCTCAGCAGCTCACCTGCACACTGTCCCGAGAGCAAAGAGGTGCAGCAACCACACTCATCTGAAAAGGTTAGAATCTGTGTCTGAGGAATAACCACCATGCCCAGAGGGATGTCTGGGTGGAGTGTTACCAATCCATCTCACAACTGCTGCACAGATCTTTCTAGCCTCTGCTGGTGCAAGACACTGATGCAGCCAGGACCTGCTCACAGTGCTACTCGCCCAACTGTGTCGACCCTGGTGCTCCAGCTTCAAGAGACCAGATGGAGCTGGGCAGGGCAGCCAAGACACAACAGTGGGTGACTGGCGGTCTAGCAGCAGCTGCTCTCTGCTGCAAACTGTGATTTGGCCACTTCTTATGCCAGCTCAGCAGCCACTTCAAAACCTAAGCTCCAACCAAGGACGCTAAGCTGGAAAGAGTATGCAACAGGGGGTCTGGGGAGAGAAACTATGTGGGGATGAGGGGAGGCTTTATTGCCGAAGGCAAAAGAAATACGAAGGGCTTGCCTGGGAGGAAGTGGCCAGCAGCCATGTGCTGGCTGTCTAAAGGCTTGTGATGTATACACTCATCCATATCTTTAACATTTTGGCCTCAAACCAAGCCTCTGATAGCCCCTGTGCAAGTATGAGTAACTCGACTTTCTCTAGACTTCCATATCTGCATTGAGTACTAACAGGGAAACTGCTATATTCAAATAGCCTACAATGAAAGGAAGGCAGAGTGAAGAAAAGCTCTGAAGAAAGGATGTTCTCTTCTGTATTTAGAGACATAATACATACTGGCAGTATGACAGCTGTCATGTTGGTGTCTTTCTGCAAGACAGCAAGCACGAAAATCTTTTGACATACTGAACTGTGTGGAGGACACACATTGCCCCATTTCAATTAACATTCATGAACATTAAGTACTCAGACTGCAGAGTTCTTCCTACAGCTTCAAAGTATGTAAGTGAGCCTGATAACACTGTTAGTATTTACAAATATAGTCAATAGCTATGAATGGGATTTTCCTACTAAGACAGCTTCTAAAAATTGAACAGCAACCTTCTCTTCCCAAAAAAGCAAAGAGCTTGAGGCCTCCCCTCCCACGGCAAAATCCACTCTTCCTTACAGTAGCTGCTCCTTGTTACAATCACACAATGAGTTCAAAGCCAAGTGGGATAGGAATTTTATTTCCAAACTTCTAAAAGATTAATACAAACAATAGAAAGTAGACAAAATTAAAAACCTATAAAAAAAGTTAGTTGTTCTTGTAAAAGTGCTCTATCAAAAAAGTGAAGGCAAATTACCAAGCACAGTTTTAACCAATTAAATTCCATGTATTGCAAACATGCATTGACAATGATGCATGCAAGTATCTTTGGGTGTTCACGGGTTCTTAGTGTCTGATTGGTAACATGACAAATACATCAAGAAAATTCCACCACAGCAGTGGTGTTACAAATACAAATTAGAAAAAGGCTTACAGATTAGAAGTATTGCAAGAAACACATTTTAGGGATCAAGCTTCTGCTTGTGTTCAGCAGTTTCTAAAATGTGTCATCTATTCACTGAGATGCACTCGAAAAGAAAACCTAAAGCTGGTTCCAGGTCTTGCTAATGGAAGCAAAATGCCCCCTGAGGACATTACTTCAGCACTAACAGCACTTAGCTTTATACCTTAATTATTCTTAATTATTACAATTTTGGGTTGTTTTATTTTGGAAAAAACCCCCTCACAAACAGTTTTTGCTATTATCAAGGTATTACAATTCATCACAATCAGAGTAATTAATTTGGTTAAAATTCACATTTTTCATTTCTAAAATGTAAGCTTCTCAAGTAATATATGTATAGTTAGCGTAGTGTAGTAACAGTGGTGACTATTATGAAAAGAATAAGAGTTACATTAAAAAACTTCAAAAATATTACCAAAAGAGAATGGAATATGGATTCACAAGAACACACATACAAATATCTAGGACACTGTTTTAGCCACATAAAAGTCAGAGAGAGACATTTCTTGTGAAGGAAAGGCAGTTGTTATTCATGTCATGTTTGAAGGCAATTCTCCAATGACCTTCCCTATAAGAGGAAAAAGAAAAGGTTTATTAAATGCAATCTTCTTAAACTGATACATTTGCCTTACAAATTACAACAGCAAAGCTCCCTTCCACAGAGAAAAACTGAATAATGACTTTCCTTTGCTGGATGCTGGCAACCTCGCATATAATAAAATTTTTAATTGGCTTTTTTACTTTGCTCTGATTTTTTTATGATCCTAAGGTAAAAAAATAATAAACTAAATATTTGATCTATCAGCAAAAAAAAAAAAATCCAAATGACATCCTGGGCTGACCTATGCATTTCTAAAAGCATCATAGATTAATCATCAAGTTTTTCTCAAATAATATTTTCTAATGTATCTGTATGACGTTATCACCCTAGAATATGGAGACACACACACAGACCCCCCCCAAAACAGAGAAAGTAGAAAGGCTGCTTAAAAACCAGAGGAACACATGCAACACTCACTAAAAATTTTATCTTCTTTGCATGAAAAATTAAGGGTAGCACCCAAATTAAGAAAACCTGCTTTTGCTTCTCCCTCAGCAAGTTTTTCCAGAAGAGCATCTCATGTTCAGTTGTCCTCTCCCTTTAGGTTCAATCCTGTTTTACTAAACCTATGTAGCAACAATCAAAGCCATGCTATTGATGAGACAAAAGCTCAAGTGTAAGCTCAGGAATGTTGGCAGGAAGGGGAAGATTTTACAAGGACTTTATGTTCTAGCTTAAATTCTGCCCTTAGAGAAAACATTTATTTTCTCTTTAGTAGCACTCTCAGCAAAAGAACAGACTTCAGTGTTTCTTCCCCTCTCTGTAGACTTTTCAGCTTTTTAGCAGGAACTAGTTTTACTTTTTCTTTTGAAGACGAGCAACCCCTTCTGAATATCCTACTTCCACATTTGTTTGTTAAGCAAAAGAACTAGATTTTCCATATAATGGTAGTTCTGCCCAAGACTATTAGCATGCATGGGCCTTATTTCTCCTGCTGCAATCACTGACAACAAGTGTGACAAATGGGAGAGGCCAGACCAGGAATCATGGAACTGGATTCCAAAGATTTGCATATGTTGGACGGACAGCTGCCCACCTACTCTGCAGGTGTGTCACAGGCAATGCAGAGCACTAAGGCAGCGTTCAGTGAGTAGCTTATTCTTCAGACCTGTGCTGACAAAGGTTATGAAGGATGCGATTACAGATTGCCTCAGCTCCTCTCTGCTTCCACAGCTTTGGGTGCTGTACCAACAGTAAGAAGAGGAAGAGCCTGAGGACAGACACAGCCTAATGAACTACAACATGACAGTGAAGACCAAAATGCATCTTACCATGGTTCTTGCAGAAGCTGTGAGCTACTCATCAGAACACATAAAACTGTCAGAGCTTTGTCTTACTTCTCTAGGCTGGGTACATGACTGTTTTATGGCTGGCTATGTCAAACACAGCTGTGTGTCTTAGGCAATTTTAATTCGTTTGGCTGCTGCTCATGACCTTATTGCTGCTCAAACATACAAATACAACCATCCAAACAAAAAAACAACTCATAAACAAAACATCTCTAGGAAGAGCTGTAGGAAAGAGACATGCTTCAACTGCCACACTTAAAAAAAACCCCAGAAAACAGTTTGCAGAGCCAGCAGGGAAATGATGAACACTCTAGCAAGAACTCAGCATTTAAACAACTATAACCATGTGTCTTCGTCCCTCCAAGGCCTTGAGCTTCAAATCAGAGTGGTTGTCATGGCACCTGCTTATTACCTGATTTCAGAGTAGAGCACAGGATCGGGGTTCTCGGAAGGGATTGCTCCCTGCAGGAACCCCAACAAGCAAGGCATCTTTGCAGGCATTTTGCATACAGTACTGCTGGAGTTCTGCAGCTGCCTGAGAGACCTGAAAAGGAAAAACAAATCCAGAGAGGAAATTAATTCATTCACAAACATTTATTAAGCATTTCCTATTGAAGAGTTATTATCAAACAGAGTTGAAATGTAGCCAAATCACCTCTTGGATTCTGAAACACCAAGTAAATCAGCACAGAAGCACATTTGGAAAGCTCTGATGAAGCACCCATGAATACTACATCAGTGATGAGCCAGAAGAGTGTAGAGGGCTGAGGTATAAATGTGATGCAATGTCTCCTCATCACAATGCCCAGAGCCATGACCATAATATTTTCCAATCTACTGCAGTGTTTTCAGATTTATATTTGAACTCTTACATCCTCAGATAATGTATTAAAAGAATTTTCCTTCCACGCTTCTAAGCAACATAGAGCATAACAAGGAATGGAAGCAAAAAGATGAGGATGAAATGTTTTTTAAGTACAAATTGTCATCTTCCCCCAGCAGCTAAGTGAAAACTTCAAATCCATACTCTGGCCCCCAAAAAGGAGAGTCCAGAGCTGCAGAACAAGCCCAGGATCCCAAAGGTAAAGAACTGAAGTCCCCTGCTCTCCCTGTGGATGGCAAGTCAGTCATGTGCCCATATTTTTGAAGGAAAATTTAGATTAATTCCCAGTTTCCCAGGCACACATTGGGAACAGCTGCAGGGAATTGTCAAAACCCATGCTGTCTGATAATATTTTATAACAGGAAATACACACTGATGGGAATACAAGTTCTGCTCTAACCTCACCTCTGCCTTTGTTACAGGACTCCTGAAATACACATATTTCTTTCTATGCAATTCTATATTGTTGCCAAAATATAACCAGAAGGACCATCCACACTTCCCAGCCTCTTGTCTGAAGGAGCCACTCAGGAGCCCCAATGGAATTTTGGTTCTAGGCCATTCCATCTAACAGCAGCTGGAAGCACATAGCAAAGATGGCCTAGCACACACTTTTGTTTGCTATTCTGCTGTTCTCCTGTTCACTGTCTTCCCAACCCTCCTCCAGGCTCTCCTCCCAGACAATCATCTTGGTAGCTGTCTGAATTTACCCAGCAGCTGTCTGCCCTTCAGGGAGTTGTTATGAGAAGCTTTTTCCCTCAGTGTCCCAGGTTCTCTTGAGCAGAGTATAGGGAGAAGCACCTGCAGCAAGGATTCCTGCTAAGTCAGCGGGCTTCATCACTCCTTCACTTGAGGAGATTCCCTTTCTGGAGGCTGCACAGGTCTCCTGCCCTGCCCAGTCCCTTGGACCCCCTGTAGCATCAGCACTCTTGCCTCAACCACAGTGCCTGCCCCTTGTGGTGCCAGACTGTGCACCACATGGCTATCAGGCAGAGATACCACTAGCAAACACTGGCTGGTCCAGCCAAGGCCACTTGGAGCTTTATCCTGGGAGAGTTAGCAGTCCCTACAGCATCTCCTTGCACTTTGCTGCCGACCCCTCCAACATATACTGAGCTATGTGTATCCTGGAAAGATACAAACCAGAACTGCCTACTCGTGGTCCTACCTATGCCCCACAACATTCTTCATTCCTCCCGTTCACACAGGAAGTTTCTGCCATATTTCATCACATAAGAAACACACTCTGTTTGGCAGCCTCCTGCGTGCAAGATGTGTACGGGTACTTCTTTCCTACTCGGTTTCCTCTTTCTGAAAATATTGTTCCTGTCTACTTTTTTAGCTACAAGGGTAAACAAAATCACCACTGGAACCAGTATGGAATGTATTTTTTAAAATCCTTTCATAACCAGCTTCCGTCTGGAAACACATTGTCTATTCAAAGTAGCTGAAACAATGTTTACTCCTATTGCAGTGTTTGCTAAAACTGAACCAAGTGGTTTTTCATCAGCTGAATATATTTCTCGTTATTTTTCTACTGTCTGTCAAGAAACGCAGATGGCAAAACTTATATTTTTAATCGTGTGTCATTTCAAAGCCATAAAGAGGTTCCTAGGACAGCAGACCTAGAAAGAGACAGCTGTACCCAATGCTGCAAGAAAGATGAGTCTAAGGTGCATCAAGGCCAAGCCTCCCTGGACTACGAGCAAACTCATAAAAAATATCCAACCTTGAGAAGTCCAGCTCCAGAATATGTTACTGCCAGAAAGGAACACCTGTAAACTACAAATTAACTATTTTATAGCCGCTCCCCACCCACAAAAAAACAACGGGGAGGAGGTATATGCTTCAACACGGGCAGGAGCAGAGATCCTGGCATCAACAATATTTGTTGGTCAACCATTCCACTGTTTGACAATACCCCTCTTGCCACAAGAGTCGACATTTCTACTCTGAAACGTGCTGTTTCTAATATATTCCCACACCTCATTGCAGGGATTAACACAGTCACTTTTAATGAATCAAGCATCTGCTGATTCAGTATTTGCTAATAAATTTCAGTAATATTAACAAATTGATTAGGATCTATCCAAAAGCCATAGTGGTTTCACCTCACAATGAGCACTTTAAATTTTCACCATCCCAGGAGAGGAGCAGTGGGAAAAGGTATTTTGAATTATTTTTAAATCAGTTAGTTAAGTTCCTGCAGCTCAGTATGCTGGCACTGTCGTCAGACTGAGGAAGCTGGTCTTTTGTGACTGGCCAGAGAAAAATGGCGAATGCAAGGAGGGAGACGACGAAAGTGCAGGATATAAGTTAATTTGACCTCCATCCTTCATAGACCCGCTGGATTTTGTGCGTGGTTATGGACCCACCCACACATCTGCTGGGATCCAAAAGCTATTTCGGTCAGGTCACCAAACCTGAGGAGCTGGCAGATGACGCCTGCCTTTGTCTGGAAATGTGCAAGCAGGAGAAGGTTCATGCATGCGTAGCAAATCGCCTGCCTTACCCAAACGTGCCAGCGGGTACCACACCGCACCGCCTCCCCCTGCAGATCCTGCCAGCGCTCCAAAGCCGGGGGGAGTCGGCGGGCTCCGCTACGACGAACTACTCCCGATTATCTGCTTGCTGGTGCAGAACTAACGAGCAGCTGCTATATTATTTATCACGGCTCCTTCCACCGGAGAACGGCACTCGCTCCATCGCTGCCGCAGGGCTGGGGTTCGGAGCCCCCGGGCACTCGCAGCCCTCGGCCCCTTCCTCCCCAGGACAGATGGAGCGGACCAGGGCGGAGGGAAGGGCGGCAGCGGCTCCTCTCGCCCGCCCCGCCGCTGGGGTCGCGGCACCCCGCGCTCCCCCCGGTCCCGGGGACCCTGCATCCCGGCTCACCTTGATCCTCTCCACGGCCGCCTCCAGCTTCAGCTGCTCCACCAGGCGCTGCATGGTGCTCAGGCTGCCGCCCGACGACATGCCGAAGCGGCGGGGAAGCCGGACGAGACGAGGCAGTCAGTCAGCGCGGCGCGGTGGCCACAGCCCAGCTAGGCTGGGTTGGGCTGGGCTGGGCTCTGCTCCCTCCGCCCGCAGCCCCCGCGGCCCCGCCCCGGCGCTCGGACCGGGCCCTGCGCGCCGCCGCCCGCAGCGCCTCGCGGCGCCCCGCGGTGCGCGCTCCCGCCGCTGGGGGGACGCAATGTCGTTGGTTGCAGCAGGGGGGGAAAAAATAAAGGGGAGGAAAGGGGAAAAAAAATAAAGTGGGGAGCGGAGGTGGGGGCGCGGGGGGGAGAGACGGGAAGGAAAATAGGGAAAAGGGAGAAAAAAGGGAGGAAGACTAAAAAGAAAAGAGAAAAGAGAGTAAAAAGAGGAAAAACGGGGGAAATGAATGAAAAAGGGGGGGAAAGGAAAAAGATGTGGGGAGAAAAGAGGGGGAAGTAGAGAGAGAAAAGGAAATTCACAGAATCATGGTGGTGTGGGTCAGAAGAGACCTAAGTTCTAAGATCATCTAGTTCTGACCCCATCACCTTGGGCAGGGATGCCACACACTAAAGCATGTTGCTCAGAGCCCCATACAACTTGGTCTTGAACACTGACAGAGATGGAGTTCCTAATGTGTCCTCTGTCCACAAGCAGCTGTTAGGCTCAAACTGTCTGGCAACTGCTGTCAGTGTTGCTGTTTCTCCCCTCTTCCCCCCCAGCACTGTTCATCACCATTTCAGCAGTAACCATAAATAAGTCATCTCACTTTTTGGCGAGGGTTTGCCAGCCATTAGTTTGCTAGCTTGTTAAAAAGTTGGTGGGATGAAATTTAGAGCCTCAAATGGTTGCTCTGAACATAAGACAGGACAATCAGGCCCAGCCAGAATGGGTTTCTGGAAGATGGGTCCTGCCTAACCAACCTGATGTCCTTCCATAACAAGGTGACCCACCTAGAGAACGAGGGAAAGGCTGTGCATATTGTCTATGTGGACTTCAGCAAAGCATTTGACACCATCTCCCACAGCATTCTCCTGGAAGAACTGTCTGCTCGCAGGGTTTATGAGTGATTTCTTTGCTGGGTGAAGAACTGGCTGGTTGGCCAGGGTCAAACAGCGGTGGTGAATGGAGTTAAATCCAGCTGGCAGCTGATGTTCCCCGGGGGTCAGTATTTGGACCAACACTGTTTAATGTCTTCATCAACTACCTGGATGAGAGGATAAAGTCCACACTCAGCAAGTTCACAGATGACACCAAGTTGATCTGCTGGAGGGTAGGAAGTTTCTGCAGCAGGATCTGGAGTGGATTGGCTGAGACCAATTGTATGAGGTTCAACAAGGCCAAGTGCTGAGTCACACTTGGGTCAGGCCCTTGGGTCACAACACCCCAGAAAGTGCTACAGGCGGGGACAGAGTGGCTGGAAAGCTGCCTGGCAAAAAAGGACCTGAGGGTGCTGGTCAACATCAGCTGAACATGAACCAGTGTGTGCCCAGGTGGCCAAGAAGGCCCATGGTATCCTGGCCTGGATCAGCAATAGTGTGGCCACCAGTATCAGGGCAGTGATTGTCCCTCTGTACTTGGCACTTGTGAGGCCACACCTCACATCATATGCCCACTTCTGGGCCTCTCATGACAAGAAATTCACTGAGGTGCTGGTGTTGCCACATTTTAGGAACTCGGGCATTTTAGGAACATGGACAAAGAGTCAGGGCTAGAAGGGAGATGTTCATTCTGCGCAGGGTGCAAGGTGGAAGTTTTCCCACAAATCAGGCACACCGAGGCGTAAAAACCGAGAGAATTAATACACTACAGTTTACATAAACCCGCCTATCTAATACATAGTTACTGCCTACATAATGCATAGTCATTTAGTTTCTGCAGCCTCATGCAATACGTGCCACTGCACCTGCGAGTGCTTCCTCTGGTTCTCTAGTGGTCGCTGTTGGTCATCATTTGCTCGGTAGGTGTCCCCTACTGAGTTTCAAGTTCAGTTCAGGACATGCAGAACCCACGGCTGAGTGCCAAAGAGGTAATTTGCAGCTCCGGCTTAAACAATTGCCAAGCAGGACATAAAATACAAAAGCTTTCAGTAAGCAGTAAGCAACACCTGTCTAACACACCTGATAACATCTATTTGTATTGAGAAGAGGAGTTAAAGGTGAGAATGATACCATCAGCTTCCATCTGCAACAGAGATCAAAGGAAGAGACAGAGAATTCTGCTTAAAGATTCAGATAATTCTGCTTAAGAATACAGAGAATTATGCTTAAAGACATCACTGGAGCAAGTCCAGAGAAGGGCAACAAGGCTGGCGAAGAGTCTGGAGCACAAGTCCTGTGAGAAGTGCTGAGGGAGCTGGGATTCTTCAGACTGGAGAAAAGGAGGCTCAGGGAGACCTTATCAGAATACAACTGCCTGAAAGGAGGGTGTAGCCAGGTGGGGATTTGTCTCTTCTCCCAGGTAACAAGTGACAGGACAAGATGAAATGGCCTCAGGTTGCACCAGAAGAGGTTTAGATTGGATATTAGAAAAAAAATCTTCATTAAAAGGGTTGTAGAGCATTGCAACAGTCTGCCCAGGGAAGTGGTGGAGTCAACACCCCTGTAAGTGTCCAAAAACCGTGTGGATATGGCACCTGAGAACATGGTTTAGTAGGGAACACGGTGGTGCTGGGTCGATGGTTACATTTGATGATCTTAATGGTCTTTTCCAATCTTAATGAATCTATGATTTGGTAGGGACAACCAGCCATGCACATGCTTGTGCCTCAGTCAGAGCCTCAGCAGGATTGTGGAGAAGACACACTGAATCTTCTCCAAGATCCTAATACCTTGCCACCCTTTTCCCCATAATGATCTCACCACTACCCAGTACCAGCAATACTTGTTCATGTAGACATTTCTCTCTGAAGTCAATTCAACCTACACTGGCTATACTAGGCATAGTATAGTAACTCTCAGCAGTCTCTGGAAATGTATGCCCAGAAGACAGACATAATTTAGAACTACAATGATAGGCTAGAAATGCTCAGTAGCCTTTGCTAACAAGGTGTCATGCAGTGCTGACAGATTTCTAAAGACACCTGAGTTTTTTCTATCCTTTGTCACAGAGATGTGACTGCAGTGTCACTGCCCAGCATTTTTTTGCTGCATTTCGTGAATTTATGTCTGCATCTGGTTATTTTCAAAAGGGTGATATGTCTAGAAATCAGGGAACTCCAAGCTGAGCCAGCAAAATAGCTCAGCAAAATTTCCAGCAGGTTGTGTGATACCTTTGAATTCTCCACTTGCTTGGTATCAGGCCACAAATGTTACAGACACGAACACCATTGCCACAGAAAGACACAGTTCTGTCCTCTGCCAGGACTATACCTCCATTGCACTGATTTCCCACTGTAGTGTCAGGTCAGGAAATGAATGTTGATTACAAGGAAGGTTGACAAAAAGAGAAGACAGATCTGTGTTTCAACTGCATATTTGCATAACCCAAAGCCTTTGCTTGGAAAAGGATGGAGCAAAATGAGGCAGGAGCAAAATGAGGCAGAAGCAAAATGAGGCAGAAGCAAAATGAAGCAGCTGAGCTGTTAGCCTTTGTAACTGTGGACACCGGTTTAAATCCTCTTGTATGCCATTGCCTTGTTCTTTTCCTATAGATATAACTGTCTTTTCTAATAATCAACACCATTTTGTTTGTGCTTACCTTCATTCTCCTTGTTTCTACCACAGCAATTTAATCTTTCCCCTTCCACTCTTACAGGAGACTGACTGTGTTTTGGGGAAGGAAGCAGCAATACATCCAAGATGTGGTCTCTCACTTCCTAAGCATCTTTGCAGTGTCCCTAAGATTACTTCTTGAAAGCAGGCACAGCTTTTTCCACATACCTTCTTTAGCAATTTTTAGATTTGAATTGACAGTTAGATATAAAGTGAATTAAGTTCATTGCTACATTCAGCAGAGATGAAGGAAAAATCTAGCAGTTCCTCTTCAATTTTACTACTGTATATAGAGATTCAACATAATATTTCTATCATGCTGCTCTGGTTTCAGCTGAAATAGAGTTAATTTATTCTCAGCAGCTGTTACAGTGCTTTGTTTTGGTTTCAGAATGAGAATGGTGTTGATAAAACACTGATGTTTTGGTTTTTGCTAAGTTGTGTTTATCCAAAGTCAAGGACTTATTTTCCCTCCTCATCTCATGCTTTGCCAGGGAGGAGGTACACAAAATAAAACCAAAATGGGAGAGAGCATAGTGGGCGCAGGTGACCCAAACTGACCACAGGCATATTCCACACCAGGGAACATAGTGCCCAGTACATAAACTGGGGGGACTCACCCAAAAGTGCAGCTGATCTGGGTTCGGGACTGGAACTCTGGCATCAGTCAGAGCGTAGTGAGCAATTGCATTGCGTATCCCTTGCTTTTTTTCCGTTTTGTTATCATTGTTATTATTATTATTTCACATTATTATTGTATTTTACCTTCTTTTCAATTATTAAACTGTTCTTATCTCAACATACAAATGTTATTTTGGCTCTTCTTTCCACCACTCCGAATTATCCAGCTTTCAGGCAAACATCTGGGTAATGTTCTGAATTATTTGTCTGACCTTAAAGAAGATTTCAACATGCAACAACATGCTGGCTCAAACAAAAAGACCCAGATAAACAGCTGGGTTTCAAAGACACTCAAAGGATATTCAAAACCTTTAAAATTCTCTTCACTGCCATAATCAGCCTGGAAGACAAGGAAGGAAAAAGAGAGGGGAGGAAAAAATAGGAAAGTGTCCCCCCCATAGGTTG
Source organism: Climacteris rufus (assembly GCA_013398175.1). NCBI lineage: Eukaryota > Metazoa > Chordata > Aves > Passeriformes > Climacteridae > Climacteris > Climacteris rufus. The sequence continues at coordinate 74,744 of VZRZ01008649.1, forward strand.
TTCCTCCCAGGAGAAAAAAGCAAAGGTGTGATTATTCATCATTCCCTTTCCCAAAGCACAGAGGTACCTGCAATCCTGAAGGCATAAACCCAGCCAGCCATAATCCCATCCTACGAAATATGCCACAGAGAACAAGTACTGCAAGTAAGGTATCACTGGTATAACAGAGATAAAATGCTACAAATATGAGAGCAAATAAGTACACATTGTAACTAGCAACTGTTAAACTACTACAAGGAATGTTTATAACTTTTATTTTAACGCACTTTGGTCAGACTTGTTCTTTTAGCAACCCTTCTGGTCCATGTTCAGGTGCCAAAAGGACTCTTGTGGTTTAAGGCCAGATGGAAGTTACGCACCATGCAGCCACTCGCTCAACTCCACCCGGTCTTCTCCACTCCAACCCACTGGAATGGGGAGAAGGATCAAAGTAAAACTTTTATGTTGAGATAAGAACATTTTAATAATTGAATATAAAGTAAAATACTATAATAATGGGAAATAATAATAATGAAAAGAAAAGGAAGAGGAACAGGAAGAGAAAAAGGAAAAGGAAAATGAAAAAAGGAAAATAGGAAAAAGAAAAGGAAACAAACTAGTGATGCACAATGCAATTGCTCACCACCTGCAGACCGATGCCAGAGTCCCCCTTCCCAAACCCAGACTGGCTGCTCTTTCAGGTAGCTCTCCCTAGTTTATATACCAGGCATGATGTTCTCTGGTGTGGAATATCCCTTTGGCCAGTCCAGGTCACCTGTCCCTGCTGTGCTCCCTCCTAGTTTCATTTCTTTTTGTGTATCTCCTCAATGGCAGAGCATGAGACAAGGAAAAGAAATAGTCCTTGACTTCAGATAAACACAGATAAAGTTAGTGAAAACCAACACATCAGTGTGCTATCGACACCATTCTCATTCTGAATCCAAACCACAACACTGCAACAGCTACTGAGAAGAAATTAACGCTAGCCTATTCAGGACAGTTGAATAGTTTGGAGTGGCAGGGTGTGTGGGATTTTATAAGCAAGTAGCTAGGGCAGTGGGCACCTTCAAGATGTTTGCACCCTACCACTGAGCAAGTGCAGAATCCAGAAAACTAGTAAGGTATTTTTCAAAAGTGTGCTCACCCTGGCAACCCAGAGAGGACCCAAATCACTGCAACATGTTGGGGTCTGGCCCAGGCCTATCAAGCTGTGTTCAACACTGCTCAGTACTCTCAGGGGAAAAAGAAGGTCTCTGAGTCTGACAATGAGACAGCAACCGGCCCTGCAGCTCCAATGACCGTGACAGACACAGTGGCTGCTCCAACCCCAGCAGCAGGCACTGCCACTGAAACCACTGAAACAGAAAATCAGCCAGTGCCAGTGCCCCATACAGAAGCAGAAGAAATGTACACAAAAGTCACACAGTAAAAGTGATTTAGCAAAAACAGTCCCAGAGGGCAGGAAGAGTGAAGAGGATGAAGAAGCAAGACCATCACAAGGGTGAATTTCAGAGCCATCATCAAAGCTATCACAGGAATTGGAAGCAGAGACAGAAGAGACAACCACAACTTGATCCTTATCCCTGAGTGAGCTTTGCAAGGTACAAACAGGCTTTAGCTGTCATCCATGTGAATGTATTATCACCTGGCTGCTCCAGTGCTGGGGCAACAGAGCCAACAGTGTGGAATTAGAGAGTCAGGAAGCCAGGCAGCTGGGATCGCTTGCTAAGGAGCCAGGCACTGACAAAGCAAAGGGAAAAAAGACACAAGTCCATTGACATGGAGGCGACTCCTATCTAATAGCAGAGCAATGTATCCCTATGAAGATGATATTCCATGTAGCTTAGGCAAATGGGCTGCGATAGAGAAAGGTATTCAGAACCTGAGGGAATTAGCTGTATGAGAAATTACATATTTTGACTTGGGCAATGCACAACTCCCCACATAATGTCTTATGTCAATGACTCATGGTGGAAATTTGTACAGAGTGCACCAGCAGCACAGGCCAACCCTCTGGCAACAACAGTTTGGAAAGACAATGCACAACCAACAGTGGGTGAAGTGATTTTCCACACCCAGGAACACAAAGACAGCATTCCTTCCCCCATCATTGTGTATGTGGAGAAGCTATCAGAAAAACTGACTCCAGACTTTCTGCATTTCAGAGAGAATATGTACTGCTCCCCACCTGTATGGGCCCCTATTTCAACGCTGGACAGCAGGTGTCCTCTTGCTCAAGAGAGAGGATAGAAGGTACACACCACGGGATACCTTATGGTTTTACCTGCAGGACCATGGAGAGGATATGAGGAAGTGGAATGGACCTTGATCCTACCTTGATCTTAGATACACAGTTGCAGGAATTGCAGGGAAAAACCATGACGGGTTTTTTCCAGTAAAGTTGCTGTACCAGTCTCCAACGGACAGTTTTCCAGGCAGAATGGAAGGTCTAATCATAGTAGTGACCTTATGAAGAGAAGTTCTAGTCCATTTCTATAAGATGTTAGTGGCAAACCTTGTGATCAGTATTACAAGGGCCTTGCCTCCAGCCAGGTGGAGGAGAGTGATAACCGGGTTTACTGGACTGTGTGGATTTGATGGCCTGGCACAACAGCCCCACAGGATTACAAGGCTTTAGTAGACACTGGTGCACAGTATACCCTAATACCATCAAGCTGTGCAGGGGCTGAACCCCTCTGTATTTTTGGAGTGACACGGGAATCCAAACAGTTGACTGTATTGGAGGCTGAGATTAGTCTGACTGGGAATGAGAGGCAAAAGCACACTATTGTGCCTGGACCAGAGGCTCCATGCATACTTGGCATAGACTATCTCAGGAGAGAGTATTTCAAAGTTCCAAAAGGATAATGGTGGGCTTTTGGTGTAGCTTCCCTGGAGACAAAGGAAATTAAATGCCTGGTCTCTCAGGCAACCATTATTTTGTGGGGTTGCTGAAACCTGAAGAACAGCAGGTGCCAACTGCTACCACAATGGTGCACCAGCTGCAATACTGCTCCAACCGAGACTCCGTAATTCCCATCTATAAACTAATCCTTCATCCGGAGAGCCAAGGAGTGATCAGCAGGACCTGCTCATATTTTAACAACCCCATATGGCTGGTGAGAACCATGATGTGAAAGGGACGCTGGCAGTGGACTATCGTGGCCTAAATGAAGTTGTGCTGATTCTGAGTGCTGCCACTCACAATATTCTTGAGCTTCAATATGAGCTGAGTCAAAGGCAGCCAAGTGGTGCCACCACTGACTTTGCTGATATATTTTCCTCAATCCCTCTGGCAGCAAAGTGCAGGCCACCATTTGCTTTCACTTGGAGGGATGTCCAGTAGACCTGGAACCGACAGTTCCAGGGGTGGAACACAGACCTACCATCTCCCAGGGAGTGATCCAGGCTGCACTGGAACAGGGGAAAGCTCCAGGACACCTGCAATGTTTTGATGATATCATTGTTTGGGGAAATACAGCAGGAAAAGCTTTTGAGAAAGGGAAGAAAATAATCCAAATCCTTCTAAAAGCTAGGTTTGCCATAAAACAGAACAAGGTAAAGAGACCTTCACAGAAGATCCAGTTTCTAGAATTAAAATGGCAAGATGGACACCATCAGACCCCAATGGTTGTTATTAATAGGATAACAATGGTGTCCCCACCAACTAACAAGAAAGAAACATGAGCTTTTTTAGGTGGTGTGGAATTTTGAAGAATGCACATTCCAAATGCTGTTTGTAAGCCCCCTCTAGCAAGAGACCCAGAAGAATAATGATTTCAAATGGAGCAGTGACAGGCCTTTTAATAAATCAGACAGGAGACAGTTCATGCTGTAACCCTCAGGCCAGTCCAAACAGGGTGAGATGTGAAAAATGTGCTTTATATTGCAGCTGAAGAGAACAGTCTTTCCTGAAGCCTCTGACAGAAAGCATCAGGGAAGCTCAAGGTCAACCTCTAGGTTGTTGAGTCGGGCATACAGAGGATCTGAGGCCCCTTATACTCCAACTGAAAAGGACATACTGGCAGCTCATGAAGGTGTCCAAACCTCTTTGGAGGCGATTGGTACTGAAGCAGAGCCTCTCCTGGCACCCTGGTTACCTGTTTTCGTTTGGATGTTCAAAGGGAGGATCTCCTCTGCACATCATGGAACAGATGCTACATGGACTAAGTGAGTTGCACTGATCACATGAGCTTGGATAGGAAACCTCAGTCATCCAGGAATCTTAGAAGTGATCAAGGACTGGCCAGCAGGTAAAAATTTTGGAATGTCACCAGAGGAAGAGGTAATATGTGCTGGAAAGACCCCACTAAATAATAAATTACCAAGAAAGGAGGAGCAATATGCTTTATTTGCCTTGCTGTCTTGTGGGAAAGCAATGGAGATGGAAAGCAACTATATGGAGTCCCCCACAAGTCGCAGAAACTACTGAAGGAGAAGGTGAACAGAGCCAGTTTGCAGAGGTGAAAGACATCCAGCTGGCCTTATACATTGCTGAACGAGGGTAATGACCAGTGCTGTATACTGATTCATGGACGGTGGCAAACGCTGCCATCTGGGGATGGTTGCAGTAATGGAAGCAGAGTAACTGGCAGCCGAAGGTAAGCCCATCTGGGCTGCCACATTGTGGCAACATATTGCTGCCCGGGTGGAGAAGGTGGTTGTGAAGATCTGTCATAGAGATGCTCATGTTCCCAAGTGTTGGGCCACTGAAGACCATCAGAACCAGCAAGTGGATCAGGCTGCCAGGACTGAAGAATCTCAGGTAGATATGGACTGGCAACTCCAGGGTGAATTATTTCTAGCTTGGTGGGCCCATGACACCTCAGCACATCAAGGAAGAGATGCAACATACAAATGGGCTTGGGACTGAGAGGTGGACTTACCTGTGGACACTACGTCACAGGTTACCCATGAATGTGAAACACATGGTGCCATAAAGCAGGACAAGCACGTAAAGCCTCTTTGGTTTGCAGGACGATGGCTGAAATATAAATATGTGGAGGCCTGGCAGATTGACTATGGCACTCTCCGCTAAATGTGTGATGGCAAGCACCATGTGCACGTGATGGTGTAAGCAACCACTGGATTATTGGGAATGTGCCCTATGCCTCACACCAATGCCTGGAACACCATCCTGGGCCTGGAAAAGCAAGTCCTGTGGCAATAGTTCTCCAAAAAAAAACCTGAATCAAACAGTGGAACTCACTTCTGAAACAACCTCATAGACACTTGGGCCAAAGAACAAGGCATTGAGTGGGTGTACCACATTCCCTAATGTGCACCAGCCTCTGGAAAGATGGAATTATGTAATGGACAACTAAAGTGTACACTGAGAGCAATAGATGGTGGGACCTTCAAACATTAGGATACTCATTTAGCAAAGGTCACCTGGTTAGTCAATATCAGAGGATCTGCCAGCTGGGCTGGCCCTGCCCAATCAAAGTATTTTGGTACTGTAGAAGGGGATAAAGTTCCTGTACTGTATGTTAAAAACATGCTGGAGAAAACAGTCTGTGTCACTCCTGCCTCAGGCAAAGGCAAACCCATCTGTGGGATTGCTTTTGCTCAAGGACCCAGGTGCACTTGGTGGGTAACGTGGGAGGATGAGAAAGTTCTGTGTGTGCCTCGAGGGGGTTTGATTTTGGTTGAAAATAGCCAATAAATTGAACTGTGTGACGTTAATAACTATCCAACACTGTACTACCACTTCCATGGTGACTACATGTGCATCACCTTGTGGAGTGCCTCATGGCATCAGTCTTAACCCAAGTGTTCTGGGACCCGAGGCTGACTTCCCTCTGACCATTGCACTGACTGAAGAGTGAATTTTGATAAAACTGAACAAGCCCAGCAGTACTGGAATCAGAACTGACTCAAATGTACAGCATGCAACAATCCAACACCTCACACCACCTTTTCTTCTTGAAAGACTCTTACCAAGGATGAAGGCCAAAGTCATGGACTAAATGAATTCAACAAACTTCTTTTTTAATTGTGTGGACATTTTATGAACACTTAACAGAGGTGTTCCATTCATTAAGACAATGATGTTTGTGTATGTATCAGAACAGACAAATAGCGAAGGTGATGGGATATTGGGGAGTGTGAAATGTGTCATGACACAAATGATATGGAATAAGTGGTGGCTAGTGTCCTGGTTACAGCTAGGGTAATTTCTTCTCAGTAGCTGTTAGTGTTCTGTTTTGGATTCAGAATGAGAATGGTGTTGATAACACAGTGATGCTTTGCTTTTTGCTAACTCGTGTTTATCTGAATTCAAGGATTGTTTTTTCCCTTCCTTGTCTCATTCTCTGCCAGGGAGGATACACAAAAAAACCAAACTGGGAGGGAGCATAGCTGAGACAGGTGACCCGAACTGACCAAGGGGATATTCCACACCAGAGAACATCATGCCCCCTTATAACTGGGGTATTATCCAGAAGGGCAGCCAATCTGGGTTCAGGAAGGGGAGCCTGGCATTGGTCAGCAGGTTGTCTGCAATAGCATTGTGCATCACTTGTTTTTCTTTTTTAATATTATTATTTGCCATTATTATTATATGTTACCTTCTTTTTAATTATTAAACTGTTATTACCTCAACATACAAGTTTTACTTCAAGCTTCATCCCCAATCCACTGGGGTGAGGGCGAAGAGAGGGGAGTTGAACAAGAGCCTGTGAGGTGTTTCATCTCCAGCTTAAAACCACAACACATGCTTTTGAATATTCATTATTTTAAACAGAAAACTAAAGCAACATTCAAAAAATGTGTGAAAGGTCGGGAGTAACAAGTTCAAGAGCTGCACTCCCAGAACCAATCTCCACAGAAGGCAGCTAACAAGGCACTGTTTTCAGCAGCTCCCTTTATAAAGAACTTGCTTTTATTTTAGAGGTGTGATGAACAGCAGAAAGACTATTTCTGTCCTTTCCCCGTGAAATTACTGAAGAGGAATAAGGTAATCCCTTTTACCAGCAAATCACAGAAACTCTCTGACCTGGGCTGTTACAGAGGAAACCACAGACTGCTGTTATGCATTATTTATTCTAAGTACTCAGAGGTCTGATCAGAAGATATAAATGTAATGAATATTTTAGATTTAGAATTTAAAACAAGTCTGCATATATAAACTTTTATTTACATAAGGCATCAAAAATGCCCTTTCTAGAAAAAGGGCCATTTTTCCCTTTAACCAATACTTTGGTGAAAGAAATGTCACATTTACTAGACTAATATTCACTTGTATACTTGTTCTGAACAAGCATGTATAATCCAATGGACAAGATGAAAAAAATAAACACAAAATATCCAAGCATACTATTTCATTAATTACTCTGTAGAACAAAGAATTAAGGCTTGTTTGCATCATGGTGATGATCAATCATGCATCATTTATTCCCACAAAGAATAAAATCCATTTCCAACTGAACCAGGAATAGCAGTAGTCTGGTATAATCCCCATATTGTTTACATGAAAAAACAACCAATTCGGCAACTTTGAAATTAGATTGAAAAGTAGGGGGAAACAGAGGAAAACAGAAAATGGTCCTTGCTTTGGAATCCTTGATAAGCATTTCCAGTGTCCGTTTGCAGGAACCCTTCAGTTTAAAGAGGAAAACCAGGACTTTTCAAGGATTGAACTAGAAACATTTTCAGAAAGACTACAGTTATGGTTCTACTGATGATGAGTATGAAGTATCTAGCAAAAATACATTGTTTGGAAAAATGAATTCCACACTAATATCCCCAAATAAATGGCATATATATGTTAGGCTGAGCCTGTTTAGTAGGTCTGATTTATAAAAATGGTAAACCTGTATTATGCTTCGGCCTGATGTAATAGTTCCTGAGTTTTAGATCACTGTTAAGCCACAGCAGACAAAACTCTGAATGATGTAATGAAAAGTTCGGCAAAACACTTTCAGCATCAGCACACATTTTGTTCATTATCTTTCAATCATCAATAAATGTCAGTCTTCCAGGCCCTTCATTTTTCATCCACCGCCGGTATCTCTTCCATCGGGGATCCATGGCCATCTTCTTCTTTAACTCCTCCTCCTGTTCTCGTTTATAGACCTAGTAAGACAGACAGAAATTTTTAATAAGGCTGAAGAAACAGCTTAAGTGAGCCTCAGAGGGGTGTTTATACTTCAACCATTGGCCAGCTTATTGTTCTTGCAGAACAAGAAGTTAAGAGTTCTGCTATGCACAAACAAGATTTTAAAAATGTATTAGAGATCGCTACATAAATACACTGAATAAATACTCAATGTTCAGTGATCATATGGTTTTAAGACTCACTAGGAAACAAAAAAAAATATTGTGGAGCTCCATGATGCATCTGTGTATTGAATTCCTGGTCTTTCTCATCCTAAAAGGACACTGGAAAACTGAACAATATGCAGACAGAAATCTCCAGTGATGAAAGAACAGAGAAGCTTTTGAGGAGAAACACTACAGCGTATTTTTCAGCCTAGAAAATACATGACTAAAGTTCAAGTAAAGATATGGCAGTGGTACACAAAAGCACAGGTAGCACAAAAAGAGAATAAAGCATGATTATATTCCATTTCCACTAATACTAGAATGAGAAGGAGTCCAGGTGGCTTCAAAAAAAACCATCTTCTACCACCTTCTGCATGTATTGAACACATGACCCGATGGCATAGCAGATACTGAAAACTTTAATGTATTCAAGTGATAAAAACTCATTAAAGCAATTACCTACAAAGACACCATTTCCTTTTCAAAAAGCCCCAAAGCTTCAAGTTATGCTGGATAAATATTACTACACAAGTGCAACTGTCATGTGTTCATCATGGAAAATCAACTGCTGGCCACCACAGGAGATGAGCTTGGGCTAAACAACCTCCACTTGCAGGAAATGCAGCTCTTTCACATTCAGTGATCAAAACATCGCAAGTTAAAAACTGCATGGATGAGAAACCTGGACAATTTCTTCTCTACAACAGGATATCGATCCAATGTTAGTTTCTTTGTATTAGCACCTGCTTTGACTAGCAGCATTACTCTATCTTTGGACTTCCAGATTGGTTTCTAGCAAAGCTAACTGAACATGTACACGTACCTACCTGTCAGCTAACCCTTTCCTTACATTACCATCCATTTTACTATTTTCCTCTTCGAGTTTGTAGAGTAATTCAGCCGTCTGCTTTTGAAGAAGCATTTTCTTATTTCTGGTGTCTTGCCACAATCCCATCTCTTTTCCCAGCATATGCAGAACAGCAGCAACACCTCCTTTTCTCCTTAAGGAGACCAAGTTCGTATTCTCAAGTTTTTCTTTAGAAACCTCCCACCCAAACAGCCCACAGATGCACCTCTGTGGAACAAGGAAAGTGTTTTGTTAACCTGCTGAGCCCCAGCATTCCAAATCACTCTGGACAGCAAATTCCATGCTGTGGCTAATGTTCTTTCTTTGCTCTCACAGAATTCTTAAAAATTATATATTGATATTTAATACTGACTATTGATTTATTGACAGGAGTAGAAGTTGTGCCCAATGGTGTTTCTTATACCATCCTTACTTGAATAGGTATACAGCACTGCAAGAACAGTCCAAGACTCACCACAGGCCAAATAACTATCAAGGGACAGTTGGGAAAAACCAAAACAAAACACTAACAAACAAACAAACAAACAAAATCCCATGAGCTAGGAATTAACATATTAGAAGACTGATGAAATAGAAGTGTCAGGCAATACAGTTAATTCTTATTAAATTATTACTGTTTGGAGAACGGACAACAGTCTTCAACCTGCCACAATAACCTTGTCATACACATTGTTATGATTGCTCTGGGAGGCCTGGATAACTAACATTAGTTTTTCCACCAGTGCTACTGATAAATAACATAGAGAACAGAAAGTTTCAGTTCCCTGAAGTTGCTGGACAGACCTTTAAGTCTAATTAGCAAAAAAAAAAAAGATAAAACTATGTAAAAGTAGCTGGAACCAGTGGATGAAAAGAAAATGAGGAATATAGTGGGTTTTTGGCATGCAACAACAGCACATGCCCAAAGAAAAAGTTCAAGGAAAGGTCACCTGTAATATTGAAGCACTCAGCGAATACAACCACCAGAGACCTCTTTACATGACCGTCTAGAACATTAAAAGGACTTCCAGTAGGAGATGGATGCATGCATATTAGTGCTAGGAAAGGTGATGTTTAGGTATTAGCTAGGAAGTACATTGTAATGAATATGTATGGTCACGATGGAATAAATACCCTGTTGTAAAGTCTCACGACACACATTCAATTAGAGGAGATACCCTTGGGTGTGTCCAGCACTGTAATAAAGAATGCTTGCTTTCTAATACTTTAAATCGTGTTGGAAAGTTTATTTCCTGGACCATTTCAGTGTCATTACCTACCTCATAGTTTTCTCGTATCCACAGCTGCCGTTCAAGAAAGGTCTCTTTTTGATGATCTTCCAGGCTGTCAAACTGAGACTGAGACATTTTCATGTACCTTCGTATGATATACAGCTTCTCTTCCACACCATACTCTTGCCCTTTAATACTGAAACAATAAATCCACCAACAGTACCAAACTACGTATTTACACCAGTAAAAAGGAGCAAGAAGGATCTGAAATAGAAGGATATCATATATTTTGGGTTTCTGATAACCACCCTTTATATCTATTTTATTTTTAATAATGTCTTTTATAATTTCTTCCTCCTCTTCACGGATTTCTTCTTTAGACCGCCTGTTCTTGCCTTTTTCTTTAGTCTTGTTGAGTAAACCTTGTTGCCTGGCAATCTCAGTAGCTTGTATACGGTATTTTGGCACGGTAGCTAAGTAGTTGATAGCTTCATTGTAACTACTCCACCAGCTGAAGAACTGTAATTTAAGAACAGTACAAGTAAAAAACAAGTTTTTATATAGACATATTGCTATTTGGGGGTTTGCCAGGAAAAAAAAATAACGTTGTCACATACTTTTAACCACAGTTACATTACAGTAACAGAAGTTAACAGAATTTCTGCAGTACTACAGAAGCTAAAATCATCCCTCCAGACTTAGCAAAGCACCTGGAAAGGAGATATATAGAAGCGTGTATCACAGCAATTTATGGTAATGAGAAAGGACAAGCAGACACTGTTCTAAATGGTTTTGTTCAGGAGAAGATGGCAACTTCCTGCAAGTTGATACCAGGCTGTGCCAACCATTCTCAGAAGCCCCTCTTCTTAGATTTATAAATCAAGGAGCTAGTATATGAACACTTAATTATAAAATTCTTACCCATTTAAAACAGTTAATTAAATATGGACTAAGTATGTGACAATCTCATTAGTCTGGCAGTATTCACTTTACAAGACTCAACATCCCTCACTGACCTCCAGCTGCCCTCTGGATTTCAAGGGAGTGGGGAAAAAAAAACCAAACAACAAACCAGAAATATACTGTCTAAGTGAACACGGAACCATAGAATATCCTGAGTTGGAAGGGATCCACAAGGATCATCAAGTCCAATTCCTAGCCCTGTACAGAACCTGAGAATGCTTCCTTCTGAAGACAGAAGCATGAGGACTAGCTCAGAAGCTGGTATTGTTGCCATCTAATATCTTGTAAAGTGACCTGAGGCACGGAAAACATGGAAGACAGACAGGTACAAGAGGGAAAAGTTAGCAGCTCACTTTCATTCTTGGGACATCCAAGCACGTCTCACTGACGCAACTTTTTAAACAATGATGCATCTCACACCATTTACCAAGACAAAGCGCAGACATAAACCCATTATACAATCTTAGCAAAGAAGCAGAAACAACAGAAAGTGAGATGGGCAAACCAGTTTACACAGATGCTTACAATGAATTTACAATCATTTGGCAGTTGGACTCCAAGAAAGTGAGTGTCTCCACTTACAGACAAAATAAGAAATAAGACGTGAAATGAAACCTTGCCATTAGAACTAAATCGGAAGAGAAATGTGGTATTTGGTTGCATATGCCATTAGAATTTATTATTCCAAGTTCTCAGATACTGATCAACATGTTTTTTATTTTAACTTCCAATATTCCACTAAACACTGAGATATCTGCACCACAGAATAAGCTGTATCTTTATTTCTTGAACTTGGGTATTTTGAATGATGTTTAGAACCAGTGATTTAAAAGATCCTAAAGAGAAATTACACATCTTTCTCCTCTTGTGTCAGCAACAGCACAAGTTTTTTCATCTAAAACACAGGTGGTTTTCTTGACCTGGGATCTACCACCTTCAAAGTAAACTCTGCTGAGCTGAATTTGCTTCTTTCCCAACTTTTCTGTGTGGTTTTTAAAACACAGCACAATGCAAAATTCACACATTAGTGAACTCCTGATATTCAGTCCTATAATCTGAATAGTCTTTAATTCAGTTAGCAATTAATCTGGGTTTTTTTAAAATACTTATGCATCTTGACAAACTGACACACATTATTTGGAGTGCTAGTCCTGCCTGTGCTCAGGAACAGGCTATTCTGAGCCTGCCAGGAAGTACCAAGTAAATTCTTCAGAGAAGATGCACTTGATGCACTTGTCTGGATGAAATTAAAAGAAACTAATCTCTATCTTTGCACAAGGTACCAAGGACAGTCAAAAATTCGCTAAAAACATCCTGACTTCCCAGTATACACGAATGCTTTCTATCAAATGGCACATTATGAGAGTTGCCGCTACTTCTCTTCCCACTCAGAAACTCAATGAGCAGTATGATGGAAACATGAAATTTTACCTGAAACACAGAGATGGCACACACAGTAACTAGGATCACTATTGTGACATCTACTTTAGGTGCCAGTCTCCTGCTGTAGTAGTGGTAATAATGCCTGTAATACTCTTCAGGATGATCCAGCATGTAGTCATAATCTTTTCGTGTTTCTTCATCCTGCAGGATGAGATGAAAAACTCATTCAGGTTTAAATTTCTGTTTTCACTTGCTCTGTTGTAGCTATGTTTTACATCTCATTAAGGACCATGCTGCTGTAAAACTGGTGACAACCCAAGTGAGTATGAAACATAGAGAAAAATTTATGGTCCTTTTCCCATATTCTCAATTAGTTTGTTCTCACACTTATCTGTCCATGCACATATGACATGCATAATCTTAAAATGAATAAGCACGCAATGTGCAAGGGCATTTAAAACTGGAAAATAGACAAGCAACTGAAATCCACAGAGAAATTATTTTTAACTTCAGAATGGGAAGTCCAGATGGACTGGAGTTAATAAATATTGCTCAGGAAAAGATTTTCAGATTAAGAACCTACTAGATTGTTTTACAAAACTTTTAAGAAACAGTTTACAGAGCTATGTTCAATGGAAGGCCATTTCTAAACCTCATTGTTTTTTCTCTGAGTTTTTCCACATTTTCCTCCATATAATTACGGGATGGGAAATTTAATTTTGCCAGGCTCAACTACATGCCTTTCAAACTCCCTTTCCCCTGACCTCTCCCCCTCTCAAAAAAAAAGTTCCCTTTTTTAATCCCTTGTAGCCTTAAAACACTTAGAGGTCTCTTTCTTCCATTCCTGGGTTCCATCTTTGCCAAGTCACAAATGTTTTGCCCTGAGAAGCCTTCCCCTACAGATCCCATATGCTACGCGAGTCACTGCTACTTTTAAAGGTACACCTCCAAGATAAAGCCCAGCGGGTTCGTTATAAATATATAAATAAAATAAATAAATTTGAAGTGATCGAGTCCTAGACATAAAAGGATTTCCAAGCGAACTCCATCCTCCTCCCCGCACTCTCGGGATGGCTACGGAAGGAGGTTTTTCGGGATGTTTCTCCTCCCCTCCCTGACTGCTTACCGGAGCGGCTCCGGCCGCGGCGGCGGTCCCGCTCTCTCACCTTGAGGGTCTCGTAGGCGGCGGCGATGAGCAGGAACTTCTCGTGCGCCGCCTGCGCCCCGCCGTCCCCGCCGCCCGCGGGCTCCCCGCGGTAGCGGTCGGGGTGGTACTGCCGGGCCAGCTGCCGGTAGGCGCGGGCGATCTCCGCCTTGCTGGCCTGCCGGCTGACGCCCAGCACCTCGTAGCAGACGTGGCGGCCGCAGTAGAGGCGGTCGGTGAGGCCCCGCGCCGGCCGCGGCAGCAGCGCCGCGCACAGGCACAGGCACAGCGCCCACCGCCCGCCCGGGCACCGCGCCGCC
>VZRZ01008649.1:92256-191986 GCA_013398175.1 Climacteris rufus
TCTGCGGTGGGGTCAGGTCCCCGGCCAGGCCGAGCGGTGACGGCAGTGGGGCCGGCCCGGCCGTGGGCAGCCATCTCGGGAAGCGGAAACCGGGAGCAGCGGCACCTCCCGCATCCCCGGCCCCTCCGGAGACAGCGGGGCTGCGCCCTCCCCCGCTGGTTGCGTGACCTTGCGGGGAAGCGGCGGCGGCTTCTGGCCGGGACGGAGCCCGGGGTTGACGGGGCTCCCGGTTCAGGGGAAGCGGCCTCCCTCCGTCAATCCTGAACGGGCACAAGCGGCAGCGCCTCTGCCCGCCCTTGTTCTCGCCCTGCGTTGTTCGACCGCCGTGTTTGAACCACAGAAGCGGTGTGAATATAACGCAGGCTGGCACATCCAGGGGCGGGTACCCCAGCCCCCGGAGATGCTGTGCCGGGCGGTGGGTACGAGAGCGCATCGCGGCCGCCCCTGCGGCGCTCGGCACATGACCGGAGGTGCCGCTACCGCCGAGCGTCCGAGACGGCGGGAGCTCGGCCCTGTGTTCTTGTCACCTCCAAAACCCTTTCGCAGAGACTCTGGGAAAGCACATGACCAGCTGCTCTTTGGAGAAGCCAGTGGAACTTCAAAAAAAGCGGGTTTTGTTTCCTTGCTTTTCTTGTCCTGGCATAGAGCTGGTTCTTAGCCGTGAAGAGTTAATAGCAATAGTTAATGACTCAGCCAGATGAGAGGGCCTTTGGTTGCCCTGAAATAGTATTTGGCAGTTGTCAGAGAGGAAGGGCAGAAGAAATACTTCAAGCATATTTGTACTATTGGCTTTCAGTACTAAGACATTTCTGCGTGATCTTTCTTCTGGAGTTTTTTGTTGTGAGCTGCTGTGTAGACAACATCCTAATTCTACTCTTCGTTAGATGTTACTGGAACTAGGCTGAGGGGAACAAGGCATATGATAATGGTGGGCACATCCCTTATGTAGCCAACATCCCTCGGTGGAGTGGAGAATGTTCTTGATCCTACACTGATCCTGGAACTGGAGGAGCTAAATGCTAAGCTATGTGTTCCATTGTCAGCTGGGATAAATTGCGGTAATGCCTGTCCCACCTGGAACTGCTGCTGTTGTCCAGGAGATTCTATTGTTAGTTTTACAATGCTAACATGATTCCCCTCGGTGAAACCAGTCAGTGTGAGATCTCTTCCTTGTAACTCTTTTGCTTTTATCTGTGTGTAATCTAGCTTCCCAGTGTCCAAATCTTATCCTGCAAAAAATTAGTCCTCAACCTTGTGCTTGTTGATGCACAGCCCTTTCTGTCAAGCTGCACTGGAAAGACGAACACACCCTTAGACTGAGATTCACATTAATAATTACATTACGTCGTTCAGGTTATTTGTCCACTGCATCCTTCAAAAATGAGGGAGTGTTATTGGTTTGGTTAGAAATCTTTATATATTGGGTGGAGGGAGGAATCTTGCTATGGAAATTTTTTTGTTTGGTTTGTTTTTTTAACCTGGTACCTCATCTGTCACTGAATAGAAAAGACTGTAGTCTTAAATAAGAAATAATTAAAGCTAATGGGAAGAGGGAAACTAAGCCACCATGTGGGCTTGCTGTCTTTTGATATATGCAAATAGTTAAATTGCAGCATCTTTGGAAAGAAATCCTTTCTTTTATAGGATGGTGAGTAGTCCTAAAATAACAGGGATAATTACCATTAGTTTTAGATTGGAAAACCAAGTTTCCTTACTTTATATTCACATGGCTGTAGGAAGCTTTCATCTGCTATAGCCTCAGTTGAACACATAAACTCTGTTTGTGTAAATGCTGTGTAAGAGATGCTTATCATTTTAGAGGACACATTTTTTGAAGGCAGCATAAGATACGACAGTTGAAAAAATTAATGAAAAATCAGTAAATTGGCCCTGAAGCCGTAAGAGTTCAGATACAAAAGAGGGAAGTTAAGCTTCAGTGATAATAGCCAGCCATTCAAATGGAGAAGCTGTGCATGGCATATTGCAAATATTTGGATTCTGGTGCATTATTCAAGGTTTTACATAAGCTTTTCTATAAAATGAAAGAATAGGATGGAAAAATGACTACATATCCCCCCTCCAACAGGGCTTCCTAGCCTTTTCCAGTCTGATCTTTTAAAACAACCTGGTGACTGGCCTGTTTGTACAAGTGCTCTCTTATGTTTTTGGCTGTAGGCACACAATGGGTTACTGGTAGAGCCAGGAATAGCACCAGCAAATCCTGACTCACTGTTTGCTGCTGTAATCATACTAGATATATTTTCTCCCAGAGTCTAATACCATTTGAACAAGAATTTGACTCCTATTTTAGTAGTTGCACAGCAGAGGAGAACTTTATCTTTCTTCTGCATGTGAAATAGTGCAGAAGCAATTGCTTAGTTCTAGGGAGCCCAAAGGGTGTGTGACCTTTTGCTTTAGCAGGAATCTGTCCCTAAAACTACCTCTGCCATCCAGGATGTTATGTTGAAATGCTTCTGTGCCTGGGATTCTTTATTTGATGTAGGGCCTTTGGAGAAATGTGGGGGGATGCTTTTGTGATGGTTCTACAGAGTTCAGGTTATAGAGGGGGGTTTCAGGGGCTTTTGTTTGTTTTACTGAAACAATTGTAGAAATAATTTATTTTGTATTAGTTCCACCAATCTGTCAAATAGACGTTTTTCAGGAAAGCGAAGGTAAATTCTGACTTTATGCACAGAATTTTGCTTTGCCATGCTCTGCTCTGTTTTGGAGAGGACTCAGACTCTCTTTGTAGTTCCTCAGATGTTTTGTGGTTAACAGTCAAATTATGAAGTACAGTTAGTTTGACATGTTCTAGCCCCAGCAGTTTCTTGAGTCAGTTTTCATAAAAGGAAGGGTGTGTGTTTTACTTGATACTCTGCTACACAGATGTACATTGCTGAAGGGTCTGTGTGGAATACCTGATGTGCTGTGCATAATATCTATAAATGCCAGAGGGAGCTAATTTGAAATGGGACTATGCTTAGCTGAACTGAGAGAAGATATCTGTGATAAAAATATGGATAAACAGTGGCATGGCTACCTCAGCAAAGTACTTGTTAATGGCGTTTTCCTGTCTTAAATTAAAATAATGAGGGTAAACTCTTTGAATTCTTGGCTTTATTGAGATAGCTATTTCACTGTTTATCCATATTTTTATCCTTTTTATGTCTTTCTCTCAGTTGTTCTCTTTGACGAGCTCTGTGTTAATATTTACCAAATGGAAGAAAGGGCTTGTTGGGCTGTGAGCAGGCTGTGGGATTTTACTGTTACCTTGGGAGACTACGAGGTCATTTCTGAAGTAACAAAACTTAAACTCTGACCCTTTTATGGACAGTGTTGCAGGATTTGGAAGTTTAGAAGACACAAGTTAGAGTCTTGTTGTCAAAGTGGCTTTTTTGTAGAATTGTATCCATTATCTCTGTTTTGAAAGCTATTCCTTTCCTTTTTCTGTTTGCAAGGTTGTCAAGTGCTGAAACCTGTATTCCTTCTTGTAGTCTTAAATGGAGGTTGGAAAAAACCAGAAGTGAAACATGCATTTTCTCATAGATAGGTAGTTGCATTGCCATGGTAACTTGGGGATTTCAGATTCCAAATACACCATGTCAGTTCACTCAAATTGGACACTGCTGTTGGAAACAGGGATACAAAGATATATCTTGTTTTCCTGCCCTTTGTTTCTTCTACATACAGTGAAAGGAAATGTCTTCTTTATATGCAATGCCTGTTGTTAAGTTCTCCATGTTTATCTTTGTCTCCTTGTAAACAACTTTTTTTTTCCTCAAGAAAATGCCACAAAATTGGCATTTTGTGTGAAAGTAGTACACAGCAGCATGGAAAGAAATGATTGTGCCAAAATACATTAATAACTGTTTCAAATTCTGCATGCACTTAATCATATGTATTTTAAAATTAAAATTACTTGAATTTTTTTTACTCATGCACTTCGTTCTTTGTTATGGTTTTAATCCATAGTAGAATGCTAACTGTCATAACTGTGGCACTCATACAATGTTTTTAGGACTAGTTTTCAGTTGCTAAGGCTTTTTCCAAACAGTTTTTGTCCTTTCTGCCCCCCTCCCACCCAACTTGGTATGTGGTAAAGCAAGTTAGACATCTTGCTTTACTTATTTTTATTATCAGATAATCTCCTAAAATTACAATTGTGCTGTTTTGCAGTTGGCAGTAGAGGCTTTAAAATCAGATGGAGATTTTAGCTTTATACTTAAAAACTTGGCAGCAGCACAGTGTGGGGAAGTGAGATGGGTTGTGAGCAAACCCTTTGTCTCGTTTGATGTCTGGTGCATGGTGGTCTGCTTGCTGGCTGAGGCTGAGTGGAGGCTTTGAAGAGACATAAAAGCAGGGAAGACACTTTCCCTATGCCAGCCAGCAGGTCTGTGACACACATGGAGATAGGACACAGCATCTGAGACCCAGATACTTCATCCCCAATTACTTTCCTGGACTCTTGTGTGTGGTGTTTTGAATCTCCAGTGTTTATGCTTTCCTGTAATGAATGTTGTCAGCTTGAGAAATTATCTTAATTGTTAGTAGAATAAAAACTGCAGAGGAAATACTTGATGTACAATACTTGAGAGGTTTTATAGCTCTTTTTTTTTTTTTCCTGTCCCACTGCTTTATACATACAGCCTTTATCAGCAGTATGGGAGAGTGCTCTATCAGACTCTTGACCAGTTTCTTGAAAACAGCCAGGTGGGCAGTATCCTCCAATTTGCTGAAGAGTTTTGTCATGATTATGGTTAAGGGAAGGCTATCTGATGACACTATTAGGGCTTAACTGACTATGCAGCAGAGGTATGACAGAAGTAATAAACCTATCTCACAGGCAGTGTAAAGAAAGGGGTGGCTTTTTGGCCTCCTGATCTCTACTATTATTGTTCTTGATGTTATTATTGTTATTGCCACCATTCTGGTTGCTACTGCTTCTAAAAAGAGAATAATAGAGGACTGGGGTAGGTGCTTGCAATTCATTGCATTGCTGCATTTCCTGAAGGCACATGTGGAGTGGTTTCTCTGCCTTTCAGAAGTTGTATGTGTAGTCCAGTGACTACCACAAATGGCTTTACAAGTAACTTCAGTTGTGTTTCCTCACACTTGTGTGTGACCTGTTGCTATGTGAAGGAACATGTTGAGAAGGTTCCTCATTTGGCTTGCTTGAGGATGGTGGATCAGCAGTGTTCTCCTGGAGTTCTAGCTCCAAGGGGGAAAGATTTGATAGTTTTTATTCAATGATTGAGTTATTTCAGCTGCTTGATGTGACTTCAGTAATTACCTAGTACCTGTGGGGTAGTGAGACACCAAGGAGGTCCTGGAATGGGGATTCATTGGGAGGGGAGGGGCGGGTAGGAAGGATGACACAAAAAGGAAGGTGAAGAGGAATCAATTGTTATGATTAAAAAAAAAAAAAAGGAACATGAGATAAGTGTCATGAAGCCACTGACTAACTGTCAACCTGACAGTTCTGTGAAATCTGTCTGAAACGAGATTGACTTGCAACTGAATTTACCCTATAGGTGCTGCAGAGTTTTGGCTTGTAGGTTCCTTGACAGTAAAATTTCATAGTCCTCTGTCCATTCAGCTGCCTGTCATATTTGCCCCACAGAAAATGAAATCTTGGAAATGGTATGTTTATGTTGAGTCCGCATCTGTCAGAGGAGGAATGATGCTATGAGTGCAGGGATAGCACAGCTTTGAAATATAGGACAGTAAAGGCTTCTGAAACTACATCATCATTGGTTTGCTGGTTATAGCTGTATTTACATTTCAACATCCCTTTTGTTCACTTTGGTTCCAACCATATCCATTCACCTCAGTCTTTACCACTGTCCTCTACCAGCTCCTTTTTCTTTCTTTCTTCATCCCCACTGTAGTCCTTACAGCTGGTTCAGTGATCTACTTTGCTGCAGGAGGCTTCTCTTTGGTCTGCCTCTAATCTCCGCTTGCTATAGATCACTTTAGATTAGTCTTTGTGGAAGTGATTTCCTCCTTGTAGGCTGTCTTAAGACCTTTAGCCCTTCAAAAGCCTTGGGTCTCCTTGCTGCCTGTGGGTGTGGCTTGCACTGCTGTGCTCCTGATCCTGTACACAAGGACTCTTCTCAGTCCAGGCATTGGGAATACTGCTCTTGCTGGGGAGGCTTTGTTTTCCTTCTGGTGTAGCTGTTGGGGCAGTTGCATGCTGACACTTAAAAGAAGGACTTTTCCCTTGATTTTATGAAGGCAGGTGGTCCTCAGCCCTTGTGCTTGAGTTATTGATGGAAGATTTTGGTGTCATCTGTTTCCTTGAAATGATTTTTTTTTGTTCCTTCCTGGGTTTGGGGAGTAGACCAGCTGTCCAGAAGAAGGTGAATGACAACACTTAAGCAACTCAGAGAGTGATAATAGTATCTTTGTAAGTTACAACAGCATGTCCTATGTTTCATGCCTGTACTCATGCTCCCATTGACGATAGTACTGTCTTTTTGAAAACAGAGCAGCTAATGATAACAAACAAGTAACTGGTTCAGCCAACATTTGTTCAGATTTTGTGGGAGACCTAAGTGCCCCAATGAAAGTTGTGTGTTGGGCAGGTTAGCCTGTGTCAAGATGTCCTATGAATACTCCTGTAACCCTAACCCATGAGTATCAATTTTACCCTGGAACAGTAGTCTCGAGCTTCAGAGGAACTGATTTTTCACTCTAGCTTTTTTCTTGTGCTTTCAGGTGTGCAGCCTGTTCCTGCAAAGGCAAATTTAATTGCTTCTGTCTTTCTTTGGTTTGGTCCCCATGTACTTGTGGAGGCTAGTACTGGAAGCCATCAAGCTGGTTTCTGCCATCAATAGTTTTCTCAATTAGTTAAAAGTACATGATCTGTGATGAGTGCTGTTGAGATACAAGTACTTTTATAACACTGTGCAGCTTTGTTTACAAGCCCTTTGGGGGATGTTCAAAAAAAGTTTTCTTGCTACAGGAGTTTTGAGATTCTCTTTGTTTAATTAATTGCAGATCAGCTGGAGCGTGTGTTCTTACGCCTCGGCCATGCAGAAACAGATGAGCAGTTACAGAACATTATTTCCAAATTTCTACCCCCTGTTCTCCTCAAGCTGTCTAGCACACAGGAAGGAGTTCGCAAAAAGGTAAGGGTTTAATTTACCATAAAGATACATTGTCCTGATCAGGGAGAAGGAAATGCCCATGATGTATCATGATTTGCTGTGCTTGGATGTTTTCTTTGGAGAAAATTACTCTTTGAGGAAAATTATCCTGACCCTAATAGAGAATCAGTTTATTACACCTGTTAGACCTTAAACAAAATGGTCACTGCTTATGATTGGCACAGGCTTTTGCAGATGTGTGGGAGCTGCATTTGTTTCCTCTTCAGGCCAGCTAGCTCTGAATTACCCTGGGACCAAGGCTTATTGCCATAGGGACGGTTGCGTTGGCTCCCAGGGCTATTGTGCTTCCCCCTGACTTAGAGGCACATATGAAGCAAGCTTGCTTCTGTGCACAAAATACTGTGAAGATATATTCATTGATGTCATTCACGTGGCTGATCCAAATAATTTTGAAAATGGAAATTTAAAAAAAAAATTCAGTTCCCTGATACAGAAGACAGCTTTATCACAGAATTTATTCAGGTACCTTAATGTGTACCTGAATGACCAAAACTTTGGGTTTTGCCTGTAACCAGGCATAGGAGCAAGGACTAAGCAGTTTTGGAGGTGGAATTTAGTATGTAACTGAGAAATTCAGTTCCTAGAGGTAGGTTTTAGGTCTGGTGATAGAAGTGGACTGGAACATTTTGGAGCAGAGTGCAGATGAGGTGTTGGGGGTTAGTGTTGGAAAAGAAGCTTTTCATAATTCCCCCTGCCTTTGAGAAATAGGGAAATTATCATACCATCAATGCATTTATGAGTAGGTTTCAGAACTGACAAGTAACCATATATCTCAGTTTTGAGACAAATTTAAGAGAGGACACGGTGGAATAAGTCTTCTTTTCTAAACAGTTCCCACAATACCTTTCCACCAATAGGAAATAAATACTAACAGTTGGAAGTCCAAAAAAATCCAAATGGTTTATCAACAAACAGAATGCCCAACCACAAAGTAAGAGGAAAAAAGAATAAACAGCTGCTAGGTATTAAACTGTCAGACCTTATCCCACACACACTGAAACAAAAACCTGTGTTGTGGTTTAGCCCTGGCCAAAGGCCAAGGCCCCACGAAAGGCCGCTCCTGCCCCCCTACAGCCGGACAGGGGTAAAGGAATTTGTTACTAAGCTGAGATAAGGACACTGAGAGAGAAGAAAACTCCCTAATTACAGCAGGCTAAAACAGGCTCAAAACTTGTAAGTGATAAAGTGAAATTTATTACAGAGTTAAAGGAGCAAGAAAAATACCTTCTTAAAACACTCTTATTCTTTCGCCTCCCCCCACCTGCAGTAGCCCACAGCCCTCCCTCCTGCCTTCATAAAGTAAGGAGGACTGGGGTTTTGTTTCTAGTTAGTCAGTTCATTCCTCAGATGTTTCCTTCCTGGGAGAGAAGGCAGGTCCTTACTTTTCTTCTTTCCCTGCTCAAAGGCACTGTGGCAATCTGCAGAAATCACGTTCTCTCACTTGGCAGGCAGCCTGCCCAGTTCTGCCCCCTGTTCTGTTTTTCCCATGGCCAGGCTGATCCAAACTTAGGATAAGGTGACACACGGCTTCTTTAACTCCATTGACTCCTTGAGTTCCCAGGAGCAAAAGCCTTGTTATCTGCGTCAACACTCGCCAGACCAAAGTCCCTCCTGTAGGAGTTCACCTCCCTCCTGCTCTGGCATGCGGTGGTTCTCGGCTCCTTCATGGACCTTCAGGGTGCAGGGAAACACTGCATTTGGTACAGTCCCTTACCACAGGCCATGGAGATGTTTCAGCTCCAATGATTAAAGGACCTCCTCCTCCCTCCTTCATCTTGGCTGACTGTGCTGGTGTCCATATCTGTTTTTCCTACGTGCTGTACTCCTTGTTTCCCTGCCTGTCTATAACTACATGACTACATGGCTATAGCTACATGCCGCGTGCATACTCCTGAGTTTGTTTCTTAAATATGTTGTCACAGAGGCATTACCTTCCTTTCTAATTGGCCCAGCTGTGGCTTGCAGCATGTCCACCTTCAGGAGCCATCAGAGACAGGCTCTGCCTGGACAGCTGTGGAAGCTTCTGGCAGCTTTTTACAGGAGGCATCTTTTGGCCCCTACCACACCCAAAAAGCCAGACCCTCTCAAACTACCACAACCTGGAATGCTGGAGGAATACCTGCTCACAACACGCGGTACAAAATGACACCAGCTTTTATGCTGAGGGAAGTGAAGCTCCATGGAGGAATTCCGTCAGGAGGCAAGGACATGGTGTTTCTGGCATCGAGCTCTCCTCCACGGCAGTCATGACAGATGAAGCAGCTGAGTTGGAGTCACTCAGTGTGCCTTCTCCCCAGCAGGACAGACAGGAGCTGCTCCAGACCCCCACCCCAGCACAGCTCAGCTTGGTCTGGGAGCGGAGCTGCTCCGCTTTTGCTGGTGCAGTGTCCCCGATCGCCAAAAAAAGCAGGTGCTCAGTTCGTCTCAAGGCAGTCCAGAAATCACTGCTATAGCTTTTCCAAGGAAAAGGAAAAAATTTTTTGCTTGGGCCAAAAAAGCCAAGTCAGCCAAGCAGGAAAACCACATTGCACAGAGCCATGGAAAGGCTGGGCAGTGAGACTTCAAACTACCCACTGCGGCAAAGCCGGACGCCTCTCCCCCAGTCAGCCACACACACCCCCAGTCTCCAGCCTTAAAGGTACAACCACCATTTTTGGGTGTAAGCAGAGGATTGGGGTACAGATTATCATCATAAATCTCTCCAAGACACCATAACACAGATTTTCCTCAAACATGATCCTAAGAGTGATTACATGAAAGTGGATCCATAGATGTCAAGCCATGCCACTGTGTTGAAGGACAGAGACTCCAACTCAGATGGGATGTTCTTCTGAATACCAGCTTACCATGTGCATTTGAAGCTGTAAGGAAAGGATTTCAGCCAGCTGCTGAAATTTTTTAGGGTATTTTTGAATGATGTTTTTTTTCTAGCTGGAATTTATTGTCAGTTATTTTGGAGTGTTGGGTGATTCAGGAAAGGGGGAGGACTACTCTTTTGAAAATTAAATTTTAAGAGGCCTCTCAAAATCACACAGCGTACATAGCGTGTATTGTAGTTGTAGTACCATTAGTAGTTTTGGTGTTAACGTGAATAATGAAATAAAATGCATTTCTTCTTCCTTTTACGTGTTTAAACTATAGATTTTGATCCACACCAGATGATAATAATATAAGCAATTATGGCACTTCCGTGTACTTCTTGGTATTTGTCAAATTCATTGCAGCCATGTAGATTACCCTGAATTCTTGCCATATCAGTGAAGAGCATTTGACTTTTTCAGTATTCTGTTTTCATAATAAATTCAAAATGTAGCAAGAAGGCTCTGTATGTGTTGACTTTTTTTAAATTTGCTATTTTTCATATAGCAAAATAACTTATCAATGAGGCAGAGGTGAGGGGAAGACTGTGAGTTTTTTATTCTGATTAATATCAGTGAACATTTATTGCACTGTGTATAACCTGCAAGTAAATCTCTTCAGTGTGCAGGTTGCCTTTTTTCATTACTTATATCAGAACTCAGCTTTTCAATCTTCTTGCTCTTATATGTTGTTGATGTGGTGGGAAAACTTGCTAAAAAGTCTGCTGCATTTTCAAATGCTGATGACTTTTAAACAGAAATACCTAACTTTCCATTGCTAATGTTGCCTGGTGGATAACTAAAAATGTGCCTGTTGTTCATCACCAGCCTCAAAATCATGTTAAGGCAATGCAGAGCATGGTGAAAACATGTATTTTTTAACATGAGCACTCAGGTGTTTGGAAAGCTAATCTCATAAAGCTAATAAATGAAATAGAATGGACAGAGAAGGGCAAACTCTTTATTCACCAGTGACTGTCTACAGGCTGTGACAGAACTGCTATCCCATGTTATGTCATGTCTTTATCCTGCAGTAATTCGAGTGGTTAAAAACCACCAAAACCACCACCAACAGCAACAAAAAAGTGTGGCAATGTAGTTAACCATGGTTTAAAAACTTAAATAATTTTAACTGGATTGACATAGCTTGTGATATTAGAGATATATGAGCAGATAAGAACCTTTGTGTATTGTGAGTATACTGCCAAATGTAGATCATTACAGTTGCTCAAGGACTTCTTACACCCAACTTTACAGGCATAGTTTAGTTCACAAGTACACAAGAGGGATTGGCTATGTTCTAATTTTACTTTGACTCCCCAGACTAACTTTGTCTTCAAGCTTATACTGCTAGAATGGAAAAGGGGAATTAAATTCCATTTTTCTTCCTGTTGCCTTGATGTATTCCTTTGTTGGTCTTATTGCTGCCCTTAATTTTATGAGTAATAGGTCATTATTGCTGCAACATTCAGGAATTTGAACTCATTACCCTTATACATTTTCAGATCTAGGATGTAGTCTAACTATGGGGATAAGCTTGTAATACCTATACCTTCTTAATCCATTTATGTTGAAGAGGTAATTCCTTTTCAGGCCACAGTTTGACAAATGAGTTAAATTCTACTCTAGGATGTCTTCTACCAAATCAATTATCCTAGTGATTTCACACAAAGAACTAATCCAAGGTAAATTCACTCTGCTTCTTCGAATGTGCTCCAAGAAATATTTTTCCACTGGCAGCATTTGTGTGAGACTGGATACCATTGTTGCTTTAAATGGAGCCCATATGAGGCCAGCAATAACATAAGAAGTCATACTTGAAAATGCAGGCATTTGCTTGATTCAGATCTGAAGAGTACTGTTGTTTGATGTTAATGGTTAGAGAAGCAGGACAAGAGCTTCTGACGCATACCCAAATCCAGCCTTGTAATTTTTTGGCAGCCACTATTAGTAATTTGAACATGTTCCTCAAGTTCTGTCTGAGTATCTCCTACCTTTTCTTTAAGAGAGCTGTGCAGACACAATTTTTTTCCTCTCTAATATGAATTTGTAACTGTTATAATAAACTTACACCTGCAAAATTTGATAGTTGTCAGTATTACTTAGTTTGTCAGTTTATCTTTGATTTCAATCACATGCTTATGGTCACCTCTGCAGTTTCTCTGGATTATAGCTGGACAGCATACATATGGTTCCATCACAAACTTCAATGACAGCACCTTTTTCAATACTATGACAAGGCAGCGATCTATCAAAAATGCAGGACAGCCTGGCTTTTTGTCTTGAATTGCTTGAAGTCAACAGGAAGCTAGAACTGGCTCTGACTGGTTTTACTGGAACTGAGCTGACTTCTGCTAATGTCACTTCCATTTTTTGCACCACCTTGCTTGAGAATCTGATAGGGTTTGCAGACGAGATGAAGATGTTCAGTGTGATTTCTCAGAATGGGTAGTTGTTCCAGAGTAGAGGTTGTAGTTTTTCAAGTTCATCCATTCAGTTATGGTACCTTGTTTAGGGGGTTTACAAATGACATTTTGCTGATGCTGTACTAAGAAACCAGTTAATGTATTGTAGAATCACGGGATAATTCAGTTTGGAGGGGACCTGCCTATTCCCATTGGCCTTGCTGTGAGGACTGTGCCTGCCCAGGGCAGGGCTGCACTTTGCTTCTGCCTAACATTCACAGCACTCTGGTTGGCTTCTCCTCTTGTTTGAAGGATTTCTGTTCTGTATTATTCTCCTCCAAACAGTTCTCGTACACCTATTTGAGAACTTATTATGGGTGGGGATTTTTTTTTTTTTTAATGCATGTTGTATGAATTGGAGTTATTCTGCAGCACAATATAAAGCAGCAATGCAGATTTCCAAGCTGTAGTCAGTTTTGACGTATTGTAACCAATTGTGAAAACAACTCTTCATCTTCAGTAATCCTTTCTTTCTGATATTTTTGTTGATGGGGGTAATTCGTTGTGGCATGGTTTGGGACTTGTGTGTTTGTCATAACAGTGACTGAAGACATGTCACAGTGGTTTCAAGATAATACATTAAATTATGGCTGCTGTTTTCTTAGAGATTAAATTATCAGTTAGATCAGGCCTGATTTGCTTATACTAAGCCTGCCTAGTGGACTGAGGGTGATGATTGGAGTCCAAAGTACTAACATTAATGGTGGTTCTTTAAAGTTTTTTGGGTTTTTCTTCCTGTCAGGTTATGGAGCTGCTGGTTCATCTGAATAAGCGCATCAAAAGTCGACCAAAAATTCAACTTCCAGTAGAGACATTGCTAGTTCAATATCAAGATCCTTCTGCAGTGTCTTTTGTCACTGTAAGTGTCTGTTCTTCCAAGAATATTTGCTGCTTTACTGTAACAAGCAGAATATTTTTAAAGCTACTGTATTTAGCTCTGTCAGTTTTCCTAGTAAGTATGTAATTGTTATGAGGTTGATGTTTTAAGAGAGAGCTTTTTTTTAAACTAAATTTTATAGTCTGATGTGGCAGAAACTTTGTTTCATAAAGCATTTTGCTGTTCAAGTTACTGACAATTACTC
Source organism: Climacteris rufus (assembly GCA_013398175.1). NCBI lineage: Eukaryota > Metazoa > Chordata > Aves > Passeriformes > Climacteridae > Climacteris > Climacteris rufus. Next base: position 105,831 of record VZRZ01008649.1, read on the forward strand.
TTGATATTTTATGAATGCATGAATTGTCATTGCTTGTATTGTAAAGGGTCTGTTCATTGGTAGAAGCTTCATTTCGCAAGCAACTACCAATCCTTATCCTGATATGTGCAGGATCAGAGTTCTGCTTAAAACACCTTTATCTTTGAACACATGAGGACTTACATTTTAATCTGGTTTTAGGGTCAGGACCTTAGCTGAGCAAGAAAAGATACAAAAATAAAGTTATTTTATATGTGGTAAAACTTTGTAGATTGTTTCATTCAATCTAATTTAAAAAGTGGAAACAGTTTAAAAATGTTTTTGTGAAACAAACAAAAATGTTTTTCTGAAACAATTTACGTTTCAGCTTTGGTAGATCTGTTGCAAATCATCATCATGAAACAAAAGTGATAAAATCATAGGGAAACCTTTTACTTTTCATTTTACTATTTAGTCATGTGTGTAGCTTAAATTAAAAACATACTACATTAGAAATTTATGGAGAAATATTTAGACTTTAAATAGCAGTAATATATAAGTAATCTTTTGTTGTCTTTAAGCCAGTCACCTTATCTGGAGTTCACCTTTTAGAAATGGTCAAGGTCTTCTGGAGTGCATATGTTTTGTTAACCAAAAAGAACTGTACTTGACAAACTGTGCATTTGGCTGGACAAATCAAAAACGTCCTTTCATTCACATATCTCAACAATGCGTATTGCTTTGCATCATAAGGTTTCATAAAATTTAACTAAAGTGCCATCTAAAAAAGTAGTGCGGTGCACTACTACTACAGCACTCTTCTTCAGCACTTCTTTCAACCAGGCCTTGGAACACAAATCTTTGCAGTTCTTGTCTGGGTTTAGAGCAACACAATAACAATTAGATAGTTCAGTATTCAGCTCTGCTGTGCTGTCCTATCACTGTGGTGCCATCCTGTCACTGGACTCTTAACTACATTTACAGCTTTTAATTACTGTGATTTAGAAACATATTTTCAAGATAAATCTGGTCTATGCTGCTGACTTTGTATTTATTCAATATTGCTTTCTATTTTATTTCTGTATTTATTCAATATTGCTGTCTATTTTATTTCTGAAATACGTTAGAGACAATATTGCATTTGCTTTCTTTGAAGCTGTTGTTTAGTTGCAGCTGCTTTTGGTGAAATTAGCAGTGAGTAAGACAAACCACAGAGGGTTTTTTTGCATTGTTGTTTTCCACCTTTTAAAGCAGAGGCTCAGCAAGACCTGCTCTGAGTAGTCCATGCTGAGTCTCCACTTTAATGATTGTCAGTCTCGTAAATAGTAGACTTGAGAAATTGGTCTTCCAAAACATACCTTGTTTCCAGTACCAAATGATGTAACATGATGGACAAGAAGAGGTTAAAGAACAAGTACTCTTTTACGCTGCTGCAATACTGTGTGCTTTTTCTGCTCCTTTAGAATTTTACCATAATTTATGTTAAGATGGGATACCCCCGTCTGCCTGTGGAAAAACAATGTGAATTGGCTCCAACCCTTCTCACTGCAATGGAAGGGAAACCTCAACCACAACAAGATAGGTATAACTACTTATTCTTGGAATGAATTCTGTTGGTACTATTTTAGTAAAATAATTTGTATCAGTTGTTAAAAGATTTATTTTCTTTGGTGCTATCTTCATTAGTTAGGATGTTCCTGGCTTGCACGGTTTGGGTCACTAATTCAGTTGTTTGGGTAGTACAAAAAATTCTTACAGTCTAATGCCATTATGGTATCCAGGATTTGCAGCAGCAGACTCTGTGTATGGTAAGAGTTGTTATGATGGAAGTGAAATGCCTGTCCCTATCCCCCATACGTCTTCATCAAGTTCTGGTTTCCAGTTTAAGGCCAGACCTTCACCTGCAGGAACAGTGCTAGTTGTCTCAGATTGGCCACTCTAAATTGAGAAATAGTGTTTCAAGTAAGTAGGAAATTTGGATAAGTTGTAATAAGTAAAAAAAAGACTGAAGCTGGGAACTGCTGTTTACTAAGAACCTCTAGAAAACTGTTAATGATGGACCGGGTTCTTACCTATATTGAGAGGAGTTTCTCCTGTGCTGGCATTGGAAAATGTCATTAAAATCATATCTTCATTCACTCTACATCACTGTGATGGTGTAAAAGTATTTTAAAAATGATCTTACTGAAAGGTCTTGCAGTAGAATCTTGCTTCCATTCATGAGATTAGTGTGAAAATACCTGTAGTCTTTGGGAGCATGGTTTTTCCCTGTCAAAAAAGCAAGTACATGAGTGAAGAGAGCTTTGTAAAGTCTGATTGTACTGCTATACAGCCAGTGTATCTGCCTATGTTTCTTAAGGATGAGTCAGTCCTAGATTGTATTTTGTGACATAATTATGAACCTGTGAAAAGTCTGGACAAAGGCAGTGACTTTATCTCTCCAAATGCCTGTGCATGCATGCAGACATATATGTTCTATTTTAAAGGCAAAATCCTAATTTATTTTCTACTTTCCATTTTTAAGTATATTGGGTGGCAAATAGAGGCCACTGGATTGTGAATATGTTTAAGATTTTCTTTTTTTGCTATTAAGGACTAGGTTTGTTGTAAAAGGTTTCTGTCTTGTATGTCATAAATAAACAGGTGTGTTTTTTTAAATGGTTGCAGTAAATATAATTGTTTTTCAGCCTAATGCATCTTCTAATACCAACCCTTTTTCACATGAAATACCCTGCTGAACCGTTGAAAGCAGCAGCTTCTCCGTTTAATCTTGCTGAAAAACCAAAGACTGTACAGCTGCTTTTGGACTTTATGTTGGATGTTCTTCTTATGCCTTATGGGTGAGTCTAGGGTTGATGTGTTCTTTTTGTGTAAAACAGTGCAACTGACTACCCTTGAAAACTCATTTAAAGTATGCTGTTATTTCCTAGCTTGAAAGGAGCCTTTCAAAAGGTAGAAAGGAAGTTGCTAATTTTAAGAGCCAAACATCTTTTCTCTGCTTAATAGGTGTTAACACTACTCTGTCCTTACCTCTTTTGAGATCAAAGTGAAACTATGAGACGTGTGAGCTGTCTGTTAAATAGCCAAACCTTTCAAATAGAAGCCTAACAAAAATGTATGCTCATCTCCCTGCAGCTGAGTTTTAAGGCTTATTCCTCTGAGGTCATAAGTAAGCATAGTCTCTAAAAACTTGTGCTTTCCAGAGTTGGACCTTTGAACAAGATTTGTCGTTTGTCTGTCTTCTGGTGAAAAATGTTCAAACTGCAATGGTGTTGCCTTAGCGGAAGCAACTGTTTTTGCAAGCAAGATGAATGTACAGAGCAACTTGAATTTACTGATCAGTGCTTGTTAGGAGCTTTCTAGTGTCTAAAATCAATACTTTCTCAAAGTGTTTTTTCCGCTAACTATTTTTTTTGTCTTTATATTGCAAGGGGGGCTTTTGCTTTGAAGGAAAATAGAAATAATTTATGATGGTAGAACACATTTCTATTTTTTCTGACCAAAAAAGTTCACATAGGATTGGTGCCAGTATAATTTTTTTGAGCTTATAACTCTTGCTCACCTGAGTGGATTAACCTAAAGGATTTAATTTAAAATAGTAAGCATATGATCTTTCTCCATGTGGCTTTGTTGGAGGCCATGCTTCCATGAGATATTTGGGAGCCACTTTTTGTTTGTGTGGAATCTTGCAGTTTACAGATTAAGGTGCCTGTTCTTCTGTTCACAGCTTGCACTCTTCAGATGGCCCAAGTTTATGCTCTTAGCCTTCATCCCCACAGTGCTATGCTGTAGCTTCAAGAGATGAAGTCCTTGGGCTTTGCAATGAGACTTCACTCCCTTCCACACTTTTATACTCTGACCAAGCATGAGTTTTTAAATCACAGCATAATTTATTTTGGAAGAGACCTCTGAGAAAATACTCAGAGATGCTGAAAATAGGAGGTGAAGGTTTTAATTTTCTTTCCATAAGGTTCTCAGAGAGTGTCTTCAGCCAGCCTGTGGCTCTGGATAGCTTGTCTCTTAAAGTCTTGCTCCCTGGGGTGAGGCTGTTTGCAGTGGTTTACAGCTCATTTATGTTTGTTAGAACTTGCTCTGTCATTGCCCAGTTGTGAATTAGCCTTGCCAGTTTTCTTTTCAGTAAGGCAACTAGAAAGCTTAACTGTAGAGCTTAAAGCTGATAATCAAGGAATTAATGTTTATCCTTATTGTTGAGGTTGTTTACTCCTTTTTGTTGTCTGTGTGTTGAATGCAGAGCAGTGGAAGGCTGACTGGGACAAAATAATTCTTGTTGGTCTCTGCACTGCAGTTTTGAGGCCATCATGTGTTGACTAGCTTCCAAGAATACATGAAGAGGTGGAGTGGCTTTTATGAAAGGATGGAGTTGAACAGGGGGCAGCTAGACTAGCTGATCTTATAAAAGCCCAGGCTCTGTAAACTTCATCTGTATCTTTGCTTTCCTTCCCTGCCCAGTACTAAAACTGCCATTTTCCAAGACAGTATCTCATTTATTGATTTTTTATATCAAGGTTTGTTTCCTGCCACTTGTGTTGCATATGCTTCATTATTTCCCTTGTTAGGCTTGTGTTTTTTTATAGAAATCATACAAACGTTATTGAAACTTTTAGCACAAGTTTCTTGGATATAGTATGGCATGAGTACAGACTTCTAAGACAAAAGAGATCATTTTTTCTGGTTTGTAACCTAAGAAATCCTTCTGGAAATACCAGTGTAACTTTCCCTTTCCTACATGAGGTTTGTTTTCATTTACAATGAAATTGTTATGGTTCTTGAAGGCTATGTTGGGGTAATTGGTAGCCGAGTCTCAAATTCTGTTTTATGTTAGAGTCATGGGATTAATGAAAGAAAAATACATGAAGTTGGACAAGTTATGTATATTTATCCATTCCAGCATCTAACTCAGCTGGTAATGTGGTTTGGTAAAGTCTTTAATGAAAGTCTTTCCCTGCCTGTTTAGGTTTGTATTGAATGAATCTCAAAGTCGACAAAATGTGCCCTCAGCCCAGGGTTCTTCATCGAGTAGTATGGGAGGTCCTGGAATCCCTCAGCCACCTCCAGGGATGAGCTTTTATGCTGCCAAAAGGGTAATTGGAGATAATCCATGGACACCAGAGCTGCTAGAACAGGTATTTAGAGCTGTGGGGCTGGTCCTTGGTGAATTGGGGGTGATAACAAGGACGGTTGCAGGTGGAGGAATGGAAACCTGTAGGGAAAATACCTAACTGATTCTGATCCAAGGTCTTCAGTTGCCCCGAGGAAATTTAGTGAGAGACTTTGCATGATGCTATAAGGAATTGTGCAGTGGTGGGATGGGGAGGAAGGTGGTTAGAAAGTAGCCATGACTGCAACCTACTCTTGTGTTTTACTCCTAAAGGTGTCTTCAGGTTCTGGAGCATCACTTTTTAGCAGTGGTGTAACAGAGTATCCCCTAATGGTGATGCTGATACTTTGCTGCAGGCAACTGCTTTGACAGGAGGCAGGAGGACCGCTCAGCTAAAGAGATGGAGAGCATGTGAACTTCTCCTTAAGCAAGCAGAAGCCATGATTTCAGACAGCTGAGCTGCTACAGTTAATTACTGTAACATCAACTTTCTTGTCAGTAACACTGTCTTTACTTTCCCTGGTGTTGAACAGTGTAAGCTGGGGATAGTGAAGTTCATTGAAGCTGAACAAGTGCCCGAACTTGAAGCTGTTATACACCTGGTTGTAGCCTCCAGTGATACAAGACACAGTGTTGCCACTGCAGCAGACCTTGAACTGAAGAGCAAGCAAAGGTAAGGTCTGGATGGTTGGAAAAGATGGTGTTAGTGTTCCTGACACAGCTAGCTGTGATGAATGTAGTGCTCCAGAGAGGCTGTACTCTGAAAGGAGGAAGGCTGCAGTCCCCTGTATACCTGTGAAGCTGCCATGAATTCCCACTGAGTTGGGAATGGTGAGGCTTGTGGTCTTGCACCTGGGAATCTCACTTGGCTCTGGCGCTGACAGCTTTAGCTGTGTAGTTTTGATAATTTTTGGTATTGCTTTTGAGCCTTTTTCATACCAAGTCGTCAAGAATATCAGTGGTTTTCCCATTGCCCTCTGTGGATTATCCATTGTGAATAAGCCTTTAGTAAATGATTCCCTGAAAAGCATACTTTCATTTAATTTATTAAGAGACTAAAGAGACTAATTGTGAAATGGATCATAGTCTAGAAAGTTTGGCAAACACTGTTGTCTGTGTTATTAGAACTTTTGCTCACCTGCAATTCACCTTCACAATGCTTCTGTCTTTAACTCATCAAGAGGCCAGAGTAGTGGCTGTTGGTACCGTTTGCTGAGACACTGATAGTTGGAGGTTTACTGGCTCATGTAGGAGGCTGGAGCAAGACAGGCCTGTCTCTGAAATGTGTAGGTGGCTTCTGTAGGACTATTTAACCTGGAGTCAAATGCATAGTGTGAAACTTTCTGCTACTGAAGTCTGTTCATTTAGCTCAGTCATGACAAGACAGATGATTCCATTAAAGATGAAGACTGATTAAGGAAACCAGTCTCTCCTTTGCTGCTTGTCTCATCTTTCCTTCTGTGCTGGTATTCCTTGCCCAGAGAGAAAACTGTGTGGACAAAATACATGTTAATATGTAATCTTAAATGTCTTTTAAGAGAAATATATGCTAGTTCACAGATTACCATTCGGTATTCAGTTGGTAGATTACCATGGCCTGTATGTCTGGTTTCAGTGGGAGAGAAGGGAGCATGTAGGTTTCTCAAAAATTATTTGATACTATGTTGTCAGAAATTGTGAAAGTGTAATCACTTCACGTATTTTAAGATTATGTTCTATGTGGATGTGGGAAAAGTGGTTAGAAGTCAAACTAAGGAGTCCTATTTAAACTTTAGTAAGGGTATGAATATGATGCTAGGTGCTGTATTTTAAAGAACAGTCAAAGGTTGGAATCATAACATGTTGGTGTTTAATGTGGGGTTTTTTTCAGTTTAATTGACTGGAACAATCCTGCTATCATCAACAAGATGTATAAAGTGTATCTTGGGGATATACCACTGAAAACCAAGGAGGTAAGATTTGCTGTCATAGTTGGCTATCTTTTTAATTGTCAAAAAAGTTATTTTAGTTGCCTTATTTTATTTGAAAACATATATATATTTCTCAAATGTATCACTTCCTTTGATCTCTGCTTTCACTGAGCATTTATGCTACTTAAATAATTTTTTCTCTGTCCCAGTGTGTTCTGATATGCAACAGGAAGTAATTTAGCTAACTTAAATGTACTGATGTCCAAAGATGCACTATTTCATCTCTGTTTCTGATAGGGATCTGTTCTGAAGCCAGAAATGAAACGAGAGTCAGTCAGCACCCGTGTTAAATTAAAGATAGTTCCTCATCTTCTGCGATCCCGGCAAGCTGCAGAAGTGTTTCCAGCTAACATTCAGGTATTGCTTGTGTTCCAAAGCTACTCTTCTAATGGGTTTGGTAGTACAGTTCCTCCAGTACAAAAAGGAGAGAAAAATTGTTGTTGATGGCAGTGTTTAAAGAAGAGGGGGAGTTGGAAAACCTTTGAACATGAAGCCAGACACTCTCTGATGTTCTCCTTCTTCCTTTTGGCCAGGTGGTATATGATGGACTCTTCGGTGCAAACACAAATGCAAAACTCAGAAGTCTGTCGTTGCAGTTTGTGCATCATATTTGTGTCATGTAAGTAGTTCAGGAAGCAGAATGTCTATTTGCCTAGAAGCCACTCTGTTTAATAAAGATATATCTGAATTAGTAGTAAAACTCACAGAAAGTTGGGTTGTTCTTACTTAATTCTGGAAGCTCGATGTGTCTGTGCTTGCACACATTAAGTTGTAATTTCTCAGCTTAACACAGGTGAGAAAAAGTGATACTAGAGAAGATACTTTTAAGGGATGCAAAAGAGAATATTTTGTTGTTTTCTCTAATTGCAGTTGCCCAGAGAGTAAAATAAAGCCATTAGGTCCGATGCTTTTAAATGGACTTACAAAGCTGATCAATGAATACAAAGAGGTAAGATGAAAAGTTGTTTACTATAATTCTTAGTATGAATACAAGCAAAACATAAATACAATTATTTTTTTTCGTGTTTGCTTGAAATGGCTACCAGAAGACACATTTTAAGCATTTTTGTTAGAAGAGAAGCAAATGTTTTAAAATGCTACATAGAAGAACTATTTTATTTGTCTAACTCCTATAGATATGTGCTTGGGCACCAACTGCAAAATCTCAGGAAATAATAGTGTTAGTAATATAAAGAAGGAGACTAAAGTAGTATCTAGCTGCTCTTACTCTGGTACGCACAGGGACCTCAACTTTGGGTGTCTACTCCATTGTGTATGGGCATCTCTATAGGCCTGCTTGTAATACATTCCATCCTATCTATCAGGGATGGTATTGGTATGGGAAGGGTGTTACCAAACAGAACTGCATATGCCGGTGTGGTCTGACAAGGTGTTTCCAGTGCTATTTCAGAAGTCAAATTGCCCATGATACTGCTACTCCTTAGAAAGGAGTGATGTTGCTGATCACCTTTTCTGCAGCTTTGAACTTCTTGCTGCTTTCTTTGAATTGTTGAATGTGACCTTCTGACCTGAGTTGGCATTTGGACGTAAGGGACTCCCTGCCATTGGGAAGGGAATGAAAAAGGAGGAAATAAGCCCATATATATAAATGTGCTGTTGTGGTCATCCACAGGATCCACTATGCAAACAGATTCCTTTGTTTACAGCTGCTGTTCAGAGCTGGTGGCAGGTTTCTGTCCCTCTGCTACTGTTTCATATACTCACTGACTCTCCTTATCTGTCTCTGTAGAAATAAAACGTGATTAGCTGAGAGCAGAGGAGAGATTTACATTTTGCCACTGTTTCTAATTTCTCTGTTTCTTGGACAAAAGTGTGCTCCCTTTGTTTCTATGTAATGCTTTTATTCTTGGATAGGAATATTTCAGGTTTTAGCATTCTTTTTCATGAAAGCCTTCTTGAGCACTTTGAAGATGGGATTTAAAGCAAATGCTTATTTATAAAAGATATACCTGTATATACCTATATATATTTCTGCTTTTGCTAAATTTTATTTATTGTTTTATCATTCAAGGATTCAAAACTGCTGTCAATGGCATATTCAGCGGTTGGAAAGCTCTCCAGGTAAGTGAAGCACCATTTACACAATGGGATGTTGAATAATTTTTCCAGAGTAATCAGTTAGTTTATCAGCAGCAAGCTTTATGCCACCTGCCAATTTTGCAGTTGAGTGCATGGTACAGAGTAAAACATTCTTCTTGTGATAACTCAGAGATGTGAAAAGAAATATGTTTTTAGCTGATAACTTCTCTAGCAGTGATGAACGGCAGCTCATGGATTATGTACAGAATTTAAGAAATGGTTCCACATTCTGGATTACTAGAAATAAAAATTTAAGGAATATACAGCAAGGGCCAGAGGGCATGAAGCTAGGCAAGTGGTATGTTTAGTCATGTGCTAGTGATCTAAGTCATTGTCTGTAAAATGGCTTGCTTTCCAAACTGTGTTAAGGAAAGGAGAATGTGCTGCTTTATGATGGATATGGCTAAGATAGGGCAAACTTTTGTTCTGGCTCTGATTGTTTTGATATTTGGAATGAGGGGAAGACCAATGAAATGTGAAGCATTTCAATTTAAAAAAACAAAATCTTCAGGAATTAAAATGTCTTGTTTCAGCCGAATGCCTCAACTCTTTACCAAGGATATAGCACTGGTACAGCAGTTTTTTGAAGCCTTATGCAAGGTGAGTACTGATGGAGTTTTGGGAAGTCATTAATGTTTTTTTGCTGATTTTGCTTAGTTCTTGACACTACACTCTGTAAAGTGAAAACTCTTGGGTTTGTACTGCAGGAAGATGCTGATACTAGGCTTGCCATTCAAGAGGCATTGTCTATGATGGTTGGAGCATACAGTAACTTGGAAGGAGCCCAGCATACCCTGATGGAAGCTCTTGTAGCTTCTTATTTAATAAAGGTATTTTCAGTGGAGTCAAAATTACTTACCATCAAAAAAGAGCTGTTAATTGTTTTCCTGTTTCGTGACACTTCCTCTTAGATACTTCTGGAACATGTCTTCCTTTTCTTACTGAATGTATTGGTCTATCTTGGAGAAGGCAGGGTGTGTATGCTCAGATAAAACATTTTTAACATGGTTTGGTGACTGCAAGGAAGGTGACCCTGCAGTTCTCTATTTGTGTTCTGTTCATCAAAGAAACAAATCCAGTGCAATTATGCTGTACATTTCTCATAGTCTCCTGCTTAGAAAACTTAGAGAAGTAGATGCTTCAAGTACAGTATCTTCTGAAATGCTTTGGGACACCGAGAGTTTGGTAGAAAGGATCATTACTGCTAGGTGGGGTTTAAGTGGTCTGTGTGATATGTGACATAAGGCACTTTTGAACCTCTCCAGGAGCTCAGCCTTGAGACACTAGACTAAACCATACTTCAATGACTCTCATACTTTCTGAGCACCTTCAGAGTACCCCAGAGGTCTGGCTTTTCAGAAAAAGTGAATTTTGTATACTCTGGGTTTGCATGGGTATGCAGGCTGACTATGGAGGTGTATGTATTTCTAGTGTAAGATAGTTTTCATGCTGATAACTCTTGCTCAAGGGATCTAGATCTCCAGGCAATACCTTTTTGAGACTATCTGTACCTTACAGAGAGAATGACCATCCTAAGCTGATTTTCCCACCTCTGGCTATGCTATTCCTAAGTGTAGCTCTGTTTTCTGTGGTTAATGATATATGTCAATTTCATTTCAAGCCTGAATGGAACAGTTCAGTTGTTCAAGAATTAGTATGATTCCCCAAAGTCTGCATGTATTTAATGAAACATTTGATTCCCCACTTCTGGATATATGAGAAATCAGCTTTTCTTTGCCCTCTCCTCTGCCATATAAAGAGTAAACGTGAATAGTATCTCAGAATGTGTAAATTTTTTTTTTGTACCAGAGGACAAAACAGATGACAGATGATGTACAAGTGGTGAGTGCAAGTCATTATTGCTGTAATTTAAAACTCAACCATATGTTTGTGTCTTTTCCCTTTAAGCCTGAAGTTCAAGTACGTCAAGTGGCTGTAAAATTTGCTAGCACAGTGTTCCCTCCAGATCATATCCCTTCCAGATACTTACTTCTGTTAGCTGCAGGAGACCCGTAAGTTGTTTTCTTTTATAAGTTATTTTCATATGTTTGTATATACGTATATGTATACACACAGATATATATAAACACACACACAAACACATGTATTTGCATTTGGTATGTGTTTGGATTAAATATGAATGCATGTATGTGTGTGTGTACGTATGTTTACACATAAATAACTTGAAAATCAAATATGGGTATTTGGAAATTAAACTTTTATGTAGGGACATTCTTGACAGTTCTGTGGAGAACTGCTCAGTGATAGTCTTTGGATTGTTTTCCCTGTTTGAGATGAACTGCTGTCACTAAAGCACTTCATGTTAATGATGAGTTGCAAAGTAATGATAATGCAGAGTAAAATTGCATCAACTGAAATAATTTTTACAGTGTCTAGAAATTATTTTTTCCTGGCAAATTATATCAGTATTTTTAGCTTGTATTTGCAGAGAGTTGAGCAGGCACTTGTGAGATTTGCCACTCTGCTGAGGAGTAGGTGACTCATTAAATTACAGTAATAATTTCATTTGCAGTTTTCTGTTACTGCAGTGTAAGTGACGGGGTTTTTTTCCAACTTATTTTAATTACTCAGTTTTCTATGTGAGTAGCTGTTGTGTAACTATGGAAAGCTAAACAGATCAATTACAACAACCGCTCTGTCATTGCAGTGTTAGCACTGTTTCAGAAGTAGTTACCTACTGTTATGTAGGTAATGATAAACCTGGTAGGTAGCAGCTTGACTATAGGAAGTGATAGGGAGGAGTAGCCGATAGGAGAACAAGGATGTGGGAACCAAGAACCGATGGTGAAGATTAGAAGGGTATAAGAGGAACAGAAGCAAGCTCATCCAGACAGTTTTGCAAAGGGCACTCAGTACGATCCTTTTTTCTTTCCTGTCTCTAAAATAAACAAATCATTAAAAGTTGTGATGCAAGATTTTTTTCTCCCTTTCTTTCACAGAAATGCCCTACATCTCATTTAAAAACTGTTCTCTCTCCCCCAGCTTCCCAACATATCTTACCGCTCATTAAAGGCTATTCGTTCTGTACAAGTAATGTCTGTTTCTCATCTTTTCTTTTGAAAGGCGGGAGGAGGTACATGGAGAAGCCCAGCGGGTACTGAGAACATTTTCTGGAAAAAATGAAAAGGAGAGTTCTGGGAAGCAGATGCCTTCCTTCCCTGAAATGGTCCATTACATTCAAGACAAGGTACAGTGCTTCTGTCACAGTGAATGACAGATAGATGCTTGAAGCTCAGGCATGTAATAAGTGGTCTTCCCTGTGTCTGCCACAGCTGCCCCAAGGAATACAGTAAGTGAAAATCACAGTGAGGACCACACATAGTATTACATTGCCAAGATAACCGCTTGTCATGACTTTCTGCTGGCAGTAATTGCAAGAGCTCCAAGTGCTAAGTAGCAAGGCAAATCTTTTAAGAGAGGGAATGCTTGGCTTTCTTGCAGTTAGTGCAGATGAGATGTGGAACGAGGAATCCAGTGTTCAAGGCTGATAATCCAACATGTTTCACACAGTTCCTGAAGGTGCAAGAAGAGTATGTTCTGTTTGGCCCATGAAATATGTACATAAATGTACATAAACAAAAAAAAAGACCCTAGGCTAGGAAAGGAGATACTAGAACAGGTGAAGTCTCATTTGTTAACTTAAAGGCTTAATTTTTCATCTTCATTGCAATTTGTGGACATAATGGCCATGTAAATAGCCTTTCACAAGTTTAGTGGACTGATATGCCAAAAACTGTGACCTATCATTCCACTCAGTTTACTTGTAACTTTGCACTGACAGCTAATCTGGAGAGGTGTTAAAATATAGTCTGTGTTACACACTTCTATGTATAGTAGCAATACTGGACTTACAAGCTGTAAGGGAGATGTGGAGAGTCACTGACAATATTGTTTTTCCTGTTACAGTCTGCTTTTTAAAAAAATATCAGAAGTATGTAATGTTGAAGCATATCTGGTTTTCCAAGAGATCTGTGATAGCAGAACTGTTACACTTGAAAGATTTCTTGTGAAATATGTGCTCTGCTGGTGTTGTACTCTGCTGGTGTACTCTGATAGTACTCTGAAGTATTTGAAGTTCTGCGAGAATTTGCTTTTTATCCAGAATCCTGGCTGTTTAAATAGATAAAAAAAATAAAGAAACCAAGATTGAGTTTTAGATAACACTCTTAAATGCTGTCCCCTTGTAGGTAATTTAAAAATTTCTCTTAACATTCATAAGGTCACTAAATAACTATGGATCAGTGTAATTCAATCACTACTGAGAAAAGCAAGAGTGTCTCACTCAGGGGGAATTAAAATTTTTTTTCAAGCACTTTTCAGATCTTCCTTAGGTGTTCTGAAGGTGTATTTAAAAATCCTGGAGGTGCATTTATTTGGTTAGTCATCTCAAAGTGTGAATTTTCACATACTATCTATAATGTGTGAGTTTTGGAGATGTTTGAGAAGTCTGTATGCATTGCTTGACACAGGTGGCTGAGATACAGAATAACTGCATGATTTAGCATGATCTTTCTCTCCTACTGCAAAAAAATATAAGTGAAAGAGAAGGACCCAATCTGCTGGGAATTGGTGGGAAACCATTCTTCAAGGTTGTCACCATCTGTTCACTAAATCAGGTTTTCTTTAATAATTCTGGATGTCATTGAAATTAGTGCTGCAAAAGATCACAGCGTGTTAAGAGAAGTGAGGATCTGTCGCCTTCTGCAACTGCCTTGTGTGTTACTCAAGTACAAGGCCCACCTGAATCAAGCCCTACCACTGATAAGCTTGTTGCCTGTTTAATATATACATGCTTTTCTTTTCTGCAACATTGCAGTAGGTGTCACTGAAAACTTCCTGTTTGGGTGTTTTTCTGCTGTAATATTCCTGCTTGTCAAAGCTAATATTTACATGGAAAGGAGTTGCTCACTTGCTGCTGCAGTCTTCCACACAGCAGTAGAGAGACTCCCTCTGAGTCTCTCACTGTCTGAGAGACTGCCCAGGCTTGGCTGGCACAGCACAGAGCATCTACCTCCCAATACTGGGGATGCCTGGATGCTCTGCAGCCTCTCCAGGCAGAGCTGCCCCCTTTCTGGCTGTCTGTCAGTGGGGAGCATCAGAATTTGGAAGTTTATGAGGTACTTTGTTTTTAAATTCTAGAGTGCTTGTTTCCTGAAAGCAAAAAGAATGTTGTTCTCCATCAGTCTCCCCTACCATTCCCTCTCATGCATTCAGAGTTTCCACTTTCTGAGTTGATAGGAATGTAAAGTAGATCGACTTGACTATTACTAAATGCACTGTGCCCTTTTTGTTTCAGTTGCCAATTGTAGGATTAACACAGTCACATCACCAAAATTTCATTGACCTTTCCAACGTCTCGACTGTTATGGGTCTCAATGTTCCACTCTTAATATACTCTGTTGTTTAGGCCTCTCACCGAATGAAAACACCAGCTAAATATATGACTGGAACTGCAGCATTGCCTTTTAATCCTGCCACATTTGGAGAGGTAATTGTCTGGATTTACTTCTTCAGATAGGCGTACCATTATTTATTTAGAGAACAGTGTAAGAAGCTAACAGCTACCATAAGTCACCCTACATTCTAAAATTCTTTTAAACAGATGTTGGGATTAACTCTCCATCCTTTGTCCTTAAATGACAGTCTGAACAGGATTTTTGTGGGGGTTTGGGAGGAATGTTCCCAAGAGGGTTGCCGCACTGCTTACTGCAGTATGTCTGAGGGAGAAACTGGCAGTCCTGTGCAGAGGTCCCATTATGCTTGTTGAGGCTGTTCTGTTCCTAACAGTATCTCAGGCTTCAGTGATCTATAGACACAAACTCAGATGGGAAGTGGATCTGTATTAGCAATGTGTTGTGTTGCATAAGTACACATGCCAGATTGGTATAGGGTACAGGCTGAACTGCCTGCGAGGAGTTTGCATCAGCTGATGATTAACCAAAAGTCTGCATATGATTTGGTCTTTAGAGAGGGATGTAGGATTGTCTGTTTATGCAGGTGTACGGCTGAAACTGGTCCTAAGATTTGTTACACTTTTTATTTGTTCCTGTCTCTACACTGACCCTTCTGTCTAGGTGTGATTAAAGAAAAAGCTATCTAGTTTTGGTTACACTGAATACGGCATATTCCCGGCTCTTTTGTCTCCTGCATGGTTTTTCAAGTGCTCATGCACTCAGTATCCTGTGTTTTTATTTTCTCTGCTTAGATAGTTCTGTATCTGCGGATGTGTCTTGCTCACAGTGCTGGTGTGGTGCCAACCTCACAGAGCTTGGCAGATATGCAAGATCATGCTCCAGCCATTGGACGTTACATAAGAAACCTCATGTCTGGCAATCACATATCTTTCTCTTCCTCCTCTTCCTCCTCTTCAAAAAGTGCAGAAACCAACCCTGTACAGATATATATTGGCCTTCTTCAGCAGCTCTTAGCTGGTGTTGGAGGTAAGAAGCTGTGTGCAGCAGCATCCTGAAGAAATTAATGTCTTCTCTTACTAGAATTGAGTTGCCTAGTGCTTTGAACTTGGCTTCAGCAAGCGCAGAGTTGAAGCACGGGGTACAAACTATTTAAACTTGTTTTCTTCTATGCTATTATACAGGTGGGAGAAGACAGGACTGTAAAATTGCAGCATCAGTTGGCATAATAGTGTAAAATTGTGAAACCATTGAATGTAACAGCTTCCTTACAGTGAATTCTATGTCTTCCTCACTCTGATGATAGCCTCTCTGCCACAGGTGTAGTCTAAAACACTTGAGCGTATTTAGAACAGGTTGCTACCAGAGTGTTTGCTTTTATTAGTTTCCCTAATATTTCTGAGAAATATTGTACCCTATTATTCCGTGTTGTTTGTTATCCACAGTGAATTACAAATAAATGCCTGAAATGCCTGATACTTCTTTACCTCTTTTTGTCACTGAATGTTACATTGTTGTAAATACTGGAGTTATTTAATAACCTGGTTCTTTAAATATTGTTTAGGTTTGCCAGTCATGTATTGTCTTCTAGAAGTTGTTTCAGTGTATCCAGAAAAACTAGCCACCAGATTTGTAGACAAAATGGATTGGGTTAAGGTATAGTGGAAACCCTTTTTGTGGTGGGCTTTTTTGCTGGGGGAGTGGGAGGGGGGCGGTTAGAATGGGATTTGGCAATAGCAAGATCTGGCACATTTCCCATGGTGAAACAGAGTATTATTTCCAAGCATGCACTTAATTTGAAATCTGGTATTTCTGCTTACAGTGAACACCCGATTAAATGTTACATGTCCCATGATGGTGAAGATTATTTTTTGGTTCATTTGTATTACTGATTTTGTTCATTGATTTACATGTTCTAGGTAATCTGTCATTCATCAGCATCTATTCTCATGGTATAGTCAGGCATTTTTTTCTCTTCAAAAGAAAACTGAAGACAAAATTCTGTACATTTTTGAAGAAATTGTTGAACAGTGTGAATATTTCAGTGGGAAGATGTGAATGACTTCTCAGAAGATAAGATTAATTAGATCCCTAATTGTTTTACAAGCCTCTCTGAGTAGATGGTTTTTTTCTACTGATTAGTCCCAGACCAAAAACAAAAAAAGCCCATACACTGGAGTCTGCTTGGGAATAAGTCAAAGAGAATTCTGCTTTCTCTACATTCTTTTCTCAAGCAGCTCCCTGCTTTTTCTTGATTTACGTCAAACATCCAGGATTTTTTAAGGTCTTGCAGGTTGCCATTGTTTTCACTAGGGCCATCTGTCAGAGACAAATACTTACTCAAAGTGGAAAAAAAAATCAGAATGTGTTCTAATTGTTTCTCCTGATATTATCTGTGCTACATTGCACTGTATGCAGTTTATCACTTCTCATTTACATGCAGCCATGAACCACACAGGAGAGTAGTTAAAAACTTTCCCCTTTTCAATATTCCTCATCATTTGTAGAATACTCTTCTTTGTCTTTGGTCTGGTGTCCCCTTGCAAAATTAAGCTTCTAGGGGTGGTTGTTGATAGCACTGTTGATAGCAGAAATACTGTTGTAAATCATCCTTTGTGTGTTTTTCGCTTGCCAAGTGAAACGAACAGGTTGAGGGGTTTGTAAGAAGTCAGCTATGTGGTCTGATACTAGTTTGGAGTTGAAGTTAGCATTACATTTCATGAGCCTGACAGGTCATTTCTTGTTTGTTTGCTTGGCTCATTTTGGTTTCTTTGTGGTTGCCCAAGGCATTCAGAGATTGGGGTATGAATTTTTCATGGGAATGTGTTGCATTATACAATCAAATTACTGGTAGAGGTAAGATTATATTGTGACAAATTACCTAAGGCTTCCAAAATTCAACTTTTTAACAATTTATTTAGACAATACAAGACCTCAGATACAAAGCAGGTCGTTTTGCATTGAGAACTGTGATTTCCTGGACACTTCTTTTTTTGGCATGGTTGAATTTAAATGGTTAACCCTCTTGAGGATTTTTTCCCCTTTGATTAATAAGAAGGGTGTGGAAGCCTCCAGCAGCTCAGGGAAAATAGTGGGTTAGGGTGTGGGGTTCTTTTAGCGCAGTATGAATGCAAAACCTGGAAGCTCTTAGCTGAAGTCAAAATTTAGCCAGGAATTCAATCTGCGTGTTTTGATGCAGTACTGGTGGGTGGCCCTCTTATTGCTAGTGTTCTTCCTCCAAAATGCTGAGTGTACAATGAATGCTTTGCTGAATTTAGAACTTTTTATCTTACAAAGTGGTAATGCTGTTGGTTTAAAGAGTGGTTTCTGAGTTAAGAACTGTTATGCATCTCCATGACAATTGTCTTTGTATATTGGAGCTCTTTATGAACACACTGGGTAAGAACCTCTTTCCATATTTCATGTTTTGTTTTTTTTTAAACTCCCACAGGGCCTGATGAACACTAACAAAGAGGAAATGCGTGAGCTTGCAGCCCTGTTTTATTCTGTGGTGCTGTCTACCATGTCTGGAGATGAGCTTAGGGCCTCGTTGGAGCAGCTGATCAAGATGACAAAAGACAACCATGTAACTACCTTGTTTTGTCTTCTTGTTTTTTTCATGTCGTGTAACTGATAGGATATTTGAATCTCACAGTGCGTTCAGGATATATTAGCCTTAATCTGGGTATAAAATTAACCGGCTAACTTGCAGTTGGATGGTGAAAAGGGATTTTTGTTGTAGGTGAGTGCAACAGATCTTTAAATAAATTAATCCCTGAAGTTGTTGCTAAGGTCAGTAGGAGGGTTTTCTGGATGCGTGTCCCAAGCAAAGCACTGTCATGTATTCAACCAGTTTTAGCCAGCTAAATAGCCACATCCCATTGAACCGTAATGGATCACACTCCTACATCAAACAGTTTACCAGTTCCTTGTTCTTGAGCATCCAGATACCCACAGAATCAAGAGGATGTTTAACGTGTTAAGTGTTTAAGTCTTCCCCTCCTGAGCCATAACTCCCTCCGGGGTCCTTGCCTCAGGATCTTGTGCTGTGTGAGGGCAGTGCCTTCTTCCCTCTCCTCTACATGGACTGCTCAGCAGCCATCCACAGCTGTGTCTCTACTTGGTGGGTTTGCCTGCCTTCCCTCCTCCAGCAGCTCATTCCCCCTCCCATTATCCTTATTTCTCCATTTTGCCACTGCAAGCATGGAAAAGGAATCCTGAAAATAAATGTCAGGTTTCTGTGCTGGTGTGTCTTGAATCCTGATAGGCAGGGAAAGGAGTAGCATTTCTAGGTTCTATTTCCCCAAAATGGTTTTATATCAGACTCTCTGAAGAACTTAATGGGCCACTGTTTTACATTGCAGGTGAGAGGCTGACAAAAAGTGCTGATTGCTTAATTTTAGTTAACAAACATGACTTGTTTTGAATCTCTGCATGTTCTACCTGTGAGTCAAAGCCGTGTCATTGCACAATTTTGTGTAGAGCACAGCTCCTGCAGTCATAAAAGCAGCACAGACAGGTCCCAGCCCCCTACTTCAGCCCCACTTAGCCATGAAGCTGTGGTTGAAGTTTCACAGAACCTGCCTAAGAATAGTGTTGTGAATTGTGAAAGGGAAAACAAAGCAGCGTGCTCCCATGCCTTTGTGAGTCTGAGTCAGGTAGCCTTCTGACTAGTTGCTGCTGTACACAACCAGTTGAATCTGTACAGCTGGGGGCAGTGGTGATCCTAGTGGCTCAGTAAGGCCTGCAGTGTGAATGGATGGCTAAAGTGGAGATGGGGCAAGGATCCGTCTTCTGCTGGCTTTGCCACAGTGAGACCACATCAAGGAACGGTCCCTGGTGGCCAAGCTAGGTTGAGGATCCCATTCTGGTAGAACAATTACACTAGTGCAACCTTATGTAGTGTGAAAAATCCCGAGTGATAGCTATTAATCCAAGCTCAAGTGCCTGCACCCTTCCCCTTTTCTTTCTTTTTCAGTTAGGTAGCATTTGCATCTCTAAGCCTTGTTTCTGCACAAAATCCTCTTGCTAGAATTCACCTGTGGGAATGAACATGGTCATTAAATAGTTTCAGCACCAAATCAGCGTTGGAGAAGTTGGTGTCCTTGATATTTAATTGTAATCATAAGGTTTCACCATTTGTGGCCTGCAAACTGTGTAAAGACATTGCCTTCAGTATAGGCCAGGTGTGTTCTCATTCTGATCAATGCAGATCTAGAGCAATTCCCCTCTACTGTCTTTTACCAAAGAGTACATTTTATCCCCTTAGTCTGAGTATGTCCAATTTCTAAGTAGAGACAATGTAGTTGTTTGGTTTTTTTTTTTGCCTAGCTACCAAAGGGTAGCTTTAGGAATGTGAATTCTGATGATAAATTCTGTATCTGTCCTCCTAAACCTCTTCTAAGTTTTGATAATTAATCTTGAAGAACTCCATTCATTAGAAAGCGCTAACAATATTAAACTCTGTTGTTTTATTATGTGTTAGAGCTTTGCATTCTTCAAGGTACCTTCTGATCTGGCTTGTCCATATGTGTTTTTAAATCAATGCTTTGTGCAAAGTGTTACTTACTTTGAAAATGAGATTTTTTGCACTGTTGGTGTTGTCTGTAGAGCCCGGAGGTCCAGCATGGATCCTTGTTGGCTTTGGGATTTACAGTAGGAAGGTACTTGGCTAAAGGGAAAATCAGAACAATGGAGCTACATGACATAGAACAACCAAACACTGCAGTCATGCCGGAACAAGAACAACTTATAAAGTCGGCAACAGAGACAATAGGTAACGTCCTGCCTAAGACTTTGCTGCATGTTAGTTTTTTTCAGTCCACCCCAGGCTGAGGATTTTTCTGAGGTACTCAGCCCATAGATAGTGTGATCTTGAGTTCTATTTTTGTGATAGAATTTACAGCCTGTAAGAATGTAATCTGATTAGATGCATGGACATTTCAACAAAACCTAGATGGACTTTGTACCTTACAAAGGAACACAGCACAATTAGGAGTGGTGTAGCTGCTTAGATTCCTCTCAATGTCTCCTTTCACTTCAATTTTGTTCTAGCATAAGGCTTCCTACTAGCTATAGAGGAGATAAGTGCTTTGCTTCTTGCATGGGTAAAATACAAGTGCCTGCCCACTGTTAAATAATAATAATGCAAAATTTGAGTCATCCTGTCTTGCTTTTTCCTGTAGGTTCTTTTCTGGACAGCACTTCTCCCTTCCTCATGGTGGCTGCTTGTACAGCTCTTGGGGAGATTGGCCGGAATGGTCCCTTGCCAATTCCCAATGAAGGAACAGGATTTACAAAACTACAACTTGTTGAAAGTTTATTGGCCCGAATCCCTTCCAGCAAGGAAACAAATAAGGCAAGATTTTTGTAGTGTTGTTATGATTCCTGTTCATTTCTTGAATGCTTGCTGCGTATATGTATTACAGCCTCACTTTTTAAAGAAACTAGATTTTTGTTGGCTTTAGTAAGTTTGTTGGGCTCTGGTTTTTTCTAGTATTATCTAGGAACTGATCACTTGTCCTTTCTGTAGGCATAAGTAGGGGCTTAAGGGATGAAAAAATGAATGGTCAGAGTTTTAATTTGAGAAAAATGGGAGTATTTTCTTGTACCTGCAAATAATCATCAAAGGTAACAGGACATTTGTTGTGATCTGGTCTGGAAAACAGGTGGACTGATTGATTTAATAAGCCACTTGCATGTCTAACCTCTGGTACCTTGAGCAAAACTTGAACAAGTGAAATAGTGGATTTAAAGTGTATCTTCTGAATTTACAGGAAGGTTATATGATGGTGTTATTTTTTGTTTGTATTTAAGATGAAGGAACGAGCAATACAAACATTAGGTTACTTCCCAGTGGGAGATGAAGATTTTCCCCACCAGAAGCTACTGCTGCAGGGTTTAATGGATTCTGTGGAGGTGAGACTCTATCTCAATCTATTATCCTTTATACTACCATGAGTATTTCTATTTGGATGCTTTTTATGTACTCTAGGGCCAGGTTTACAGGGGGACTTGTCTTTTTGTAATAGTGCCTCTGGGTTTTTCAAAATTGCCTTGAAATAAAGAGCAGATGTGGACTTTGGGCAGGTAAAATGTTTTATGCCACAGTTTAAAACATCGCTAGTCCAGGTCTCTGCCTCAGTCTGAAACAAGTATGCATTCCCCTTCAGGAGGATTGTGGAATTTTTTTTTTTGCACACTCTTGATGCCTTATCAGTTACTACTTAAAAACAGAAGCCACATGAAATTAGGAGAGTAAAAAGCAGTTATATTTATGAAGGGCCTTCAGGTACATTTAGGGCAGACAGAGCCCCCCTAGGGGCTTCACCCAAAATGGACAACAGGTCACAGGATGTCATACTCTTACAAGTTCGGTACATTAGCATATTGGGGTTTAATCTTCCAATTACAGCTTCAGGTAATGAGGTAGTTTTCCCCCAATTTCCCCCCCCATCCCACTTTGTTTACATTTCTTGGGGCCTCAGCCAGTAAGATGTCCTTGGGTCTCACACCTGGAAAGGAATTGTTTTGTCTAACCAAATGGGAAAACAGTAGCTAACACTCTACATGTGGAGTTTGGACTTACACACTAAAGAATTGCAGGATTACAAATATACAAAAAATATAAAAGCTAAAATCCTAAGGCATCACTGTGTGTGTAAAATCTTAAGTGCTTATAGTGATGAAACCACAGGCCTGTACTTTGGCCTTCCAAAGTACCTGAGAGTAGGTAATATAAATACACCTTATTTTTCATCTGAACTACCTCAGTTAACACAACTCACTTGAATTAGAAGTTTATACAAATATATGTATCTCTTGTCCATCTAAATGCATCATTGTACTGCACTGCGTTCTTTCGCAGTGCTTCAGAGCTTCTATACGTATTACAATATGCCAGACAAAAAATTAAATAAAAGGAGCTTTTTTAGTGTTCTTCATTTGCAGCTTGTTTTGTCTTTCTTCCTTGCCCATACTGACATAGGCTTTTGCATTGTAGAAGCAGCTGTTGAGTATCAGACAGGCATGCTTTATTGAGTTATCCGATCTGATGTGATCAAACAAGCAAGAATCATAGAATTATAGAATGGTTTGGGTTGGAAGGGACCTTAAAGATGATCTAGTTCCAACCCCTCTGCTGTGGGCACTTCTCACTAGATCAGGTTGCTCAAAGCCCCATCCAACCTCACCATGAACACTGCCAGGGTTGGGGCATCCACAACTTCTATATGTAACCTCCTCCAGTGCCTCACCACCTTTACAGTAAAGAATTTCTAATATCTCATCTAAACTTGCTCACGTTTTGAAGCCATTAACTGCTTATCCTATCACTATGCATAGTATACTAAGAATACAAAGACTATTCTGTACCCAAACATCAAAAGATGTTTCTTAATGCCGTGTAACTGCATGGGGACATTGCAAATTTCTTTATAAAAGGTGTACTTGAAAAAAACCAAGTTATCTTAGATTGCAGGAAGCTAAGGGCTTAATTCTCCAAGTGCCTCAGCATTTTGTGCTTCTAGAGCCTAAGGACAGCAATCTACAAGGTACTCAGCAGGTATGGAAATCAGTTCTTACAATTCAAGATTCATCATAAGTAGTGACAATAAAGTGGCATATGTTGTTCCTGAAGGCTCAGAGAATAGTGTAAGGAGTACAGTGAAGCAAAATAAGTACCATCTGAATTCTTTTAATGTGAAAAACAGATTTCTGCATCTTTTAAGGGATCAACTTCTAGTTGAAATTACAGGAGAAGCTTTCAATACTGCATACTATAACAAAGCCACAGTAATTTTCACTAATCACTAGCAACCTCATTCTAGCTTCTTTTAATTTTCATTCTGTCTATCCAGTTCTTTCTTTTCACCAAGCTGAACTTCTGCAGAGACTACTGAATACTTTTTAGAAGGTGTACTTTAAAAATGTGTGGAAATTTTAGTTTTTATTATTCAGTTTCGAGAGTTTGAGATTGCATCATTTTCCACCAACTTCAGTAGGTCTAAAGTCCCACGTAGTCTTAAAAGCTCACCAAAAGAGTAATCTTACTGCAAATTGGTGCTGAAAATTGAGGCTGGGAAAGAGACTGTGGGTTTGTGGATTAAGTGCCAGAAGTTTTGGTATATGTTTAGTTAGTACTGTCGGTGATACTCTGATGTGTTTTTCAGGCCAAACAAATAGAGCTGCAGTTCACTGTTGGTGAAGCTATTACCAGTGCTGCTGTTGGAACTAGCTCAGTGGCTGCACGGGATGCATGGACAGTCACAGAGGAGGAGTATATCCCTCCTTCAGGTAGGCCTTCCTAATGCAGGGGCTGGGTTGGGAAATGTCTGGATTAACACTGGGCTCCATAACTTTATGTCTGCGGTGTTTTATTTTTGACAGTACACACAAGAGATGTTTTGTGTTTGTGATTACGTACAGGTTGTTTTACTTCTTCGTGGCCATCTACCCAGGGCAGAAAGCTTTATTTTGTGGGCTGTTTAAATAGCTTCTTATGTAATTCATTGCCATTTGACTGTGCATTTGTTTGGCTTTTTTCTTTTTTGTTTGCCATATTGAGTTAGTTTTGGGTTTTAACAAACCTTTTAAGATAACTTTTTGAAGGCTGGACTGGAAAATAGGGTTATAAAATTAAATTTCAAGTGTTTTCCAACAACTTCAAGTGATAAAATTAGTGACATTTAGATGCAGTAAATGCAGAAATTCTATTTAAAGACTAAGAATCCGTACCCATTAAAATACAAGTATGACAAAATTCTAGCTTCAAATCAGGCAACTGTAAATATCAGCCTCAGACCTGCAGAAATGTTTTGATTTTGTGAGAGTAGTCTTAGATGTCTAATGTACACAACGTTGAGCATGGACAGCATGTGGTAGAAACTGAACCCTGCCGTTGCTCCAGAAATTTTGAGTCCTGATTAAAAAGAGGTAGTGCCCTGAGTCTTAGGCAATGTGAATGGTACCACTTCTCAGCCACAGGCTCTGAAACATGTTCATGGTGGGTTAAGAGGACTCATTATTTCTATTATTTATTCTACTATTATTACTTTCCCAGTGACTCCAGTGACTTCCTAAATAAGCAGAGATTAATGGGTTACCTGAGTACTCTTGGATTTATTAGATTTTTCATCATTTTGACGTTAAAATGGGTGTGGATGATTCTCAAAGCTCCTCCCCCACCTTTATTTCTTTCATATAGACTTGAAAGTGAATGATGTGGTTCCTTGGGTCCTAGACCTTATTTTGAACAAGCACATCATCAGTCCCAACCCACATGTTAGGCAGGCAGCTTGCATCTGGCTTCTGTCATTGGTGAAGAAGCTGAGCACCCACAAAGCAATTAAGGTAAGAAATACACCTTTTCTGAACACTGGTTTTGTGTCCCTGTTTTTGCTTCTCACCTTCTGTCCCTTCCTCCTTCTTCACTTCCATTTCTCCCTGTAGTGAAGAGACTGCACTCCTGATGCCATCTTTATTGAGGTCTTTGAGACATGGCTTATCTTTTGTTTTAAGAGAGACTATATGGCAGATGAACAAGGGTGTTTGTCACCTTTGTAAACATCTGACTTGCTCTTAATCAAGTCAGAGTAAACTCAGTGTAAATAGCTGTTGTAAGGTAGTAAGTAGCAGTACATCTTCCCTTGGGAGGAAGAGATTGGTATCTGTATAGATTTTTAGGATTTATATTTGGAAAATATTAAAAGGAGGTCTAGAAGGGGAAGAAGGGGAAGAACTGAACTCATTTGTTTCACAGTGTTTATCACAACTTTGGTACCTAGGAGCAGTTAGTGCTTCATGTACAACGTATTTTTGGTACACTTTGGTGAAAACCTTGTATTTAAGGTGCCTGTCTGTAATGAGAGAACACGAAAAGTCCTATAGAAGGACTTAATATAACATTCCCAACCAAAATATCCTCTCTCTGCATAGAGATACTACAGTCTGTGATGGGAAATGTGTTGGGGCCATGCAAATGTAAAGTGTTAAATGTAAAACCTTGCCACAGAGTGCCCTCATCTAAAAAATGCACTTTGTAAGGAGGTGGCAAAACCCACCAGTTTGGGGATGAAGAAAGCCCCATCTGGCTGCAAGCCAGATTTATGATGCATTACTGCCTTGTATTAAACAAGGAGTATGTGGGTTACTTAATGGCGTGGTAGATGTACATGGTGTGCTGGACAATTAACTGTGCATGCCAGTCAGGCTACTACTTGTGTGTCTGGAAAAAAAGGGCAGTTCTTGTCATTAGTGTAGCTCGAATAGGCAACTCCATTGATACAGTAGCCTCTGTTGATCTGTTAGGAACTTGCTTGGAGACCTGACAAAGGATCGAAAATAATGTCTGTTTTCTCATCTTCCAGTCTCATCTCAAGGATATTCAAAGTGCGTTTGTTTCAATTCTGTCAGATAGTGATGGTAAGTATTATCTCATCTATATCATGTCTTTTGGTGGGCAATCAGCAGACTGGAAAGAATCTTGGAACAAGCAGGAAGTCAACTATACTCTGTCAGTCAGCATTAAAAGATGACTGTAGAAACATCCCATTTCTTATTTTAATAGGGATGATTTGTTTCCTAGGCATCATGTGCAGAGATAAGAAGCACAGCTTTTTTGTGTGTTTTTCTAAAAAGTACACTGCATTTGCCCCTTCTGAGTTTCATAACAGAAAGTGTTCAGTGGTGCTACTTCTGCTCTGTTTTGGGCAGCAAGATGTATATCACAGAGTTCTGCATGGACAGGAACTTTGAGACCTTTTCAAGCTAGCACATTTTGGATTACAGCTCTACCCACGGCAGCTAGAGGAAAGAGTGGCATCCAGCAGCCTGTGCAAAGCTCACTGAAGTTGAAGAGAGTATTACCATGAACGATGCTGGATTTCAGGTGCCACCAGCATGTCAGAATACCTATGGCTTTTGGAACTCTTCCTGCTGTTTAAAAACTTTCAGTAACAATTTTCCTGTGAAGTTGTCACTTAACTTGATGGGGTTTATGCCTTCAGAGCAAATCACTGCTTCAGAATGCAAAGTTTGTGTCTTAGACCAGATCTGCACTAAAATGGAGAGCTGCGAATTGCAGCACAGACCTCTGTTTGCTACATCCTGATTTTGGTTGAATCTTGCTTTTGAAGTTTGTGTACTGTACTTATCTTGAATTTTACTTGGTAAAATCTCTTGCAGAGCTTAGTCAAGATGTTGCTTCAAAAGGTCTTGGGCTGATATATGAATTAGGAAGTCAACAGGATCAGCAAGAATTAGTCACTACACTCGTTGAAACCCTTATGACTGGGAAAAGGTACAGTGAACACAGAACAAAGTGAGAGAGTACTCTGAGTTATGTGTCTGATGGGAACAGAAATGTGCCTCTTTATTGTGTGGAAAGAGATGTTTTGTGGCCAAGGGCAAGTCAATATCCATTCCCAGAAAGTGAGACATTTCTTAATTCGGCTTAGAGTAGTTTGTAACTGAAGTTGTTCTAGTTTTGTTCCATTCAACAAAGCTTCAAAGTAATGTGCCAGTCCTGATTCAAGCAGTTCAAATGAGTTGGGATTTTGTTGTATTTCCTACTTGCTGCATTGTGTAATTACAGAGAACAATGACCATTTTCAGCAACTGCACATTGTGAATGTTGCAGAAGTGGGGACTTGCTTGTGCCTGAAAAGTACCTTTTGCTGAGGAAGTGTTGTCAGTAGTCTCTTGTTGGCTTTAGTGTGAAAAATGCTAGTCTTATAAGACTCATGGCTAGAGATTACTTCAATCAATGCTGGAAATGCTCTTTAATAGCCTATTCCTGTCTAACCTGGTGTGGCTTTGGCCACTGAATGATGAAAACCTAGGTTTGGGGTGTAGGGACTCAGTGGTGGTTAGCGGGAAGAAAGAAGATGAATGGAAATGGTATTTTTTCATTTTGAAGTGGAGATTTGCTGTTCATAATACGGTTTGTGTCTGGGCAGAACTAAAAACCATAATTTAGTATTTTGATTTTCTGCCTTCTGACTGCACAGCAAAACTCTCACCTGCTGCAATGTCTCCTTAACTACCCATGATACAGGCTAGTGAGATTCCTTGCAGTGTATGTAGCTTTGCACACCTGTATGTTTTTTGTGGGATTGGAACTGAAAAAAATGTGAAAGTTAATAACTGAGTTAATAAAGCCAAACAAATTACTTGTTCTGTAGTGTGTGTCTATGCAAGCATAGAGTTTGGTAAAGCTAATACTGGACCTCTTTTCTATCAGAGTCAAACATGAGATGACGGGAGAAACTGTGGTGTTTCAGGGAGGTCTGAGTAAAACCCCAGATGGGTAAGTTTACTGACAGTATCAATGATAGAGACACAGTCAGTGCTGAAACAGTATTCCCTTACTTACAAATGTGCTTCCTGAGCTTTTTATTCCTTCTTGTTCTCTAAGTTACTTTAACTATTTGCTTGTGATACAGATAGGCTACTCACCTTTCTATACTTGCTTTAGGCTGTGAATTTAAAACAGCTTTAGGTATTGTAGCATTTGTGTATCTAAAAATAGTAACAATGTTTTCCCTACCGCTTTTCAAAGTCAAGGTCTTTCTACCTACAAGGAGCTCTGTTCACTGGCTAGTGACCTCAATCAGCCAGATCTGGTGTACAAATTCATGAATCTGGCCAACCATCATGCCATGTGGAATTCTCGGAAGGTAATCCTCTGCTTTCACACAACTTCCATTCCCACTGTGAACTCTGGAAACAAAACTGCATTTCTCTAGCTCTAGTTATGTTTTATGGATAATTGCATGTGGAGGGCATTGATGCTTTGGTGTCAGTCCAAGGCAAATTTAGCAGCCTGAGAAAAAAATACAGGAGTACTTAAAATTCTGTCAACAAAGCATTTATCCAAGTGTTCATATAATCCTACATTCCCCTCTGCCTCAACTGAGATCCTTTTATTTTTCGTCTGGGCTTAGAAAGACAGGTGTTAGTGTGTTCAAACAGTTACAGTATTTTCAAAACTGGATGAATTTTCAGATGCCAAAGAAGTTGACCTTTGTTATCGAAAAAAGTAATCAGCAACAAGTGGCTAAAAAACACTGTTGTTAAAGGTATTGCTTTTTAACTCGAGTTTTGATATTTTAAAGCAGCTGGGACCCTTAGCAAAGCCAAGACACTACTGGATTCACTTCCAGTTGAAAAAAGAAGCATCATAAGTTTGAATATTTAAGTGTGCTATTCAGAGCTTTAATGTGGGAACTCGTATCAGTGGCTTTACAGAAGAGTGGAAGAACTTGTTTTGTGTCTCTGACAATGCCACTTAGTGCAAAAAACAAGCCCCAGCTTTAACTTTCATTTGGAGTTTGACAAGTCAGCACATCTCTCAAGACTTCCTCTTTGCACTGCGACTTCAAAAGCACAGAAGCATAGTTAGGTTTCTGACCCTTGTGGAATTTCATCAGCCAGGATGAGTCAAGACAGTCCACTCAAAAAGTGTGGGTTGAGCTTTGTCATTTGAAGAATTTGCAGAATTTTTTAAGTTGAATGGGGCATCTGGAAGTCTATGCTCTAAACCCCCACAAGAGCTAGAGAGAGCACACTGTTCAGGGCCTTGCAGGTGATGCCTCCCTTTTCCTTAGACTTTCTATAACTTCTTGCTCTTCACAACAGTGGTCCTAACTGAGAATGTGTCTTTATTGCTCTTGCTTTTCT
Source organism: Climacteris rufus (assembly GCA_013398175.1). Taxonomy (NCBI): domain Eukaryota; kingdom Metazoa; phylum Chordata; class Aves; order Passeriformes; family Climacteridae; genus Climacteris; species Climacteris rufus. The sequence goes on from VZRZ01008649.1 coordinate 135,089, forward strand.
AGATTAAACCAAACAACACATCCTGTCTTGTGAAGTCCCTAGTGTGGGGTTTTGAGTGGCAGCTTTTGACACTGCAAGTCAGAAAACATAAAGTCGTTAGAGACAGTTACTGCACTGCCTTCATTGAGTAATTTCTTCTTGGGCTAACCTGCCAAATCCCATGGGACTTTACAGGCAGGCGTCGGTTTCCCTGTATTAGAAATGACAGTGGAACTGACAGTGTTGGAGAAAGAAAATACTATAGAAGAATATTTAAGTTCAAAGTAAATATGGATAGATGCAAAATTTTAATCCTCAGAAATTTCAGATTTTAGAGCTAAGGTGAAGTTATTTCATTTTTAGTTTTTCAGTTCCTAAGTTATTCTAATTCTTCCAAATGCAGCAGAGTTGTGAAGAAGTAGTGGTCCACCCTCATCTGTTTTGCCGAGAAAGAATCTCCTTTGGAAGAACGTATTTAAGTCTTCATAGTTTTAATTCACCAGTACCACTTCTGCAAATGAGGTCAATCAGTTTAATAAAGCTTGGAGAAAAGAAAGTTTTGAAGTAGTATGTTGTCTACTGGGTGTGATTGTATGCTTGAGATCACTGTGGTACTGGAGCACTGAGGATGGGCTAATTCTAGTACCATTCTAGTCCTTTTGATTTGGTCTAAATCTCAACTATGTCAGTCATCTTTGCCTCTAACTGTGGTGTGCCCAGGAGCAATGAGTGAGCAAGTGAACAGTGTTTCAACAAATACTATTTTGTCATCATTTCAGGGAGCAGCTTTTGGTTTCAACGTGATAGCTGCAAAGGCTGGAGAGCAGCTGGCTCCATTTTTGCCTCAGCTACTTCCCCGGCTCTACCGTTACCAGTTTGACCCCAACCTGGGCATTCGGCAGGCAATGACCAGCATTTGGAATGCATTGGTCACTGACAAGTCGATGGTGAGTGGCCAGCAAAGGGCAGGGGGGTTTGCTGACAGACAGTAGTGTATCAAGAGATCATTGTGGGACAGGTGCATTTTGTGAAGGGAGGGGTTGTGCAGAAAGAGGGGAGGTACTGTCCTGGCAAGGTGGTGGTTGAATCCATGGATGAGCTGGAGCTTGCACAGAGGCCTTACATTGTCTCTCATATGTGAAAGGATATTACAGACCTTGTTTGTGCAGCCAGTGTTGAAATTTGTGATTTACTTACAGTGGGGTCTTTCCACACTTTGATATGGCTTTGATACTGCGTAAGAGAAACTTTTTGGGAATCCTTATGGCCTAAGATGCCTTCCTAAAGCAAGAGCATCTAAATATAGTTCCTCGGTTTTTAAGTGGGAGCAAGCCCACAGAAGGAGGTTGTTCCATCACTTTGAGGAGAACTCCCAAGTGTATTTCAAGAATAAGTGATTTTCATAAGATGCCCTTGTTCTGGTTCTGCAAGGCCTGGAACTGGATTTGCAAATCTGTTCTCCTAGCAAAGCTGGTCTTAGTGTGAAGTCATTTACTCTGATCCCTCATCAAAGCGCAGCTGCTGCTTCTGTATATACATATTTGGCATTGCATTTTAACTGTTCAGTTGATAAAGGCCTTAGGGGACTTTTCTCATTGTGTCTTGCACAATGTTAAGCAGTCAAGCAGCACAGAGAAAGGCATGTCTGAAGTACCATCGGAGAAAGTTTGCACAGTACTGGCAAGCATTACTTTATCTGATGTGGCTGAAAGCAAGTTGTACTGTCCAAAAGAACTCTTTTTTTTTCACAGAGTGCAGGACAAGGATGTCAAGCCTTGCTTGTTTCATGATTTTTCCTTTTTTTAATAATAGGTTGATAAGTACATGAAGGAAATTCTTGAGGATTTGATCAGTAACCTAACCAGCAATCTTTGGAGGATCAGGGAATCCAGGTATTGCTAGGAAAAGTATTAGATTTTTGTTTGAACTTTGTTCTTTTCTCTTCTTCACCATAAACTTGTTGCCCTGAAGAAGCAGAGGGAGGTAAGAGTACTCGTCCTTTCATCAGGATAGAGCCCAGCCTTGTAGAGCCTCCCCTTGGAAGTATGATAGAAATTTGAAGCTATTCATCTGAATTTTTTTGTTGCATGTAGCTTCTTACTAAATGATATTCTCTGAATAGTGAGTTTTCTGGTTACTAGTTCTCGCCTATCCTTGGATCTGAAATACTGCTTTCTCATAGAAAATGTTGCCAATCTGACAATTGTGTACTTGGCAGCAGGATGCCATTTATAATAAACTGGTTTTGATGGTTAGCAGCTATGCTGTATTGAAAACCTCCATTATCATTTCAATTCCAGACTTTTTACCATTTTGGTTTCTTCTTATCCTATATTTTCAGAAAAGAAGACTGAAACAATTTTGTAATGGAATGTTTGCAATAGCAATTTTCACCACACCAGCCTCTTTCACTTGCTGTCAGCTGTTTCAGGTTTTACCTGAACAACTGAGCATTTTTTTCTCTGCTAAAGAAGATGTTCTTATGACAGAGTAGGTTTAGGGTTTGGGGAAAATAAGGAAAGCGAAACGGTTCGGGATTTTTTAACCATTTATTTATGTTTATAAACATAACTGTATATATACCTATATCAAGTAAGAACACTGTGTGAAAGAAATAAATTTCCCTGTTTGCAGCTGTCTAGCACTAAATGACTTACTAAGAGGAAGATCTTTGGATGACATTATAAACAAGCTTCCAGAGATCTGGGAAGTCCTGTTCAGAGTGCAAGATGACATTAAGGTAATGGAACTAAGAATTGAACAGGAATCTTCAACGAACAATGGAGTCATCAAGCTCTGAGATGTTCAGAGATTCTCTGACAAGTCAGCTTGAAGGCAGTTGAAGTTTTGAGTATTCAGCAGACTAGAAATTCATGCTCCTTGCGAGTAAAATTTCCATGCCTCCTTGGATTTTGTCTGTGTGTTTGAAGTGTTGGTTTTCATTCCTGCTGTGTTTATTCTTGATGATTTGAGATTTTCCCTGGATATAAAAGAATTCCTGAGTAGTTGCTTAACTGTTGAATATAGAAACATTTATTGTGGGCTGCTTGTGTGCTGAAATGACTTGCATATATGAAGTTAGTCTTTGGGTCCTTCCAGGTTTGAGTTCTGTTAATTGTACCAGATTGTACCAGATACTCAGAGGGACCAAAGCCAGAATTTCTTTTAAAGATGTTATAACACTTTCTTTTAAAGATATTAATACTTTATATTAAGTATTAACTTTGAAGATGGCCTTGTCAATACTAGTGTTAACACTTATCAATTAATATTAATCATTCTAGCAGAAATAAAAATAGTAGCTATAATTGTTGACTTCTTTTTTAGGAGACTGTGCGAAAGGCAGCAGAACTAGCCCTAAAAACTTTAAGCAAGGTAAAACTAATTTTGTCATGTGCACCGTAAATAAGACATGTATGGTTTTGATGTCAGGAGTGACCACAGACTGCGTTTACCATGGACTGTTGTCTTGGAAGGATCTCTAGTGTAAGATGCAGCTGTGAAAAACAGAACAGCCCCCCAGAAAGCAATCATAATAAGCATCACCACATACTCCCCTGTACTTTTATTGATGCTGGTGAAGTCCTGCTGTTTGAGGATAATGCAATGATAAGTTCTATATGAGCAAAGAAAGGATGTCATGAACTGGGTTTTTTTTCCTCTGATGTTTTTTCCTCACTTGGGGATGCAGTTTAAGTAAACTTACTTTAAATTCAACTGTTTACTAAGGCTGACTGATCTAGTTGACCAAGTCCGGTGGTACCTCACTGGTATGAAACAGAGTAATCACGTATGAACTTCTCTCTGATGCTGTTACTGAGGAGGTTTTTTGGGTGTAGTACACATATCAGTTGGTATTTTGTTTAGTGATCCTCTAAAACAGTAACACTGGTGGCAGTGGATCTGAAGGGCTGTGTTTGAAATCCCAGTCTTCACAATGCATGACATTTTAATGCTGCAAGTGAGGATCTGGTCCCAAAATGTTGTTACGAAATGTTGTTGCGATTGCAGAATCTGTTCTCATCTGGGACTGGCTGCTCTGCTGTGTGGAATGGTTGAGTCCCTGTGGCTGAGATAGGCTGTCCTTCAACTGAGAGGCCGTTTGGTTCATCTCTTCATCCAGATTCAGGTCAAGGCCTGCTAGGCTCTGAATTTGCCTTTTCTGGAAGTTGATTGTAGTGGAAAACCCTTTTGGGGATGAGTCTTAGGTCTTAAGTACCTGGTGGAGAGGAGAGTGAAGATGTAACAGAGCCTGTGTTTGACTGTGAGCAGTTTCTCTAGTTGCTGTTGGCTTCCTCTGTCTGAAGGAGAAGGTGCTTTAATGTAATCTGAGGGGGTTCGCAACACTGATTCTCACCTGTCCCCAGGTCTGTGTGAAAATGTGTGATCCTGCTAAGGGAGCAGCAGGTCAGAAGACAGTAGCTGTGTTGCTCCCTTGCCTCCTAGACAACGGAATAGTGAGCACAGTTGCTGAAGTCCGATCTCTCAGGTTAGTTTTGCATCATGTAAGTTCCCTGAGGGTCGGGTCATGATTTGTCGCAAAGAGACCAAGCTTATTCACCTAAGCTGCAGAACGTTTTTGTGTTTGAAGTGACGAGTTGATCCCCAGAAGAGCTTTCTTGCTGTATCGTTTTTTCCTGGAGTTTGAACAGCAGCCCTGAGAACTCTGCCTGTCTTGTGGGAGTATCTGGCCTATCTGCAAATACCCAGCAGAAGTTCTTTTCTGCCTGTATAGTTGGCAAACCAATCTGCAAGCAGTGTGCTGTGCTAAGGCTGTCCTTCAGGACTGGCATATCTGTTCTGCTTGCAAACAAAAAGTCCCATGGTAGTTCTTGAAACAGCCATGTTTGATTTCACAACTGGTTGTGAGTATTGACAGTTCACATCCCAGATGTGACTGCATTTGGTCACGCTGTTCAAATATATTTTATGTTTTGTAATACTTCAATGTCCCTTGATGTGTAGGGACTTCGAATGCTTGTCAGTTTTTAACCTTGTTTATTCTTTCATTTGATTGAAGGACAGAAAAACTGGAAAATTCAGACTTGGGCTGTAGCTAGCTGGTCTTTGCAAAAATAATTATTAGGAAGATTAGAAGGCTTCTAACAAATGATAGTGAATATTTCTTGGACTTTTTTTGTTCCTTTTGAAGATATGAAAACTGTTTTTCACGATACAGCATGAGTGATATGATCAGTCTGAAACTGACAAGTAGGATTTGAATAGGTCATTGTAACTTGTGTTTTCTTGGGCAGAGACAATGTATGTCTCTATGTGACTTTGCCCAGCTCTTCTTTAAAACATGAGGGTGTGTTATTTCTTTCCACATCTGTCTGGAGTACTGCCTCTTTGCCCATTCCCTTTCTCATACCCAGGCCAAAGTAAACAATCTCTGGTCAAAATACAACATAACATCATGTGGAAGCTCAGGGCTAGGGTATGATTTAGGTTAAGCAAAAAAGTAGACATAGTTTTGTTTGAAGGAAGATTTATATTGGAATATCTGGATTACAGTATAGCAGAGAGGCTTTTCAGATCATTCTGTGTGTATCTCTATTGAGCTTCCTTTTCTTCTCTTTCCAGCATTAACACTCTTGTGAAGATCAGTAAAAATGCTGGGTCTATGCTGAAACCTCATGCACCAAAACTTATCCCAGCCCTGCTGGAATCCTTGAGTGTGCTGGAGCCTCAAGTCCTCAATTATTTGAGTCTTTCTGCAACAGATCAAGAGAAAGTGAGTGCAACTATTATGGGAAATAATCAACAGAACAGAGATTAAAAAATTTTAATATTCAGTGAACAGAAAAATAGCAGATTTGTTTGAAAGATGTTCATAATGCAAAGAGAAATAGCTACTAAGTTACTAAAAAGTTTGTTCACAGAATATGGCTGGACAAAACCGTGAGTTTTTTTGAAGGATTTGGATTATTTTTATTCCCAAGAGCACTATATGTTTTCGAAAGTGAAGAGCAGTCTTAGTAAGAACTGCTGTTGAATGTCACTGCTATTTTTCCCAAGGGGTTAGCTTCAGGACTTCTTGTAACTTGAATTGGAAGGTGTACTATAGCACTATGAGCTGGAGGTGGATGTTGTCAGCATTGTGTCCTTTCAGTGTTCTCAAAGAATTGTATTAATCAGTCACAGTCTTCTGGGAAAGTGATCGAAACCCATTGATCAGAAGCAAATCTAGCTAATTTAATTGTGGGAGGAAAGAGGGTCAAACTTAGCCCTTTGCAAATGACAAGGGAGTGAACAAGGTTAACAATTCAGAGTGGGATTTTATCTCTTTTCCCTCACTTTGTTCCCCCTCCCTCCCTCCCTGTAGACATCTGTCTGCCTCTGAGAAGGAAACATTTATAGTCTGTAGGCATAATTGCTTTCTCTATGCTTCTGAAATGGGTTTTAGTGCGAAGTAGTGTGTTAAAACTGATGTTGCCCTTTCTACTGTTTTCGTGTTGTGTTTACACATGGGTTTCTTTGGGTTTTTTTTCCTGTTTGTTTGTTTGTTTGTTTGTTTTTAAGACTGCAATGGACAGCGCCAGACTTAGTGCTGTCAAGTCATCTCCCATGATGGAAACCATTAACATGGTAAGTATCTCAGAAGGGTTCCAGTGTAAGGTACGTTGTAGGAGAAGAATAGGAATTGAAATGGAAGCTTTACAGAACATCTGTTCAGAGTTCATTTTATTATCACCTTTCCATGTGGTTGTCTGTCCACTTTCTTTCTCATGTATGGACTTTTCATCATGCCACCAGTGCTTGCCCCTCAGATCAGTTGTGAATAACCTTGGCTGCATTTGGAGTCAGACAGATTGTTTCATCCTGAAGACTTCCCTGCCTTGATAAAGAGGACATCCTTCTAGTGCTTTTCTTTGGGTGGGGGCTCAGCTGCTTCTGCATTATGCTAGCTAGCATTTCTCTTCATCTCTCGCCCACAATAAGCACTGGTCCAAAATCAGCTTCTCACCTATGCCTTCAGTTAATGGTAGTCATTGTTCATAAGGCACAAATGCTTTCCAGCCTTTGCCTTGTGGTGCCTTAGACATTCCTACCTGGGCTTTGCCTGTATTTTTGTGGTGGGGATATTTAGAGAAAATGCTGGTATTACTGAGAACAGTGTCAGCAAGTGGTATTTGGCACCAGAGTTTCCTGCTGCTGGAGGAGGAGTTGCTGATGCCCAGATACTGAGCTGTAGGATCTGTCCTGGCAGAACTCCCTGCCCTCTGTGAGGATCTGTGCCTTCCCCTCTTTTCTGCTCACGCACACAGTGAGGGGCATGTGGGCAAGTAGAGGATGTGAGAGTTGAGCAAATTTTAGGGGAATCATAGCCACCAGCAGGATTTACTTTTCCTCTACTTCTGGAAAAATAGCAACAGCAAGCCCTCCTGTACATAACACCATGTGGAGTTGAGTTTTGGTGTCAGGTGAAGCGCTCTCTATAAATAGAGTGTAAAGTGGTTGGGAATGAAAGGCTCCATGTAAAAGTGTACTCACTGCAGCCCTACAGGCTGCAGCAGCTGCTGCTGTCTCTCCTCCAAGCCGTGACTCTACCCTGCCAGCCCTGAGGGAACAGTTGTGATGCCCTGATCATTGACTGGGATTTCTGAGGGGAGGGAGAGACAGTAATGGCTTCCCTGGAATGTTGTGAAGATGCCCAGGTTTATGAGCAACCTTCTCTATATTCTGGGACTGACTGGGAGATTATATGGATTATTTCCTTCACTGTAGCAGTGCTGAAGGGGGAAGTAATAATTGATCTGACTTTTGGAGCTCAGAAATTGTTATCTTCATTTAGTATATGATCCTTGAATTTGCTAGAGAACAATCTTCCCTCTGCAGACAGTGTGTTACACAGAGTGCTATTAATATGAGGCTTTCTGTTTTGCCAGTGGCATTTTAGGCATAGCAGATTAAAAATTATACTCATCACTTCCCCTCTTGTACCTTTATGTCAATTATACCACTTGTTTCTCTTGACGTGTTCAAAAACTGTCTTGACTGGCTTCATTTTATTGTCTAGTTTGGATATGTTATTGCTTCCTGGTTTCAGAGAGTTGGGATAATATTGGGTTTTGTCCTAAGAGATGCACACATTTGCATCTCTTTCTCTCTGCAAAAGAAGTTCTTGCTAGTGTGTTACTTTCAGGCTTTCTGAAGAGTTGGGATGCAGGAGTACATAATTTCCAGCAAATTATAGTTTTAGCAAGGTCAGCTCAGCAGAGAAGTGGGACAAGAGAATCTGTATGTGGTGGAAGCCTCTTTGTGTTGGCTTTTTCTCATCATGCAGCAAACTCTCATGATTTAGCTGAGGATCAACCTGCAGTGCTGAGGCAGCTTCTGCTGGAAGTACACCAACTTAAGCCTGCCATCATTGCCGTTCTTTTTTTGTTCTTTTTTTCTCTTTCCCTGTCCCTTGCCTTTCTCTAGAGCTTGCAGTATTTGGATGTGTCCGTCCTTGGTGAGTTGGTCCCTCGGCTGTGTGAACTGATCAAAAGTGGAGTTGGCCTTGGCACAAAGGTACATCTGTGGTTTTTATACTTCTTCTGGAAATGAAGCAGGGCATACAGAGCAGTGTCAATGTCATTATAGTTCTTTTGACTATGTCTTTTGAAGCGACAGCTTGGGTTCATACATGCTGGAGTCATTTTACCTCTGGGTTCCAACCCACTACATCACTTTTCTGAATGTGTGCTGCTGCAGCCTCCTCTGGGCTACATGACTGCTGTGCTCTGTGACACATGAGTGCAGAAGTTTGTCCTTGATTGCTGTAAATCTTCCAGGATCTTCTATCCTGAATGTGGGTTCTTCTTCACTTCCTAATTTAATTCTTCTTGTTCACTTTTTGCAAACTGTTTAACTGCTTCTACCCTTGGCTCTTGGCTTATCAGGGTAGAGGCTGAGTGTGTCTAGATCATGTCTTACAAATGTAGATAGCACCATAGCAAGTATTAACAGTAATAACCAGGACCAAATGCTGTTTTATCTTCCAGGGAGGCTGTGCCAGTGTAATTGTGTCATTAACTACACAATGCCCTCAAGACTTGACACCTTATTCAGGTAAGGTTTGTTTCCGGTGTCAGGTTTTAAAGGTGCTTTTTGTTACTGTGGAGTTTCTTCCCTTGGTTTTAGCACAAGAATGATCTTTACATGTGTATTTTTGTCAGAGAACTGTTTGAAGCTACCTTTTTTGTTTGAGAATTTATTTGACATAATACAGTTTTGGGGTAAGTCCTGGGAATGTTCAGTACCTCACCAAGCTGGAAGAGGTAGAGGAAGGAATTCAGGGAATTCACTAGCACCCAGCAGGAATAGGCAAAAATATCTCCTGACTTTCTTGGAGCAGTCTAACAATGCCTAAGTTAGCGAAGCACTGTAAATAAACACTTGTTCTTTCAACTTGAGTTATGGGAGGACCATAACTTTGCTTCATTGGGTCTCCTCTGATAGTAGAAAGAACATCACCTTTCTATTGCAAAATACAAATAAAGCTGAAAGCACAGTCACCTGGGGTATAGGAACATTGTCAGTCAGGGTGTGCAAAACACTAGCACTAGTTTGAACATAAGGACCAGACCTATAACCACACAAACATGGAACAAGGAAAAATGGATAAATTCAGGCAGTCTAATGGAATGCAGACTATTGTAATTCTTGTCATAGCAATAAAACATGATACTTTTGATAAAGCAAAGTCTTTTCCAACAGGCAAACTTATGAGCGCTTTACTTAGTGGCCTGACTGATCGCAACAGCGTGGTACAGAAGTCTTTTGCCTTTGCTATGGGACATCTAGTCAGGGTGAGCTGGGCTTTAGGTTTTATTTTGCTTTTTTGTAGGTGGTCTTTTTTGAAGTGTTTGAGTAATTTGAGTCTGTTTTCTGCTACAGACTTCCCGGGACAGTAGCACTGAGAAGCTGCTGCACAAACTCAGCAGCTGGTACATGGAGAAGGAAGGTATGTTGCTTTTGGGGTATTCAGTTACATAATACATTGTGGAAAAAGTTCCTGCTGATAGCAAAAGCTAGTAAAGAAACATTTCTATATTGTGATGCTTGGTTTCACTGGCTGAATAATTCCTATACATTGTTATACAATACTGTGCATTACTCTGCTTCCCAAGAGGCAGACCAAGCATTTAGAAGGACAGTTCTGCTTCCCAGTCATAATGTGCTTGTTTTGCTCCTTCAGAACCAGTTTACAGAGCAGGCTGTGCTTTAACTGTGCATGCTATGGGACGCTACAGCCCAGATGTACTGAAGAACCATGCCAAGCATGTGCTGCCATTGGCTTTTCTTGGAATGCATGAGGTTCCTGAAGAAGAGAAAGCAGAGAAAGAGAATTCTACTCTGTGGACTGAAGTTTGGCAGGAAAATGTACCTGGTACGTTGCATTAAGAATAGTAAAGCATTCTGGGAAACATGGGACAAGAAATAGCATGCTTATTGGAATTCCATTTTGAAAATAGAGAGTTCTCATGGTGAGAGATTTGGGAAGCTTGTTTCCATTTTCTTCCTTGCTGAAGATTTCTTGTGTGAAGGTTAGCTTCTCTGGCTATTTAAAATAATTACAGGGGCATTGTTCACAAGGATGAACAGGCACAATCAGAAGTATTTTAAGATTGTGAGACACTGAATGCCACTGTAATACGGCCCTGATGGTGGTACAGATAATTAGACATCTTAGGGAATTCAGATGCCAGCCTACAGGGGCTGCTGCACACTCTAAAGTTACAGGATGCTTTGGCCTATGTCTCGGATTGGACGTCTCTGTGGTAAAACCTGTGGTTTCAGTGAACAAATCTGCACTGTAGAAGAGCTATTCTGTCTATAGAGGAAGACGTGGATGCATTATGGTTATTGTTTCGCTGACACTTTCACATTTCAGATCTGGTTCCTCAGTCACTAGATTACTTTTCTGGAGTGTGAGAAAGGAGCTGGAAAAGGTTTTCTAGTGACCTATTCTTGACCTATTCTTGAAAGAAAAAAAAAAAAGGTGTTGCATTCCTTAGAAACAGTCTAACACAATGTGTAGTGTCTGCTATATCGAAGGACTGAAATGAGCTCTGTGTCTAAATACACAACAAAGACTTCCCTTGAAAGCCCCTGGAAAAGAACCCATGTTTAAACAGGCTGGGAGGAATTCTTCACCCCTTTGCCTGAAGTAGGCCTTTCTGACGTGTCTCATGGCCAGAAATCCCAATAGATCTGTAACTGGTTGTTTGGTTTTGTTTTTTGCAGTGTAGGGTTGGGCTTGTTTGTTTGTGATGGTTTTTATGCTTTTTTTTTTTTTAATAAGATCAAATTTTTGTTTGTTTTGTGGCAAAACTACAGTTTTCCTCCATTTGACATGCAGGTACTCAGGGTGGGATCAGACTGTATTTGCAGGAGTTGATAGCTATCACCCAGAAGGCTCTGCAGTCCCAGTCCTGGAAAATGAAAGCCCAGGGAGCAGCTGCCATGACATCAATTGCCAAACAGACAGGCTCCCTTGTACCGCCACATCTGGGGATGGTGCTCTCTGCACTGCTGCAAGGCCTGCCAGGGAGAACCTGGACTGGAAAGGTAAAGGAGGAATTGTCTTCTCAAGCATTGCTGTTAGCCCAGCAGCATGCAGCCCTTGAGCCAGGAAATGCAATGTTCTTATACCTGCTGCTCTGCAGCACAGAACTCTGACGTAGGGAGTCTGCCTTTGCCCTGCATTTAACAGATACAGAAATGGCGGGGAAGGTAAGTAGGTGAAATTCAGATTGCCTTAGGAGTTGTGTTCCCACTTAGACTAACTCCGCTGCACCGTTTCTAGCCTTCTGGGTAGTAGCATGTGCTCAGAGCTGCTGCAAGGCACCTTTCGGCTGCCAGTTCAGTGCAGATTGAAGGCCAAGTCCTCTGCCGCCTCTACAGCAGGAGCGGCAGGAGACAGAGAAGACATTGCTCCTCCAAACTGGTGTCAAAGGCATGTTCTCCCACTACCCCTTGCAGGAGAGCACAAGGTTTGCCCTGTGCTGTTTGGCTGTGTGGCATTTCTCAGTGGTGTCTCTTACTCATTGCAGGAGGAGCTGTTAAAGGCCATTGCCAGTGTCGTCTCTGCATGCAGGTAAGTGCCTTGAATGAGGTGGTACCCTCAGGATCTGGGATCTCAAAACGCAGGTTGTTATACAGGGTTATTGCCTGTAGTGTACTAAGGAGATTCGAGAAAGTTTGTGATCACCATCCTGATCTCCCATCAGCATGTGAGGGGCAAGTGATGCTTCAGACAGACCTGCAGGAGTAAATGGTTGATTTAGGGAGGAGGAGGAGGAGAAGGATGTTGAGAGGCCACAACTGCAAAGAGGAGAGCAGAGACTAAGGGGGAAGATGGGCACTTAAAAGGGATAAGAGAGAAAGAGGTAGAAGAGTAGTGAAGGAGCAAGTGCCTTGGAGCATATGAGAAAGGAGGAAAACAAAGCAGGGAGAACAGACAAAGAATGAGGAAGAGCACTACAGTGTAACTTCTGTTACAATTAGTGGTAGGCAGTTGAGTGCCTGGACACAGGAATTAATTCTTATCTGGGAAGAGTGGTTTTTGTGAGAGATTAACATGGGTCTGATAGTGTCCATGTGCCTTGCATTTCAGTGCAGAGCTGCAGAAGTCAGTGCCTGGTCAGCCCACCATCACAGATATTGTCCAGGCTCTCCTGAAAGAATGTCGTAAAGAGAACCTGAATTATAAGATGGTGGCACTGCGCTGTGCAGCTGCGGCGCTGCAGGCAACAAAGGAAGACCGGTTCCAGGAACTTGCTGATATCATCTTTCCCATGATAAAGAAGGTGACAGTTCAGCTTCTTGAGTTTTCTGTCTTTCAAAGCAGAACATCCAAGTGGTGACAGTCCCACTGATGCTGGCTGCATACCAGGCTTCTGCCCAGAAGGATGATGGTGTGAGGGATTTCCCACACTCAGCCAGATCTTTGGTGGGGCTGAATACCAGACTGTTGGTGAGCCCTGAGGTGGTTGTACCTGTGCTGCCCAAATTCTGAATTACCCCAGCTGTTGTCTAGACAGAGTCTTCTTTGTGATGTCCAGAATTGCCCTGCTACTGCATTAGAAATTAATTCTTTGTGATGTCCAGCATTGCCCTGCTACTGCATTAGAAATTAATTCCTGTCTGCTCTACAGGCAGCAAAAGGCTCCTGGGAAGCTTGTAGAGTGCTTCTGTTTAGTATGAGCAGTGCTTTGCAGGTCTGCAAGGGGAACTTGCATAGCACAGGCAGCTGTGTAGGTGCCAGGCCACAGCGCCTGCTGTGCTCTTTTGCAGGCTGCTGACAGCCACAGGGCTGGGCAGGCTGGGCCATGTACCTGTAGGTGTGCAGGCACCGCTAGGTGCGAGCACTGGTGCATTCAGGCTGCAAGGGAAGGCTGAGCTGCACTGCCCTGTGTGCCTAGCCCGCCCTCATCCTTCCCTCACTCACACCTTCCCCGTGGCCCCCACAGAACTCCCTGGAGAGCGTGGGTGCAACTTTTCCAAAGGATGATGAAGAGGATGAGGACATAAGGGAGAAAGAGGTGCAGATGGAGTCCCTGATCTGTGCCTTTGAGACCCTGGGCAAAGCCTGGCCAAGGAGCCCAGAGACACAGCGTAAGTCAGCTGATGACATGCAGAAAAAACTATTTTCTCTGAAAATGAAAAATAGGAGGAGGGAGGGTCCTGGAGATGATGTACAGAGTGGGAAGGCTTTTGAGAAGATGCAGGATCTCACTGCTGACAGCTTGTGAGGGTCTTCAGTGAGAAAGCAGACCCAGCAGCTTTCCTCCAAAGTAACCCATCCCTGGGAAAATTCCTTTACTGTTGTCTTGAATTCACTTCACAAAAAAGTTCTGATTTTTATAGACATGCAGGCTTGCCTAATGAAAAGCAGCCTAGCTCTGCTTCTCACATTTATGTTTGCATCAAAGCTAGTACAAGGTGGAAGAATTGGGAATACTTGGAGTGGGGTGGGAAAAGGTTGCTTTTGTTAGCGTGTGTCAGCTTCCAGCATTTGTAATGAGTGATTTGATGTGGTGAAGATTTGCAAGGTCACTTGTTACAGGATGTTGACTTGGTCATATGCAGTGATTAGCTTGATGTCACTTGTTGAGGAGCACTTGGGAGATAGACCAGGAAGTGTTTTCTTCTGCCATTCCCTGCGGTAACACAGTGATGTCCTTTTTGTCCTGTAGGTTGCTATCGTCAAGAGTTTTGCAAGTTAATGTGTGACCGTCTGAAACTCAGCACATGGAAAGTACAGCTTGGAGTGCTACAAGCCATGAATGCCTACTTTCAAGGGTAACTCGTCTTTCTGCAATCCCTTTCAGTGATTTGTCTTTGTTGCTTGAAACTGTTTAAGGAACTTGATGACACTGAATTCTTGGAGCAGTCTTCTGTCCCAGTGATCCCTTTTTGCATTTGACAGGCTAATGCTGTTTGATGAGGGGCACTCTGACCCTGTGGCTTTGACAGAAATACTGTTGGAAACGTGTTCCTCTATCACCCATTCTTTAGGTAAATGGACTTCTCCTCGTTTGTGATTGATGATGAATTGCTTGTTAATACAATTGTCCTCTGGGGATTTGTGTAGTAGAGGGAATGCAGAATAAGTATAAGCTGTTAGAGGTAACACTTAGCCCCTTCTTTGCACTGCATTGTGATTATTCTGAAGTTGCAGTAGCTGCAGGAAGACAGAACAGGGAAGGGTGCACTGCACAGAGAAGTGCATTTCTCTGGTACCAGGGAGCTCTGCAAGGGGAGGGAGAGGCAGACAGCAGAGTGTGCACTGTTTCAGAACTGCAAATCAGAAACACAGTACTTTTCTCTGTACAGAAGGTGGACACGGGTAACAAGCTGATTTAAGGAAACACAAGCTTTTCTCCTCCACAGTCCAGACTTTTTGGATACATATGCATAACTTACCCAAGATTATAGAATCCAACTATTCAAAAACCCCCCAAACTTTCTTAGATAACCAATGCATGAAACACCAAAGCCTTGAGGCAGTTTGTGCTGTACCTGAGCAGGGTGCCCATATATAGGGGATGTGAGTACTGCCTGTGTCATGGTGACAGTCAGGGGCCTCTTCATTACATTGATAGTGTTCCTACTTGTCCTGTGACTGTAACAGTGCCCCAAGTCTCATACCTGCATGTGGCTGTTACTTCTGATGTGCTTAAAGGCAGCACCTACTTTACTGCTAGCTACCGATTCTGGGACCTCTTTGGAGAAAGTTTAAGTATCAGTCCTCATGGAATGAGGCCTAAGGTCCTCACCTTAATAAGATTTCAGCTCAAGAGACCAAGAAACTTTTTGTGACAAGTTTGTGCTTGATGGCATAGGGTTTATGTACCCTCACTTAATGCAACTTGTTAACATTTGTATGGTGTCTAGCCAGCACAACTCACCAGAACAGTCTGTTACGGACAGAAGTTGTCTGCCATCACACTGCAGCTTTGCAGCGTTTTGTTCCCTATTGGAATATGTAAGGAGCAGTAGCTCTGTGCTAGTGGCAGAGGCAATCCACAAGGTTTAGCTGACTTGTCAACCTCCAGTTGTTCACTTTCTGCCCTTCCAATGTGCTTAACTGAGGAGTGCTGCAGGCTAACAGCACAAACAAGAGCTCAGTGAACTGTGCTAAAAAAAATGGTCTGGAGATCAAAGAGGTGCTTTTTGTAAGGTTAGTGCATTTGATTCTCAGTGTGGTTTGGGGTTTTCTTGTGTTTTTTTTAAATCCCTTAGAAAACAAAAGCTACACGTCCATAAGAACAGAAGCTTTGTCTGTGATACAACTGCTGCTCACCAAACTGCAAGGTGAGAACTTTTGCCTGCCACCTGGAAGAGCCGCTATTCTGTAAAGGTGGCACCTGGCTGTATGGCCTGGAACCCTGGAGAGATGGCCTTATCTTCTGCTTGCATCTCTGGGCGATTCTGGGGAAGCTGGGACGTGGAAGTTGTAGAGGGCTTGAAATAACTGTGGTGGTATCAAGGTCTAAAGTACTGTTGGATACTCCTTTGGTGAGGAAAATGTTCAGCAAGGAGGGGTCCCACAGGGAGCACACAGAACTGTCTCATCAGAACTGTCTATGTTTGAACTGTCTACCTCCATAGAAGGGGGAGCACCTCTTAGTACAGAAGACTGATTTTTACCTTTTCAGTGTCAAGTTTGTTTTCTCTTTATTATTTCAGATTTAAGTCTTGCAGAATTGACTTCACAGCATGAGTGTTCTTACATCTCAGGGTCATATGTGTCTGCAGCTTTTCTGTAGCAAATTTTTCCTTTGGATTTCTGTTACGCATTTTGTGTTTCTTTTATTCTGGCAAAAATTTTACATGCATCTTTCATGAGGCAGTTGCAACATGGGAAATATTTGGTTCATCAGACCCTTGCATTCACAGGCTTAGGCAATGAAGCCTGGTCTAAACAGGCATAACTCCCTGGGTAGGAGGCAGCACATGCACCCAAGTGTCCAGTTGAATTGGAATTCTCCTGGAAGCACAGTATGGACTGCGAGTGAAAGGTTGAAGCAGTCATTCTTTTAATGGTCTGGGGAAAGCATTGTCTATTGTTTTCTGGTTTTTTTGTGTTCTGGTGCTGATGTCCAATGTCTGTCTGTCTTTATCTGCACAGAAGCTCAACAGTGGGAAAGCCTGACACCAGAAAGCAGAGAGCACCTCATTCGTTCATTGTCTACGATGGCATCAGATAGCAGACCCGAGCTACAAGAAAGGGCGTTTTTGTTGAAGAAAACACTTGAAAATCTTGACTAAGTTGTAAATTATAAATTTCAAAGTGCCATGTAAAACAAAAACAAATAAGTGCAGTGGTCTGAAAACCAAGTGGGGAAATGAAGATTATTCTGTAGGATGCATAATTCCTGGCCAAAATAAAAAATGCCTTAAATTCTTTTCCCCATTAATATTATTTTTACTCTTAAGCTGATCGTTAGTTGTTTTATCAGGAAATACCTCTAACAATCTGCCCTAGAATGTTTATAAGTGTGCAACATAAAAAATACAAGGGCAAGATGCGCTTTTTTTTTAATCGGCGAAAGAATGTTATGCAGATCCCCTTTGTCCTTCAGAGGAATTGTTGAAAAACCACCAGCACAGAACGTGAAAAGCATATTTGCTTTTCACATTTTTTGTATGTAGAGATCTGTTAACTGGTGTCTAAACAGTAGATCTTCAGGGCTCTCCAGTAGTGCTGGTGTCTACTATCTGTTACAGAACAAAATGCTCCCCTTGATGAGACCTGTGTAAAACTCCTGTGGCTTCCCAGGGGCAGGGTTTCATCTGACACCCACTTCTGCTTCTGCTTGCTCCTCCCTTGCAGCCTGTTGTCTGTGCATTTTGAAAGGCAAAGTACTGTTAATTTCACTCCTTCCTCCTTCTCTGACCTCAGCATGGATTGACCGAGATTATGCCTTCCCCAGCTGGCAACCTCGGCCTCCCAAACTTTAAATGATAACTTTTTTCCCCAAAGGATGCACGAGAGAGCACTTTACTGAGCTGTGTGGGATGAAGTTGAGCCTAGTTGGTACCCAGGTGGAACACTGCTCTTCTCAAAATTGTTTTGCATGGACACTCCTTAGCTCCAGGAAATGAAAAAAAGCCCCCAAAACAAATCTTTTCTAGATATGTTTTTGAAGAGTGTTTGAAGTTTGAAATGACACATTTTTTAAATAGTGGTAATGTTTTATTCCCTTCCTGTTCGTAAACCTGTTCTTGCTTTGGAAACCTGTATTGATTTAGACTTGTCAGTATTTGTAAGAAACTGAATCATCTGTCATTTATCAGAGCCCAAGTCATGCTGGTTTCTAGCAATTTGCACTTAAGATTATATCTGCATTAATGTGGGAGTAAAATTGCTATATGGTGATGTGGCCCCACTGCCTGTATCCTTTTTTTTCCCCCCCTCTTCCAACAAAAGAGAAACCTGACCACTATAGCAACAGACTTTTAATAGTGTGAATATAGCACTGCTCCATAATCTGACCAGTATGTGTACAGCTTTTTGGGGATAAATGCTTTGCTGATGGTGAAATAAAATCATTAGTGTGGGCAATACCATGTTCATGGCTTTCAGCACAGGAAGGCTTGTTTCTTTTCTTACAGTCTGCAGCTCCTTTCAGATTTGCTGCGGAAGGGAGAGGATTGCTCAGATGGCATCACATTTCCTCCATGCCCATTTATTCAGATTCAAGTATGCAGTACCTACTTTCCCCTCAGGTGCCATTTCCCAGTCAGTGTTTCCTGGTACTGTAACAATCTTGTTGTCTGACTTGCTCTCCATAGGGAAGAATGTAATTTGTGCACACCTGGTAAGAGAATGTCAGGAAGAAATGGGCAGAGCTGTCTCACTGTGAGTCTTGTGTAGCAGAAACCTCAGCAAGCACTACTGCATTGTACTCTAGAACTGGTCAGTGAGCAACTCCTTGGTGCTGGGAGGTGGTGCTATAATGTTTTGATTTACACCTTGTTGCAGGGAGCTGCTCTTTGTTTACTTGTAGTTTGAATGATTGAGCACAGTGTACATTTTAAACTTTTACTGGGCAGATAATTTTGCAGTGTCTTTAAAATCTTGCTTACCGTGACATGTAGTGTCATGAGTGCTCTTTTTTTTTTTCGTATTAGGTGAATATTTCCAGTGATGCTTTGCTGTAGCAGTTCATTGTCTGACTTGGGTTTTTTCATATTGGTGAGTGACAGTAACAGAAAAGCAAGAGCCTCCATGTCTCTGGTAATTTGAGCTTTCACTGTCGACTGGAGTATTCAGAGGCAATGCCTAGTACGGTCAAATGGCTGTACATAGAATAACTGTAATCATTGTCAATAGCAACCTGAATTTCTCTGTTGGGGATTTACACTAGAGGGAAGAGCATATTCTAGGAACTCTACAAAACAGCTGGATTAACAGCTCTGGCCAAGAGTGTTAGGAAGGTTAGAGATGGTATGACACTTTCTGAATCACAAAGCAATATGTCTTTCTCGTGATTACAGAGCAGATTCAGAGCTCCTCTCTAAAGCATGTGCCTATACACAAAACCTACCTGTACAAAAGTTAATTATATCAGAGGTTTGATTTCTACCCCCCTTGTATTTGTAAACTTGATAGGATTACAAGAAATAAATGAATAGATGTGGCCTTCCTAGAGTTTCTCCTCTAAAAGTGATTGCACTATGTAAAACACACTGTACTTTGCCCAGCACGGGCATTTCTTGTGCTGCTGCGATGCTTTGTATACCTGGAGTGCAGTGTGCAGACTCAACTCTAGCACTCTTATTCTGTTGCTTAAATGGATGTATATTGAGAAAAGTTTTCTAATGTTGCAAGATTTCCATCAAATTCACTGCAATCTGTACTGTCCAAATATGTGAATGGTCTGACTGAAAGAAAACCCTCCTGCTTACCAAAAAGGTAAAATTAAATAAAAGCTGCATGACCTGTTCCTTGAAGTAACTTGTAGTGGTTTTTCTTTGATAGTATTTTATAGCATTTCTGTGCTCCAGATTAAGAGTGTGCTGCCACTGTGTTCCACACTGGCCTGCCTGCCCTCAGGCTCCTGCTCTCATGGACAAACAGTGGCTCTGCAGCCCTGGAAGGAACTGTGTGGTTTTAAGCCCTTGGTCTCCTGCAACCAGGCATGTCTGTATTACATGCTCATGTTTTTTGTATATATTATATACACAGTCTTGTATATATTATATATGCAACATGAGGCCATGAGATTCAAAATTTACTTAAAATTCAAGAACTTAAACTTTCCAAATTATTCCAGAGACATGCACACTTCCCCCCCAAGACAACCTCAACTATATGTACTTTTCTGAATGGTGTTCTGTAGGGAAGAAAAAGGACACAAATGAGGTAAGCAGAGGAGCGCACGCAAATACGAACTTTACACATGTTGTTCACCAACTGTGAAGCATCATTTGGTAAGAGGAATGCTGTCAGGCCATACAGCCCCCATACACAGACCATACCCAGGTACTGTGCTTGGTGAGCAGAGACCTCTGCGACACAGCCGGCTCTGCGGTCTGGGCAGGAGCCCCACACACATTATTTCTGGCCAGTGAAAGCAGCAGGATACATTAAACTAAGTTCGAAATTGAGGAAGCATGCACCCATCAGGGTATGCAGTTATATTTAATAGCAACATCAATAAAACAAGTTAAAAATTTATAAAATTGGCTTGGAGCTTAATTGATGATTGCTTTGCTCCTTAAAAACTATTATAGTAGCTTAGAAACTAGTATGCCACTTTTCTCTGGAATTTGACAGCAGGTGAGGAAGACAGTACGCTTTGCAGCAGGTCTTTCAAATGCTGCAAAACACTGGTAGTCAAATTAGATTTTTCTGCATTGGAAGGCTTTACGTTTACAGAGCACTGTTTATATACATTATGTGTAAATGCTTACAGAGAGATGACAGGAATTACTTATGCCACACCAAGAGAAATAAACTTCCTGAGCTTTCTAAGAGTCTGTACTATTGGCTGTCTTTTACGAATTTCAATTCTTACTAAAATGCAGATGTGAGCTAATAGCTAAAACATTAAAAAACATTAGGACATAAAAAAAAATTAGGACATAAAAGCTGCTACTGCACATCAAAGCAATTGTTTCTCAGCTTTGCATGTTGACTGTAATGATTCATCCTTTTAGTGGTCTCGTCTTTCTTGAGGGTAGACTCATTTTTTCTCCTTTGAAGCTGCTCGTATCTTGCAATAGTGGATACACCATCCACAAACCTGGTCTTGTAGAGGACGTTTGCATTGTTGAACATTCCATCCTTCAAGGACACCACAATAAACTAGAACAAAAACACTTAATATAAATGTTGATATCCAAATAAACAACACTGGAAACGGCTTCCAAAGAGAGGACTCCTTTTACTTCATTTGGCTAATACCTTAGTAATAATTCTTAAAAAAACATTCTAAACCTAGAATATGCTATGGCAGGTCAACGTACACCCACAGGCCATACTGTCTCTGCAGCTAATGACACTTCTGTCCATATTCAAGCACTTGTCCTGGGATACAGTCCACAATGCAGGGTCCCTGTTCAGGGTGGGACAAAACACTGGGAAAAATCAGTGCCACTAATTATGTAAGAATGTAGGATCTTACGTAGTCAAAGATATACTGAAATCAATTTACAATACTGGTAACAAATGTTCCCCTTCTCTCTCTCATAGTTTGGAAAAATCATGTCCATATGTCCAGTAGAGACAGGTAATGCCTTTTATTCATGTACAGGTCACAGTGATACAGAGATCCTTTCCACTGATGCCTGGCTTATTTCAATAGGGTCAACATGAAATATTTTTAACCTCAGGTTAAAGAACTCTAGGAAAAAAGAATTCAGGATGTGGGTCATGCCAGAAATTGAGCATATCACACGTACTCCTCACCTTTTAACCACTGCAGCAACAGTTTTCATTAAAACATAACATTTAAGTTTCACCAGTGCCATATTGTGAGTCTTTCAGTTGAAACAACTCAGAAATATAACACACTGCCCTAGAATAAACAAAGCAAACAGCTCCGAGTCCTCTGTGGCAGACTGCCTTTGGAACTAACGAATGGAACTCTGAGCAATCGGGTCTAGTGGAAGGTGTCCCTGCCTGTGGCAGGGGGTTGAACTAGATGATCTAAGGTCCTTTCAAACCCAAACTGTGCCATGACCACAATAGTTTCAAGATCATACCTGTGAGTGTCTGAAATGAGTTTGAAGCATCTGCCCAATATTCTGGGTATGAGAGAGATCAAGGGCTGCATCCACTTCATCCATGATGTAAAAAGGGGCAGGCCTGAAGAGCAGCATGGCTAATATCAAGGATAAGGCCACCAACGATCTGGTATGGAGACAAGAAAGTTGTGATTTACTCTTGTCTGAAAGGCTTTGACGTATGAAAATAATTGCTGAAAGACAACAGATGTGATTAAGGATCTGGATCACAAGTCTGATGAGGAGCAGGTACCAGGGTAGTTTAGCCTGGAGAAAAGGAGGGCCAGGGTGGACCTTACTGCTCTTTACAGCTATTGCTGTAAAGATCTTATTCCTCCTCTGAAAGGAGGTTGTAGCCAGGTGGGGATCAGCCTCTTCTCTCAAGTAACAAGTGACTGCACAAGTGGAAATGGCCTGAAGTGTAGGTTTGGATTGGATATCAGCAAAAATTTCTTTGCTGAAATAGTTATCAAGTGTTGTGGTGCCTCTGGGCGTGACTTGCAACCGGGCCCAGCCCCACCGGGCTGGGACTGTCAGTTCCTTTCCCCCTGCCGCGCGGTGTTGGTCCTTTCCCCGCCCCCGCGCGGCAGCTGGGATGGCACAGCCCGGCTGGCAGGGGCTGTCCCCGCCCAGGGGAACAGCTCATTGGTTCCCATGCCGGGTGCAGACAGCCGACTCACTGGCCGGCGCCACTGTCAATCTCTGTGGTCCTCCGCAGTGACTGGCTCTCCCAACTGCCCTCCCCTCGCCCCCCGTCTTATAACACGTCCCAGTCGCCATTTTGGCCGTCTTCTCCGCACCATGTTCCAGGAATAAACCTGCTGGCGATAAGTGGAAAAGAACCCTTTCTTGTCTCTTTATTTCCCTGCATAAATTAAACCACTGTGTGTGAGCTAAGCCAAGATCTGCAGGAGTTCTGATGCTCGGCTCGCCTCTGATTGGAGACTAGATAAGGCCTGAGTTGCGTTATTTAGGCAAACGGGACCGGCGCAAAAGACTCCAAGTTACTCGCGCTTTCTACCTGCGGCAATCAAGCATTGGAACGGGTTGCCCATGGAAGTGGTTGAATCGGCATCCATGGAGGGATTTAGAAGACATGTAGATGTGGGGCTTACCAACATGGTTTAGTGGTTGACTGGGCAGTGTTAAGTTAATGGGTGGACTTGATGGTCTTAAGAGAGCTTTTCCAACATAAATGATTCTGTGATTCTAAAATGCTCCCTCAAAAGCACATTGTTGCTATGATTCTGAAGAGACGGGATGACAGCTTCCAATTTCAAAATGTGACGTCTTGTGTCAGAAATGGCAAGTATTACTTCCTCTTATTAAAAGATCAAATTAGTTGGGTGATGATATTTACAATTATGCTGTTGCTTTATCTGTGTTCAGTTCTGAGTTTTGCAATGATGTTTTTCAGTGTATGGTTCTTGGATGTATTCTGTTCTTAGAAAGCTCTGTATCTCTGTCTCACCTCTACCCAAATTCTGTTTCTGCTTTTCACTTTGTTAAGATTATTTTCCTTAGAAGTTGCAAAGAAGGACATGCCCTACACAGTACCTGTAGTCACTGCAGAAGAAAACTGTTGCCATGACACTACTTTTATACTGGGAAAATACTCGTCTATATAGATTTATGTGGTTATAACTCAAGGAGATGAGCATTTAATTCAATATTATGTCAGTACTACCTAGAGTGAACTGTAGTTTTCTCATCACTCAATTAATTTTTTTTTGCCACTTCTGTGTGGGAGCAAGATCTTATGCTAAGTAAAGCATTGTTGTAAGTCAGAATGCATTAATAGTGCTTCCAATATTGCGTCAGTTTGGAAGGAGGCAGAGTCCCTGACTTGACAAGGGAAAATATTAATTTTTTGCTTTTCAGAACTTTAATTAGTTAGATATGCACACAACAACAATGTAAAACAGATGAATTCACCAACCTTTGTCCTCCACTAAGTTCTGTTAAGTTTTCCTTCCAGCTGTTTCCTAAGGCAACTCTGAACTCCATACCATCCAAGATATTGTCACTTTTAGAGGCTGCTAGCACAGCTCTGGCTCCGGGCAGGAGCATTGAGAAAATGGAACCAAAGTCTTCATTCACCTAGAAATCAGACCACAAAAGATGTATGAACATGCTTGAATCAAGAGCAGAAAGAGTGAAAAACTTAGTGGGCAAGCTGCATGATGCTCGAGACCTCTTGCCCAGTTCAACACACTGACTTCTCGTGTCACAGACAGGATAGTGAGAAAGTACTAGCTGTTATTTTCTCTGTACTGGAAAGAGAAGCAACACCAAAGGATATATACTTGTACTAAGGATGAAATTAAAGAAGTATTGGAAGGCTTCCTTATGCTATCAGCCAGGGAAACAGTTATGCCCTAACTCAGATTTATTCACTGGTAAATTGTGATTTCTTCAAATTAACGGACTACTAAAAGTATAAGCACCATGTAAGAGATACATGTTAGCACCCTCCCCATGCTTTTTCTTCCCAGGTTTACTTAAGCAATGTCCCAGTATGGGATGGGATGTAACTTTATAAATGCAGATTAAAATTTCCTAGGTTTAGGAATTTATCTGAAAACACACTTATTCTACCATGCATGATGCTTTTGAATACAGTTCACTAATTTCTACCAAACATGATTTTTGCGATGAAAAGGTACCATTTTGTCAATGATACCCTGAGTACAGGCAGTAATAATTAAAAGCGAATATGTCATCTATGTGCAATTTAATCTTAGTTAAAATCAATTTTCTCAAAGGGAAAAAAGTACAAGTTCTGCTGGTACAGCAGAAAAGAACATGTCGAAAGATTTCCATGTAGAAAGGGATAATGTTATACTTTTGTTGTAATTCCTTATATAAGGGAACTAGTAAAAAAGGCAGAATGCCTAGTAGGTAGTAAGAACATAAATCAAACATTGCTCTATCCCAATATTACGTATCCTGACAGTAACAGGAGCAGTATCCCAGGTCCACAGCCCCACGCTGTAGAAGGCAACACAGAACCACAAGATTTTAACTCTAGTAAAATACTCATTTAAGGAAAAAAACCACCAAAACTAAAACTCAACTGTATTTCAACATGCCTTAACCTTTGTTAAATTTTTGTGGGCGCTAAAAGGGAACGGTAAAGTAGTTTTGCAGGTTTAACTGGACATTTACAATTCTCAGACAATTCATGTCTTATTCTCAAAACAGAGAATAAAGAGGAGAAATGAAGTGGTTCTTTTGTAATTTAAATATAGGTGAGGGATATTAGTTCTGAAAACAAACTTTTTTCCTCAAGGAAATATGCAGAACAGTAATCTAAGATAAACCTGATCCTCTACTAAACCATGAAGATAGATTTCAAGTGTCATACCTTTTTCCAAGCAATATGTAAAGCTTCTTTTTTCTTCTGGTCAAGCTCTTCAATAACTGCAAGAATTTTTGTCTTGTCATTCTCTACAGTTCTTTTTTTCTTCATTAAGTCATTGTACTGGTGCAATGAGAAAAAGAGATTGATTTCAATGAACTTTGTGCTCAAATACATTTTGTGCTAATCTTACAGCTTCACTCTCTCATTTTGCAACTATGAAATAGTCCTTAACCACAAGATTGAAATCCAATGCATTTATTTAGTTGCATGAAGGAGGTAAATTCTGGGATTATTTGCAAATCAAAGCATCACGATTTTCAATAATCTGCAACAGCTGACTAATGCTGCAACTTAGGATGGACTGGGGTAGGAAGGAATAAAATACTTACCACATAAAGTCAAGATTATGAATAATGTAGAAAACTGGTGTGCCAATGAACAGTTCAAATACGTAATATTAGTAAAATCAGAATAAGAGAACCAGCAAAAGTCTTCCTTCTATCTCATGAAGGTTTAATTTTGGTGTATTAAGAAATAGAGCATATGAAAACATAAAGCTGCATTTTATATATGTATATATATTGTATCTATCATATGACCAGCCTGTCCAATCTTTATAGATTAAAACACAGAATATCTACCCTTTCCTCTGCATTAGAAAGCATGTTCATAGCTTTCGTGTTCACATTCCTTCCCAGCTTCTCTTTATGCTCCTGCAATTTCTGCAGCTTCTGACTTGCTTCTTTAGGATTGTTACTTTTGAAGTCATAGGCTGTGTTTGGCTGACCAAAGAGTGGTTTCTCTGAAGCTATCCACTTGTACTCTTTGAGCATTTTGGTCACCTGTAAACAAGAAGATACGTTGAGGCTGTCTCCTCACCCTTCTCAAATGGGAACCAAAATTTAAAAAAAAAAAAAAAAAAAATGAACCCTCCCCATCTACATTCTGAAATTACCCCTCCACATTAACTCTTCTACCCCAATGCAGCACAGGTATATACCTTTACAATGTTTTGTGTGATTTCCTTGATTGTAGACAAAACAAGATTTTAAGGTAGCTTTCATGTATGTCTTACTTGAAAGACTTTTTCCTACATCTGGACTATACCAATGTCACTAAATCTTGGAATTACCTTCTTTAAAGAGTTACTTAATTTGTCCATACACTGGCATGTTCTTACTGATCATATTCTCATTGTGATCTACTCTCTGTTAGACCATACAGATAAGCTCTTCTACAATGCACAACCTCCACTCTCTCTCGCTAGGATAAAACTTGTCTCATTGAAGCTGCAAATATGACAGTGCTTAAGAAAAAAAGGCTATTTCCTTTGCATGTGGCAAGAGAAATAACCACTCTTGGTCACAAAATGCAAAGAAAAGCACAATTTTGAAATACCTTGGCAGCAGCATCAGCCGCCTCTTGTTGACATTTGGTGATGCTGTGTTCTAATTCTTTCATCTTAAGCTGTAATTCATTATTTTGTTCTCTGTATTTTACCATCTCTGCAGATTTCTCTTTAATTGCATTATCATGTAACGCAATTACTTCCTTTTGCTTGGCCATCTCCTTCTGTAATCTTTCTACAGATTCCTGATAAAGCAAAGCAAACAGACATTTATTGGCCTCTTTTAAAGGCTGGTGTTAGACCCTTATTAGAACAGATACAGCAAGAAGGAAAAATTCATATGTGAAAATGAAGAAAAAAAAAAACTACCTAGGCTGACTGACTGTGGTAAGCAAGCCTGCAGAACAAAATACACATTACAAAATGAGCTTCAGAGGATCACATCTTCAGTGACACCAAAACGGATGACAAAACACAGTATTCACTTTTACCTCTGTCTTAGCCACTTCAGCCACCATAGCATCAACTTGCTCCTGGTAGGATTTGATTGCTTCCTCTGAAGCTGCCATCTGTTTTTGATGGGAAGCCTGTTCTTTTTTTAGCTCTTCAAGTTCCAGAACTAAAGCTTTGACTTCCTAGAAAGATATTTTCCAATTTATTAGTTATACCTAAATGGAAAGATTTAAGATTAATTTTGATGTAGTAAATGCTGTACAAGACTAACAGCACCCATTCTTCAGCAAGAGTGCAATTTCAGAAAAATTAAGAAAAAAACTCAGTCAGTGACTATGTCAATGACTACACAGTATATACATTAAGTCCCAAAACTGAGTGCACCTAAAACCTCAGGAGAATCAAACTTTCTGATTTTTGCAGCCACTTTTAACATGCAGAAAGGTGCCAGCAAAGGTGAAGTTTTACCTGCTGCATGTCTTTTATTTTTTTGCTTGAAGTGTCTGCCTTTTTCTTGGCATTGTCTAGTTTCTGCTCTGCATTTTTTCGTTCTTTTATACATTCTGCTTCTGCATTTTTAATTTTTGTATCCAATACTTTGTATTTTTCTTCTGCTTTCTTTTTGTTCTCTTCAGTTGTTCTCAATATCTCTTCACACTCCGCTGAATCAAGAAATAGAGTACTGAGATTGGGCACTGTTCTCATCTTAAATTTACATCGTAAACTCCAACTGAAATAAATCTGTCTCAGCTTCCAACAGAAAAAACGTGCTTGTACACTCACTAGTTACTGAATTTCAATGATTACTCTAAGACAGCCTGCTATTGTTACCAGTTATTGGTAGGAAACCAAAGAGACAACCAGCTGTTAAAAAATTATGACTTCTTTTTTTCACAGGGGAAAGAATATGTCAAATCTCATAATAAAGAAGTAATTAATCAGATGTCTACCTACTAAGATATCACCTCATCCCTAAAATATTATGTCTAGATATGTATCACTTCTGTTCATTTTTTTTCTTTAGATGTTTTATGTTGCTGCATTTTGTTTGTTTATGTCTTTCCTTAGCTATATTAACATTACTTCTTTCCAATGCTTTCTTGTTATGCAAACTATATTACTAACCTTAAATATCTATGGAAACAGATGGATTGAAAAAAAGCAAAGATTACTCAAATATGGGATTAAATCCACTTTTAAACTTCCCTGCAAAGATGCATTTTTCTTTATTATAAAGCATACAAAACACTTAATAAGAGTATACCGTTACTATGAGAGAATGACCAAATTTAAGTGAATCCCCTCAATGCAAGTATACTGTGATTCTGTATTTGTTACATGCAACAAACATACATTTGTTACATACATATAAAGCTAGTATTTCCAAAGTGGAAAGTACTTGTTTCTTAAATAAAGATTCTGTTACTCAAACAGTCTGATATCCATCTAATTCTCAGCAATTAGTTTTTGGTTAAAAGAGTAAGAACACATTTGTCACCAATGGTTTTCCTCAGAGCAAGCAGCTCTTCCTCTTGTTTGTGATAAGCACTTTGATGAAGCTTCTTTTGCAACATCTCTGCTTCTTCAGACTTCACCTCCCATTGTTGCTTCAGTTGCCAGTACCTTTGGAGACAGTAGTGACAGTAGTGACACATTGAAGGGCACCCAGCATCTCACTGTCAAAGCTGAAGTAAGTAGATAAATACCTATATTGCCTTTCTCATGTGAGATACAGTGACGACTGTAGGACAAAGAAGCTTAAGTGAATGCAAATCTGATATAATTGCTTTAATAATAATTGTGATGCTTATAGACATATAAGTTATTATATATAGAGCTCCTGCCATTTAGCCATGAGCTGACATATTAAAAACAAATGCAACACATGGAATTTGGCAACAATTCAGAGATCTCTTTTTTTCCAGCTGGTAGCATGATAGATGTTAGGCTGAAGCACTAAAGAAAAAATATCTGAAAGCAAAAGTCCTTTCCTTCTTTTGGCTCTATTTCTGGAAGCCTACTGCAGCTCAAAACAAATTGAAACAATAAACCCAGTGGGTAGGTGGCATATTATGCAACACTGCCTCCTTATGGCATTTTTGCAGAACTGACTAAAGATATTTTTCTATTCCATCTTTTAATAAGGTTTTCAGTAATTGAGTAGCTGAAAATCAAACATACTTAAAAGTATTTAATTAAAATCTTTACAGCAGTATCACTCAGATACTTCTTGTAGGCATCTTTTTATTTTCTTGCTAGAAAAATAAGAGCAACCACAAATTGGAATTTTGTACAGGTATTAAAAAAAGTCTGGAACATATCCACTTTTCCAGTGGACTTCATGAAACTTCAACCAATTTCAAGAAGACATCAACATATATCCTTTTTTTCCCCTGTATTATCCAAAACAAAGGTTTTTGGCATGTGTTATCTAAAAACTGATTCGCTTTTTGATTTCTGAACTATTACATTCTGGCATATTACATTCTCAAAAGGCCCTATGGCGTCCCAAAACAATATGTTGTATTAAATTTACTCAATCACATTAAAAGAAATGGAACACACTTTATAGTGCAAACCTTACTTTTCAGCAGCCTCCTTCAAGCTTGCCAACTCATTCTTTACAGTCTCAAGTTCAGATTCCTTTGTCTTGAGTTCTGCTTCAATATCTTTCAATTCTTGAACTTTCAACAATATTGGTGCAGACCGTGAGGATGAACCTGTTCAATGACAAAAATAAAAAGCCAGGCTAATTGGAATTAGACGAGTGGATTCACCACTGGTAATTGTAAATTCTAAACATTAATAATGATACAGGTTGGTGATTTATTTTAGTTGAAAAACAGATAAAGCAGCCAGGCTAAAGTTAGAGTTCTCAGTGGAGAAAGACTACCTCCTCTATTACAGAACTTAGTTCTGCAGGCCTTGACTACTACACATGAATTACAAAATTATCTCAAATCAGTGAAGAATCACTTCAAAAAGTGCTTGAATTCAAAGCACTTCTGCTTCCAAGAGGATTACACAGCCAAATAAGATATATGAATTTAAAATCTAAATTACCTTATGCAAAGTTTGTCATTAATTTTTTCTTAATCTAATTAATATAATTTCAGCTCAAGACAATTTTAGCTCAAACAGATTATTCCCACTATGTGTCTAAACAAAAAGGTTACTCTTCATTTCTATAAAAAACATGCAAGAGCAGTAAACATATAAACAGACACACAATGTTATTATATTAATAAAACCAGTAATTGCCTCCATGCAGAGTGCCTTGGGGATCAAACACCTCTCCATCAAGAGTAACACTTCTCGTCATTATCCGTTTGTCAAAAGTCACTTTCTTAGCATTATCCATGTTATTACAGACAAGTGTTGTTCCGAAGACATATTCCATTGCTTTCTGCAGTTCAGATTCGTATACAATTAGAGAAAGGGCTAAATGCAAGTTACCGTGGCCAGCCTAGAAACCAAATGAAATGCAATCAGTATGCCTTAAGTAATAAGTTTCAAATTTAATTTCTGTCTTCTGTTGATAAAAACACCTTCTGAAAGTATCACTACATTTTAAAACTATTTCAGTTACAAGTGGAATAAGTAATACCCATTTAAACATCACATAACTGAAATGATACAATGGCAAAAAATAAATATACCCTCAAACCTTATATGAATTCATATTAGTATAATAATTAAGAACTCCATGTTTTTAAGACAGAAACCAAATTAATACGGGACAGAAGCAATATAGCGTAAACAATGTATTTATTTACATACCAAGGTATGGGCCAACTTGATTGTGCCTTCTTGAACACACCTGGCTGCAATTTTGTTTAATGGAATGATGGTGTATCGATGCTTTAGTTCACCCTTTTCTAAAAGCTTTTTGCCAGTAACCTCAAATGAAAAATAGTTACAAAGCATACCTGAGTACACACTGATTTTGTAAATTGAGACAACAGGGCATTGGAAATAGAACACCATTTTGCCAGTAAATATGCACAAGTCTCTTGACCCAATTTAAACATGTACACAGATCCAAACCCCTCTTAAGCACTCAGCAACAAGGCACGTGCTTCCCGACCCTGAATCATACAGCCACATCTCAAAATTCAGAGCTCTGTACTAAAGCAATAAACTTACTTCTGTGTCCACAACAATATTATAGAGTTTTCCTCCAGCCACCACTTCCAGGGCTTTTGCTTTGGATAGATCTTTCACAGTGAAAAGAGATAAAACAGGGCCTTTCACATGGGTTCCATTCCAATTTCCTTCTGGATGTCTAAAATATAAATTATGATTAGGTATCATGTTTGTTTTTCTCACACACATCTAAAATATTTATATCTAAAACTGATGATGTTTACTATTCTGGCATAAGAAATTCTAAATTCTATCATAAAAAAAACCCCTCACAGAAAATGGTTAAATTAAATACTTCACAGCAAGAGACTTGCCAATAAAGAGTCAGTTACACAGTCATTAAAAGAATGTAATTCCTGATTTTAGTATGATTTATTCACACAATTTTCAATTGATTTTTCCAATGGGTTCTATTATTACCACAGCTATAGGAGTATGTTCAGCCTGACTAATACACAATTAAGCCTGGGGATACAGATATTTGACTATTGCTGGAGCCAGATACAGTTGATCTCCAAAGAGCAAGTCTACTCATGGTCCACAGGCAGGAAAATACAATTACATATTTTTGGGGTGTAGATCTGTGGTTTCTATGGCTTTATGTACTGAAGTTATGACTTGAAAACACCATCAGACAGAACTTTTTAATTCTAGTGACTTTGATACAACTCCAACATTTCCTGACTTTCGCCCTGCCTTCCCCTTCACTTTGCAGTACAGGTAAGATAGTCATTATTCACTGGCACTAAATGGAAAAGAAGAGCTAAGCCATTGATGGAATTATCTGGTAAAAGGCCCCCAAAAGCATGTTCAGACATCTTTCAGGATCACATTGAGATCTTACCTGTATTCAAACTGTAGATGAGGAAACTTTGCCATTAAACTTTCACTCAATTCCCTCAGCTGGCTGATACCTGAAGTCAATGCTGTCTTTTTTGACAGGAGGGCTTCTCCTTTCTCTTCTTCAGAGTTGAACACAAGCAGTAGACATATATCCAGAGCAGAGAAATCTATTAGCTTAAAATATGGTATCCTACACTGTTTATCTACATATATGTAGAGAATGCTTACTTGAAAGACTTTCTAAAATTCTTTGTAAATTTTCAGGTTAAAAAATTAATACCATCAAGACACCAAACATGCAAAGAAAATGTTTAAACTGTAAAGTGCTGCTCTAAAGGTCTTTCTGGAATATCAGTTAAGTTTTGAGTAGCATCTGAGACAAATGTAACCTGGTGTGAGAAACAAATTTTAAGAAGTGTTTCAGGTACAGAAAACCAGGAAGCAACAGGGATGTTGGTCACTTTTTCCATCTAAGTTTAAGCTGGAATTCAAATTTGCCATAAAACCTCAAAACACTTGGCCCAAATTTTATCAAATCATTTTAAGCTACTTTGTGTGGAAGCTTAAGAGTTTGCAGAGCTTAGACCAGAGAAATTTCTTGATGCATGAAGGCAGCACACTTTTTTCATTTCCCTACTGCATTGGGTGTAGGTGAGATGGAGTTAACATCCCCCCTAGCAGCTCTCATTTTGGCTACTGCTGAGCATGCTGGCACAGCATGAAGGCTCTCCCTCCAGCTCCTCTTCCAAAAGCCAGTAGGCTGGGGGTGGGCAATAGCTTGGGAGGGTAAATAGCCAGGATATGGGACCCAAGGCATATTCCATACTATGATGAAGGTGTGCTCAGCAGTAAAAGCTAAGAGAGAGGAGGAGGGGAGACAGCACCCATTATTAAGGTCTTTGTCTTCCACAACAGCCTTTATGCATACTGAGGTTCTACTTCACAAGAAGTGGCTGGACATTGCCCCCTGAATCCTGATGGGAAGCAGAACATAACTTTTTTTATTTTCCTTTTCTTTTGAACCCTCCAAGACAGACCCACCACTGTCCAAGGCCAAGACCATCACTGATGGTAGTGGTGCCCCTGCGATAACCTATAACAGAAGGGGAAAAAAGGCCAAACTAATCTGCAGTGGCTGGACAGAGTAGTGAGAACGTGTGAGAGGAACAGCCCTGCCAGACACCAAGGCCAGTGGAGGAGTGGGAAGAGGTGCTCTAAGCACTGAAACTAGATTTCCCTGCAGCCTGTGGTGCAGATGATGGTGATGCAGATCATGGTGATGCAGCTGTCCCTTGCAGCCCGTGGAGATAGACAGTGTAGCAGAGATCCACCTGCTCAAGCAGGTGGATGCCTGAAGGAGGCCATGACCTTGTGGGAAGCCCACACTGGAGCAGGATCCTGACAGGACCTGCAGACCCATGGAGAGAGGAGCCCACACTGGGGCAGGTTTGCTGACAGGATGTGTGACCCCATGGGGGACCCATGCTGGAGCACTCTTGTTCCTGAAGGAGTGCACCCCATGCAAGGGACTCATGCCGGAGCAGTTGGTGAAGAACTACAGTCCATGGGAAGGTGCGAGTCCTACCCCTGAGGAGGAGGAAGCAGCAGAGACAATGTGCAATGGACTGACTGCAGCTCCCATTTGCTGTCCCCTGCACCATTCAAAGGGAGATGGTACAGAAAATCAGGAATGAAATGGAGCGTGGGAAATTCAGTTCAATTGATTTCCCCAATTCAAGTCTATTTTGGCCATGACAGTAAAGCCAAGTGATCTCTCCCTGTCTTATCTCAACGCACAAGCCTTTGCCTATATATCCCCTCCTCTGTCTAGTTAAGAAAGGGCAGTGATAGAATGGCTTTGGTGGACATCTGGAATCCAGTCAGGGTCCACTCACAACACTTAATCCTTTTTAGTTTCCCCCAAAATTATGCACTAGAAGTCTGTACAGACCTGAATAGTTCAGCTCCTTTATTTGGTTCTCTAGGGTTTTTTTCATTTTTTCAACAGCTTCAAATGCTTTTTGGTCTTTATGGTAGCCTTCATCCATCTTTTTAACTTCAGATTCTTTTGTCTTTAATTCTTTTCGTGCATGATTCAACTTCATTTCAGCCTATATGGAGTAAGCAAGAATGCACCCGATCTTCAAAGACAATCTTGCAGGTGTAGATTTAGAACACTGGCACTAGCAAGCTGCCCACATAATTTATAAAATTTTCCACTGGTTGTAGATATGCCAAAAAGCAGCTTTGTCTTTTGTAAATAATGGTACAGGTTATTTAGAAACAAAACTATAGATCTAATATTCAGCTGTGGTAACATATTTGCACATGCATAGAGTCTTCAAAGAGAGTAAAATAATGTGGAATACAGCTGTCCTTGTTAGTTCCCCAGAAGAATTTCTCCTTAAGTGACACAAGGAAAGTGCACTTTGGAAATTTTAACTCCCCTATGAGAACTACCCCAACAGAGGTTTCCTATCTTAAGACAAAACAAGTGCCTGCTCTTTCAGTCATGTGACTAGCACACAATTTAAATAAGGAGGAAAGAGTTTCTTCTAAACTCTCAGTTTCAAAATCTCAGGCATCTTTATTTTGTTTCCATTAAATTTTACTGTAGAAATCTCTTAGTATAAATGTGTATCATGGTCAACAGTCTTAATTTTTTCCTATTCAATACTATCAACCATTTGAGTACAGTTTCTATACTTCCTATACTTCCTAACAGCAATGTTACAGCATTTTCCTGTAAAAGGATATTTTGTTTATATTTTATCCGAAAGTTAGCTTAATGCATATGCCAAAATGTAAATTATCTTGCACAGAAATTCTGCACCTCTTTTCATTGATCTTTCAAGCACATATGAGTTGGTTTTCAGAAAATTTTCAAAAGAAACCTGAAGGCAGGTCTGAGACAGACAGAGCTTTTATCCTTACCTGTTTAGCCTCTGTTACTGCTTTGTCAATTTCCTTTTTGCAGATCATCATCTGCCCTGAAAGAGTATCTTCTTCACCATCTTTATTGCTGGACAGGCCAGCAGACACAGCATTAAAATGCTGTTGTGCTGCAGCTAAAGAAAGTGCATCTTTTTCACTTTCTTCCCGTAAAACATTTAGTTCGTTCTCTAACTTCTTTAGTTCGATCTCCTTTGACATTAATGCTTTAGAATCCTTTGGGCAAAACAAAGAACAAAAATAAAAAAGGAAGAGACAACCTGCTTCCATTACCTTGAAATTTGTGTTGTTTAGATGAGGAGCTACAAGTAGTTGCATCAACTACATTTTTATGACCCTTTGTCAGATTTTGTGATCTTACAACGTGTGTTTCGAAAGTGTACTTATCCCATGAGTGCACTGAAGATCTATAGACAGATGAAATACAGGAAGTGATGACAACTGCCCAAGAACTAGAACTCTCTCTTTCTTCCCAATATCTAAAAGTGATACTCTTGCATAAAAACCATCAACTGTCAAAAATATGCAAGGCAGAGATGTCTCATTTAATTTTAAAGAGTAACATATGTCCAGAGAGCATGATAGTTTGAAGCTAGAGGGACCTTCGCTGAGCTTAATAGAAGGTTTGGAACCATAAAGAGTTGTACTTTATTTGTGTATGCATCATGTCTGTTTCTAATGGGAACTACTACCTATGCTGCACAAATTAAACAATGTCCTTAACATTTTTTTCTGCTTTCCTGATGTAATTCTTGCCAATCATAGGATTCATCTTACTATAATGGGCAAGAAAAAACAGCTGTTCCCACAATCAGAACTGATTTAGCAAGTAAAGAAAATTTACAAATATCTTACCTTCTGCACGCATGTTACCAATTCATTGTATTTAATCTCTTCACTTTTTAAGTTTTGCTTCTTGAGATCAAGGGCACTTCGTGCTTGAGTATTAACTCTTTGACTTTCTGAAAGAGTAGCTTCCAGTGCATGGAGTGTACCACCAATTTCCTTCAATCAGTAAAAAAGGAAATTTAATTTAGCCTCTGAAACAAATACAGTATGTGTAATATTTCATCTTCTGTTCACAGCATTACATAGAAAGAAATCTGACCAAGCAGGCAGTAGACTCCAATGTAAAAAGGTCAAAACATCTCTTACCTCTGAAATCCAATCTAACTCGAATCTACGATTGATAACCCACATCATCCCAGAAGATGGGACACTGTCCTGTACAGACGGTGGATTCAGGGATCGAAAGACCCTATGGGCTATCCTGTATCTAACTAAATTTACTGCACTCAAAATTGAAGTCAATACTGATTTTTGTCTTTGCTTACCTTTTTTTTTGCTTTCGAGAAATCAACAAAAACGGAGAAAAAAGGGATCTGGCAAAACTTACCACCATACACAGCGTGGAAACATGAGGGCAAACAGTTTTTATGCTTATTTTACATTTGCATTTCAGACAAAAAAAACCCCTTTAAATGGATGTCTTCTAGACAATGGCCAAAACTGACAATGACCAGTGCATAATCCAAGCAACCCACCAGAAGATAAAAATTCAAGGGGGTATTAGCTGTAAAAATAATTCCCATGTCTTAAAATTCTTTGCATTCAGGTATTCAGATAAGCACAACTCTGTTCTCACTTACCTTATCCTTTTCCTTTTCTATTTCTCCTATGTCTTCATTAAGTTGTCTCACTTTCTGTTCAATTTCAGCCATTGATTCCTGAAACTTCTCTACATTAGAATGCATTTCCTTTAATACATCAACAGAGGATGCCTTTGTTTCTTCAGCCAGAGCAAACTGATAAGCTATACAAAAGTGGCTTAAATGTTCTATTTCTCGTACTAATTTTTGGTATTCCAAATAGCATGCTCGTTCCTGAACAGAAGAAAAAAAAAAAAGCTCTAAAATTTGATGGGAAAACAGTGTTATATAAGACTGTTATAGAAATCTTCTAAGCACTTCTAAAAATCAGTATTTGTAAGCAAGAGGAAGGATTCTCCATGTTGCATAGTACCCTTGGTATTGCAGGCCTGCTCAGAAAAATCTCAGCTAAAACAATACTCATGCAATTGACTGCACAGCAGAAATACCACTTGACTCAGATTTTTAAGAATTAAGACACGTTTTTATCTATTTTCATCTAGTTCTCTTCTTTTTTTCCGTCTTCCTACATCTCTCTCTAGGACTTCCTGCAAGTCCTGAATGTCACATCCTCTGTATTCGGAAAGATGATAAAATTTCTAAGATTCTCCAGAGCCCGGAAACACACTATTGTTTTAGCCGACACATACTGGTTCAGGGTAGTTGAAAGTATTTTCTCAGTACTTGCAGGGCCTAACTTACCACTCTTCTAATTTTTCCATACCTCTTTCAGTTTGTGTAAAGTTGGATTGATCTCCTCATTTAACACCTGAAACACATAACAGAACATTTACATTCTGATTTTACTAAACTGTAAACTTTAAACATGTCTAGGCATGAATATCTAGTTCCAGGTGCAGAAATGAAATATTCTACAAGTCAAAAACCACACTAAACTAGTTACTCAGTTTAGTGAATAACTTTAACAAATATGAAAGAAAGTATACTTTCCAACATGCAGTACCATTCCAATGTCTTTCAGTTTGGCTTCCTTCTTCTCTATGGTTTTCTGGACAGTTATTTTCTTGCACTCATACATCTTAGTACCAGATGCTTCCTCAATCATAGCTAAAATCTAAAATAAAGCAATGCAATAAAAATTTGAAGTTTCTTCTTACACTAGATTAGTTCAACTGAGTTGAACATCTCATCTCCGTCCAAAATATGGATTGCTGTCCCCCTTCCAAAATATAGATTCTTATCATTCGAATCAGTTCAGTAAAACTTCAAACAAAAAAATGTCCTACCTCTGGTGGCTTCATACTTAGAACTTTGGTAATTTGTCCCTGGTGACAGAAAGATAAAGCAAGAACAGTGGTTGTGTACTATGTAGTAGTAAAAAGAAACACCAAAACTCCAAATCCTCACACACTTTTATACCTTGTATTATAAATTCAAGCACATTTTTTGCTACAAGGATAATCTAGTTTACTCAATTGTTTTCTAATTCGAAGTTCAAATAAGCCACTCTTTCATGTAGCAAGTTTTAAATGGCCCTTCTATCGTATCTTAGCTCATCCTCCACATTCCTGATTACCTCTTAAATGAGTAATGCAAACATTTTGTTCTAGAGTTGCACTGGGTTGTTGATGTCCAATAGGCTCCTAATCATACATAAACTGGCTCTTTTGGTGATGTAGCTCATATGTAACTAGGAAGAAGCAGAATACATATAAAACTGCCCCTATCTTCACCCTCATCTTGAAACAATAAATCCTGCTCTATTATTACTTGCAAATATTTTAGGGATTTGCCTTGTCCCTTATAAAGTCTTTTCAATTTGGCAGTCTTCTTTTGATAATTGCAACTTATGAAGGCACATATCTCAGTTTCATTCAAAATACTGTCTAACAGGGAACACAAATAGCTGGAAATAAAATCTGTCATTTTAGCATAATAATAAAAGAAACACTTAACTGTTAAGGAGAAAAAAATAAAATAAAACAGGAATATGTTTTAGAAAAAGCTTGCTAACATGAGGGCCACTTGAGGTCTTGTGCTACAAGACTATGCTGAACTGGAAATTTTAACTACTTAACAGACACTTTTGTTACTTGATAAGATGTTGCTCTAATTAGGAAATTGAGTGTTTTCGCACTACCTCCCCTGCCTTAAATTTAGTGCAAGTCCTATTCTTTCTGGATTTATAAAGATGCACACAATACCTGCATAATGAGAAAGTGAGGATTATTGACATTGAGTCCAACGGAACGGAAGAGATCATGCACACGATTGTTGGTAGCATTAACACCATTGATAAGATATTTACTTCTACCTCCAATGATTACCTGAAGAACAAATAGAAATGGAAGAAATTTTAAGTAGTTTAAAAACTGCTTGGTGTTGTAAGAATAGAAACTGTAATAAAGAATAAAAAATCTGAGCAAAGCATATGTATTATATCTTTGCATGCACACGTACATGCATACTATGCAGAACATCAAACCAGAATTCGTTAGACATTTAAAATGTTTAATTAAAATATAAGAAAGATGAGTCATTGAAGACAATACTGACAAAAAACTTTCCAAAAACTCTACTTCAAAAAACCAACCAACAAAAAAACCCCACCAAAAACCAAAACCCCAACATCTTCATCAGAGCAATAAAGGTTCCTTTGTTCTTGGAGACTAAATTTAACACACTGTTCAGATATTAAGAGGAAGGTATAAAAGTAGAAGAAAAAGCCCCAAGACAGAAAATTGTCCCTTGCTTTATGAACATTTCTAGTAGTGCACTGGATCTACTCCTACTATTTGTGTCACTAACTACACCGTAGAGGCAATGTATAAGCATTGCCGGTACTGTAACAACTCGGGGACTTTAAAAATTACCATTTTCTTTTCTAGACCAGTCACTCTATGGAGCATGTCAAAAATGTATATAGGTTACTAAACAATACAGGTATTAAAGACTCACCTGCCTCGTGACAGTGATCTCATCATTAGCTTCAAATCCTAGGGGACTTCTACTCTTGTCCAAATTATCAAAGTTAATAGACACAGCTGCCTTTGTAATTCCAGCCTGCCCGTTTTTATAAATTAGGTCTTGTAAGTTGGAAGCTCGCACCTAAGTCCACGGAACAGATAAATACTCCTTTGAAATAAATTAATTTCACATTTTCATTGCACTACTGTAGGTTTTGGAGAAATTAATAAAAAAAACCCGAATAGCTGCATATTTAAGAGTTAATGTAAACTGACACATGGAAACTGCAAGGTGCTGTCATTGTAAAACCACACGGAGAGTGTGCTAGTCTAGTTTTAGTTATCCAGCTAATTGTTTCTGCATGAGGCTCCTGACAAACACTGAATACATGTTTAAAAAAAGCCAGTCACCAGTAAGTTTATTTAACAAACATTTATTTTCCACCATGCAGTTCACAGGGAAATGGTTCGGAAAGTGCTCCTTGAAGGTCTGCTGGCTTTGCCTACAACTGGGGGGAGGTAAGGGTGGGAAAGACAGGAAATTTTAAAAATCACTTTCAGACAGAGATTAAATGGATGTCAGAGCAGACCATTTTTTATGAGAATAAAGCAGGTATACCATCTCTTCAATAGCAGGCATTACATGAAAACCATTTCTTAAATTTTTTTCTGATGAACCAGATGACCAAATTTTAAGACCCAATCCAGAACTGAAAACATTTACTACAAATAAGTAAATTAGTACCTTTAGATGCAAAAGATCTTTGGCTCAAAGTTGCTACCTTTAAAGTGGTTATTTTTAGACTACTGTTTTAAGCCACATACTTTGTGTAACTGTAGTATATGGATGAAATGGTAACTCAACCCATACCTAACAATGAGCAAGAATAACAAGAGACACAGATTTATGTAATGAAAAATCCAAATAGATGAAACCATTTTTTTCAGAGAAGCACCACTTCAGGTCTACTGTGCGAGATTACTCGCTAGAGTAACATGAAATGTTGCTGACAGAAGACTTTTCTTACATGCCCCGTCTCTCTTTACCTGTGACAGATTGCTTATTCCCAGCACGAAGCAGATGGAGTCCAAGACATTGGATTTGCCACTACCATTCAAGCCAGTAATGGCATTGAATAACGGGTCAAAGTTTTTAATTTCCGTCTTCTGACCATAGGATTTGAAACCTTCAAGAACAATTGACTTGATATACATCTTCTCAATGTTCCTAAGGGACCAGACAAAAGAGTCCTCTGAGAAGGACTCCGAAAGATATCTGGATTATAATCCTACATATTTGAAAAAGTAAAAGAAAAAAGTATAAGCAAATCAATCACACTGCCAAACAAACAACTACACATGAGAGAAAATGGAAAGGACACGTTTTTTACAACAAAAATATCACGTATTTATAAACCAAAACAGCCAAGGGGACCACAGGTCCAGGCAGCATCCCAACAATAACCTGTACTTCAGCATTTCTGGGCGACGTGCCTTTACACAAAGCTCATCACGACACTTTATACAGACTCGTGGCAAACCCACGGTTTCTCAAAAAGCTGGACGCCAACGAAGAGGAAGGAAGGGCCCTGGTGTTTCAGAACACGGCAGGGCCTCCCTTTCCCGCCTGCAGGACTCCTATACCTGCTCAGACACACCGCCCGCGAGGGGTAAATCCCAGGGAAGCGGCAGCTTCAGCTCTGAGGCACGGTGAATAAGGACCCATCACAGCCACAGCCCCGACCCTGCCGTCCTCATGGCGTTGCCGCCGCAGCCCTGCCTATGACCCTGCTCCAGGAGCCTTCCCTGCCGGCTCTGATGCCAAATGGGCCGCGGACAGCCCCGTTACCCACCCCCCCGGTCCCGGTGCCTCACCTCACCGCCCGATCCCGGTGCCTCGCTCGTCCACCCCCGGCCGGCGTCGCTCCCCGACCCCAGTGCCTCACTCGCTCACGCTCCGCCAGCGCCGCTCGCGCCGCTCCCGCCGCCCGCCAGGATCAAATTTTGGCGCCGAACGCCGCAACCGTTAGGGGCGGTGCCTGATGGGCGCCCGCCCCGCGCCACCAGCCCGGCCCGCCCTTCCCGGCGGAGAGGCGCGGCACAGGACCCGATCCTGGCCCTTCCTGGCACAAAAGTCCAGCCGGGACTCTGCCAGAAGGGACGGCGCGTACCCCCGGTGCAGGCGGGCACGGCGGGCATGACCGAGAAAGGGCTCTTCCGCTCCTGATGGGGACGGGACCCGGCGGAAAATGGCGGGTGCCGGCCCGTGAGGGAGGGCGGCTGAGGCCTGCGGTCCCCGGAAGAGATGGGGCTGGGCGAGAGGGCACTTGGGCATTCGTGTGAATTTCTGTAGTGGGGCTGAGGAGGTTTAGTGTTAACTCCAGGTTGCGGCGGGAAATGTCTTTATACCGCCCTGAAATTATATTAAAATGAAGGAAGTGCGGCTCTGTACCCTCTACATACTTTCCTACTATATCACCACGCCACACATTAAAAAAAAAAAAAAAAGGCTCGCCATCTCGCCAGCTATGCGTATTCAGATCTGTTGCTGTTATTACGTAGACGTGCTTCGATCCAAACAGAATAAAGAGAAGTTGTTCAAAATTTGTGCGTGTCACTGGAAGAACGGTAATTGTCTAATTATTACTGCTGCACAGGTCAAAGCGGGAAGGCAAAGTCGGCTGGATGTGGTTACTCTTTCCTGAGCCTGCTTAATTGTTCTGTGTAAATAGACCAGGATTTTGCAGGAGGGCTCCGGTGTTACACTGTCAGCAGGACAGTGTTACTGCTGAAGCCTGCTGTAAAACTTACTACCCTGAACTACTGAGTTTGATGCTTTTTGAGTAATTTGAAATAATTCAGACTGCAGGTTTACATTACATTGGGGGGAAAAGTATAGTGTATTTGCTTGCTTCAGCAATTACATTGGATGCTGCTCTTAAAGGCATTCCTGTGACCGCACTGCTGCTGGAAGTACTGCAGCCAGAAGCACTTGAGGTTCCCTTATCTGCTGTTCACTTGCTTACATCTGGACGCCATACTGGGAAAAATTATTTTGAAGTATGGACAAGAATCAGATTGATACTGTGTAACTATACAGCCATCACAAAATGCCATTCTTTATTTGGCAAATTGAAAATGTTCCCAAATTATTGAATCTGCCATCGGTGGCCAATGTGCTGGAGTGTTTCTTGCGTGCGGGAGAGTTCCTGGTTCATTTCTGTTAGAGGTGGCTGCTAGGACTGCACTGAAGGTGGCACGTGGTTGTTCTTCAAATGGCCAAAATCATTGTCAATGTGTGGCTGAGTACAATGTGTGGGCCTGGCAGCTGAGTACATCGCTATACCTGCTCCAACTGCTCCTTTCCCATCCAGTTTAACCACAGCCTGAAATAAGGAGAGGGAAGTAAAGCAGAACCAAGTCCAATGTGAGAGGCTTTCTGCTATAAAGATAATCAGGTTCGTTCCCTATCTGCATTTCACAACAGGAAGATAAATTATTTCACCAGTTCTTAAGTGGTTCTGTAATAGCTTTGACCTTATAAGCCTTAAATTTGAGTGCTTCATTTTAAGAAATACAGAATCCAGTTGCAATTACTTAACATGCAGTTAGCACTTTGGAATGAGTGTAATAAATAGTTTGAAAAAAGAAAATGCATTTTTAACAGCTACCTATCTAAGAGTGTTTTTGTTATTGTTACATCCTAATAACTTTATAGTGAACTTTAGGGAACCAAAATTCCAGCTCTTCAAGGAACTACGCAGTAGGACCCTCTGGGAAAATGCCCTTGTGGACAAGGGAGTAGAACAGACCTGACACATTTTTAGGGACATCTGCCATAGAGCAGAAGAGCTACTGATCCCTAGGTGCAAGAAATCAGACAGGAAGACATGAAACCAGCATGTATGACCTGCTCATCAAACTAAAAGGCAAGAAGGAAATGCAGAGGCAGTGGAAGCAGGGACAAGTATCTGGGAAGAGTATAAAGAGTCTGATTGTGTAGGGGTAGGCTGAGGAATGCCAAGACACATCTGGAGCTGAACTTGAAAAGGAGTGCAAAGAATAACAAGAAGGGATTGTACAGGTGTGTTACCCAGAAAGGAAAGGTCAAAGACAGCATACACACACGAACCACCCTGGGAAGCACAGGGCTGGCAAACTGGTAGCAATGGACAAGAAGGCTGAGATACTCAAAAACTTTTTTGCCTCAGTCTTCAGTGGCAAACTGCCTCTCTTTCCCCACCCCTCAAATGGATGGACAGCAGGGTGGGGACTGGAGTAGCAAAGTGTTTCCTACTGCAAGTGAAGGTCTAGTGGCAGAGTTACATCTGTGAAAAATGCCATCCTAGGGGTCCCAGTGACATGACAAAGAAACCATCCTGCACTGACATACAGCCTCTGACAGATTTGCCACTTGCAACACTGGTCGTGGGTATTAGCTCTGGGACTCTGTGGCAGGATGGTTTCCACCCACCTCTCTGCTGCCAAATCTTATCTGCTGATGCTAAGATTAGAGAACCATCTCCCCTAAGTTCTTGGGGCCAGCTATACTGGGAAGGCAGAATATGCAAAATAAAGTGACTGACAGACACAAGGATTTTATGATATAAAAGACCACTGTAAGCTTCAAAACCCAGACAACAGTTTGGTTACTTCTTGAAGTGCACAAACTATTCTCTCTGACATACTTAGATGTCAGCCTGTTGTATTTGTGCTTCTCTTCTAGAAGTTGAGTGAAAAGAATTGGTAAGTTACATTGAGTTCTAACCTTACTATTTCTTTGCTATAGGTACCTTTATTATTATGCACTATTTATTCTACTGGTAGTATCTTTTTGTTTATCCTGTGTAGTAAGAAGTTTTGCTTAAATTCTGGTCTCATATGTGTTTTCTTGTGACTATTACAATAAATCAATCCATGTTGTAATAATCCTGATCAACCATAACTAAAGAACCAGAGAGAATAGGTGGTTTTGGAGTGCAGGCCACTCCAAGAGAATAAAACCCATTTAAACTCTCTCATATTCATAACAGACTCATGGGACTGTGATACTATGGTCTGTAAATGTGAGTGTTCATCTAGTCCTACTGCCACCGAAACTGCGGGAAAAACAGAAACTCTCCAACATCTTTTAGTGACAGAGAATTCAGGCATTATTTTATTCTGGACAGGATGTTGTTCTGGCTGGGATGTGCAATAGAAATCCTTTTATCCACACTTTGCCCAGGTTGTGCAGGGAAGATCATTCCATCACACATGACTTTTACTAGACTTCCCCCAAACTTTATACAGTCCAAAACCCATAGAAACCCATTGGTTCAGTCTTCATTTTCCAAAGCTGCATAGTTCTTAGTATTTGGTTTCCTATTGGATCTGGAGTTTTTCGCCTCTGATGCTAATTAGGTCCTCATTCCTTGATTCCCTTATCAGCCTTTTCTGAACCAGGTGTCATCAACCCTGCCAGGCATTGGTGTCTGAGGTAGATATTCGTTAATGTTCTGTTGATGGTTTTTATC
This sequence comes from Climacteris rufus, assembly GCA_013398175.1. Lineage (NCBI taxonomy): Eukaryota > Metazoa > Chordata > Aves > Passeriformes > Climacteridae > Climacteris > Climacteris rufus. The sequence goes on from VZRZ01008649.1 coordinate 179,998, forward strand.
TTTCTGGATATCTTTTGGGCTACTCCTTGTCTGTTGAGATGTTAAGCTCATCAGCTGAAACAGAATCTTTTGAAGAGAAACTTCAGTTCCCCTCCCCTGGGCAGAGGCAAACAAACCTGACTAGAGTTAGTTTAAACATTTTAAAAGTTGCATCATTTGCAACACTATCTCAGAGGCAAACTCGTGAGTTAAACTGGTCCCTAAATTGGAGGATTGTCCACAGCAGGACAAAGTCCAATTGGCAGCCCATTACTAGCCATAATTTTGATGTCCTTATAAAAGACCCAAACAGTCATGACCTGGAAAGGCAGAGTCTTTCCCCACCACCCTGAACTTTGACCCAGGGTTCTCAGTTCCCCAGTACAAGAAAGTCACTGATATACATGAACAAATCCAATGTAAGGTCACCAAGATGATGAAGGGACTGAAAAAAGTAACAGACAAGGAAAACAAAGAGAAATTGCTTTGTTCAGCATCCAGAAACAAGAGCTGTGACAATATCTGCTGCCTTCTGCAGCTGCTTAGCAAGACATTATCAAGAGAATGGAAATCAGTTTATCTGAGGGGAATGCACAGTGACATGGTAAGAGATGATGAAACTAGTTTGCAAAACAGTGTTTTCCAAAGACACGTGGAAAGTTGTGAGATTTTCTCCTGCCGAACCAAGGTTGCCTGCAGAGATTATGAAATCTTTATCTTTCAAAAACAATACAACTTCACATGTATGTGTGCAATCTGATCTGTGCTGATTGCTGATCTGTGCTTCCACTCTTAAACTCTGGTTCCTTAGACTTTCATTGACATACTTTTTTTTTTCCTCATGTCCCTTTAATTTTTCATTTATCCATCTCAGTCTCCTTAATAATACAAGGTAACAGAAAACACCTAAGAGGTATGTCTTGTGTATGCTAAGCGAGCTGGAGCAGTGAGTTTCCATCTTGAGGGAGAAGTTGTGCAGGTTACAAGCAGGAACTTGTTCAAGGATGAAACTACCCTTGTAATATTACAGATATTCAGAAGGGGGCCTCAGAGAGATCACTGGTGCTTGAAAGCACCAGCTTGAAGTTTGTCACTTCCCTTCTGAGTTCACTTAGCACGCTGCAAGAGGTGTGTACACTGCAAGGGGGTGTTTAACCTTTGTAGAAATCTAAGCTTTTAAAAGCTCAGTTTTCTTTGGCAGGTGTAAAATAAAAAAAAATAGACATTTCTCTCAGTAACAGGCCTGTACCTGTAAGCTAAGAAGTGAAACTGGACTGTAGGATGTCTCTACAGCTTAGGTGAAATCTTGCATTTACTGATATTGCAACGTGTTTGTCTTGTTGTTAAGGTTAGGTTTATTAGGGTTATTTAGACATTCCTCTGCCCAAATTAAGGCGCAAACGAGACCATATGCCAGTGTCAATAGTATGGGTATTTATTTGATAGTAAGGGTGGGAGAGAGAAAGAAAGCAAAAGGAAGAAGTAGAAAGAGGGGTGAGGGGACAGGAAGAGAGTGACAGAGAAAGAAAATATCACCACTCCATGGATCCCAACGATGTTGTGTTGATCCTCTCCAGCAGGTCTTCTGGGTGCTGAGGGTCCCCCAAAAAGCATAGAGTTCCATGGGTTAATATACACTCAGGCCAGGTAGGAAAATCCAGGCACCTCCCCAGGGCGGGTGGGGGCAGGTTTGCCATTGTCTCTTGCAGCAGCCCCTGGATCTGTTGCATCACTTTGCATCACGTGCAGTCCTGTGGTGCCAGGCCTCAGGAATGAGTCTGGGGGGCACTTTGGGCAGTCTTTGATGGATTATGACACCCCTGAGCTGCCCTTCATGTGCATGTCCCGTAGCTCTCTCAGGGTTGGGGGTTCCACAGCTGAGTCAGGGAGGATGGGTGTTCATTGCCTCTGATCAGAGGTTACGCCGCACTCAGAGCCTCCTTCCCCCACCTCAGCTGGGGGTGAAATCTGTGCAAACCTGAGCTCAGCTGTGGGCTGTGGCCACCCCCACCGCGAACCCAGACAGGGATGACCACCACAGCTGTTGGGTTTGGCTTTCTTGTGGATGCATAATCTTGTTTACTTCTCCTCAGACCTGAGATAATTGAACAATAGTATTCCCTTTATCTAATCTCAGCAGTTTGACTTACAGTCCAAAGTTCCAGTCAGGCATCTCCAGGGAGGGGTGGTGGTCGTGGCTTCTTTATACAGTTTTGCTATAACAATGTTTAAGGCAAGAACTATTTGTCTCTGACAGCTGTATCAACATCAAAGTAAAGGATAAGTAAAAAAGTGCTTGAAAGAAGTTTAGGAGTGCTGTGCAATGACTGGGAAAGCACAGCTGGCCCTTCAAGAAGCTTCAGCTTGGTTTATCAACCTACATTACCTGCAGTGCCCCATAGAATGATAGAATTGCTAAGGCTGGAAAAAAATCCTTTAAGAACATCAAGTCCATCATAGCACCACCATGTTCACCAGTGGATCATGTCCTCAAATGCCATATCCATGTGTTTTTTGAACACTTCCACCAGTTCCCTGGGCAGCATGTTCCAGTGCTTTGCAGCCCTTCCTGTAAAAATATTTTCATAGCACCTATATTAAACCTGTCCTGACTCAGCTCAAGGTAATTTCTTCTCATCCTGTTACTTGTTACTTGGAGACTGGCCCACCTGACTACAACCTCCATTCAGAAAGCTGTAGAGAGTGACAAGGTCTTAGTTTATGTGCAGTTTCTAAGAACTGAAGGCAGCTGACCTGTTTCCTTGTTGAAGTTGGCTTTCCTTTTCACCTCCCCATGTGAACTTGTTCTGTTGAACCTCTGTTGAAATTACAGCCTTGTAACAAAGTGCAGGGTGGCATAATCTTAGCAGAATGATAACTAGTGACCTCCAATCTTTGACCGTCTTCCAGGACTTGATCGTCCTGGAATTACATAAGGAAGTGAAGTTGCAGCTTTATTGTTTCATAATGCAGTGTCATGCTTGCTTGCATATTTGCAGTACAGTCTCTGCCAAAAGTAGCATGGGAGTTGTTTGCCTTTACTTTGTTTTTACCACAGGGAAAAAAACCAATGAGAAAACCTTGTAAGAACTAAGTTTGTTTGCTAAAACTTGTAGGCACATAGGATTTTAGGCCATATTCACACTGAGGTAATTGCTAATCCTGTATGTGTGTGGGAAATCTTGAGGTAGCCTCTGGATTTTTATTCCCTTGGCAATATCTACTGCCAAGAAGTCCTTTTATGTTTGTTTGAGTATTTTTGTTTGGTTGGTTTTGTTTTGTTTAGTTTTGTTTTTTAAGGTATTTGCCCCTTATTTGTCATTTGTCAGGCATTTGTCCCTGCTGGTTCCTGGCAGTTAGCTGGAAATGCTGCAGAAAACTTGTAATTTAGATCTGGGGGAAGAAAACAGATAAGATGATGATTACCTCAACAACTTTGCTGTTGTGGTGATGGGTGGATTTTTCCTCAGCACCCACCTACAAACTGTGTCTGAGAGATACACTTCCAGCTTTTAATCATACCCTTTTCTTCCAATGTATGTGTGCGCACAGGTGTTGCTGCTTCAGAATGGAGATAAAAGGAAAAGTACCACAATCATATCTGCATATTGTGACTGTCAGGAAGATGAAGCTTTAAGTTAACCCAGAATTTGAATTGAACTTATTTGTAACTGACAGGCTTCTAAGATGATTTTGTCCTCAAGGTTAGATTTGGGCAAGTCCAGGCTGGGAAACCATACCACGCTAGTCAGGAATAATAGCTGAAGTTATGTAAGAAAGGTAAACTTTTCTGGTTTGACTCATGCTCCCTTGAGAGCTTTACTGCTTTTCTACTTTAATGTGAAGATCCCCAGATTTCAAGTATCACCACTAGCTCCTCAGCCTCCAGTCAAAATATTTCAATTTTCTCAGACTTGTCTGTCTCTTTTATTCCTGACCTTCTTTTCTAGTTGCTAATATGTGTTTTGGAATTCCAGTTTTCATTTGTTCCTTCTCTCCCATCTTCTCCTGAATTGTGAACCTTCTTAGTTATGCTGATATCGAGGATTAAGCTGTGATAACCTGTGTGAAGGTGTTTTGCTTTCCACTCTGCTACAGTTTGCAGCAAATACAGTGTCTGAACACAGATGGGATCTTTGCCTTTTTTGCATATACTATTAGTGCAAAAAGCAAAGATTTCCCAATCCATTACTTCTTTCCTAGATAGTCTGTGTTATTTGGTAACTTGATGGTCTGGACCAGAGGGCAAAGCAGGTTTGAAGGACATCAGTATAAATGCTGCCCTGGACTTCAATTTCAGCAAAGGCTTTAATGGTTCTTCTGTAAGAAAATGAAGCAGAAATACATCACTTTATTTTTAAAAGAGTCTTTTTATTGCTGTCTTTTATGGTCTGTTCTTTCTCAAGTTGTCGTAGCAGTCTCTTTACTGTAATGATTATAATAGTCTGTGAAACTTATAAAGAAAACACACTAAAGAAATGTGTTTTTCAAATCTACTGACACTGAAAATGAAGTAGTTTTACAGTTTACCAAAGCAGGTTCTAGGAGCTGAGATTGTGGCTATGACATGCATAATCCAGTAAGATTTGACTGGACTCCACAAATGTTGCATCACTGCTGTTTATCCTTTAGAGTTATTTAATATGCCTAAACAATGTAGTCCCTACGAATACTTATGATTTTGTATCTAAACATGCAAAATAATCTTGGTTTGTTAACCTGGAAATTGGTTTGTGAATACATTCACCAGGCATGTGTCTGTGATCTCTTTTCTGTTTTCTGTTTGGTGTGGGGCTTTTTGTTTTACAACTTACAGAAAAGAGTTGAAGCCTAGACTTGAAGTGGCTATAATGATATGATTTCAGTAGAAAAAGAGAAATGGTTAGCAGAAAATTCATTGTTTCCAAAAGTAGGCCTAAATAAAATAAAAAATGGTTAAGTGAAATTAATATTTCGATATTGTTTCTAGGCAGGATCATTACTCTGCTGAAAAAATCCATGTATTACAAAAAGTAGACATTTTTGGTAGGAAGATGAAGATTCATGTGAATGGGAGGTGTGAGGGTGGAATCACCCTAAGAAACAACAGAAGAGAGACAGAAATGGCCAGTACTGATGATACGTAGATTTGCAGATCATCATGATTACAGCACATGTTTGAGACGGCCTGGTAGGGAAAACAAAGGGCAGCCTGGAGCAAGTATCAAGTTCCTATACTCTGACATGAAAACTCAAGCTATTAAGATATGATATTAAGATATGGTGAGAAAGTAAAGAACACGGCTGGAGCCTTGAAGTCACACAGAGAAAAGAGAGAAAAAGCAGGGAGTCAGTGTTGGTGATTCAGCATGGGAGACAAAATATTTTTGAATCACTGTTGGCTTCCCCGGAGTACAAAGGACACATGAGTGAATGGCAGCCTTGCCAGCATCCCTTTGTCCCTGGCCATTTCTGGTTGGAGCACTTGGGTACCTATCTGAATGCAGAACACGCAGCTGGGACAAACCCCTCTCAATGTCTGTAAGTGAGTCTGTGGGATCAGTTTTGTGTTACTCTTAACTCACAGTTTGCTCCTGTAAATCTGTTTTCTGGCTTTGCTTTGTTGTTGCTGCTGTGTCACAGTAAGTTAACACTGTTGATACCAAAGCAAACACAGCAGCAGATAAAAATGCTAGCTTTGGCTGCCCACTTACCGACTATGGGATGCTTTAACATTGATTTTGATGATACTTTTTCATTTTGTGAAAGGTGATTTCCCCAGCACACACTTCTGGTACCTGAACCCTCTGCCTGTGTTGCGTTTCTTTGTCATTGAGGAACACGGAATATCTCTGTTTCATCACAGAAAGTTGTTAATGCTGATGAGTTTCTGGATTTGGTGACTTATTTTATCTAAATAGTGGAGAGCTTGCCCTGTTCTCCCTGATCCTTGCATGTGCATGTTTAATGAAAACTTTTGCTTTTTAATTTCTTTTCCTCAGGTCCTTGTTACTAATTAGTACTTCTGTCTTCACGTGTGTTGTAGTTAAACACGTCAATATGTATTGGTTTCTTTACACTTTTCACCCTTCATGTTATAGTTGTGTGTTTTCACAAGAAGCACAAAAGCTGAAGACAGGTAGTCCCCTGGACAAAGTTTTCTCCGTGCTACATACCTCATTGCAACATAGTTGAGGCAAAAAGCCAAAGTTTGTTACTGTTTCTTAAGGGGTGACTCGGCGATAGATTCTTAGCCGCAAAAGCTTTGATCCTTGCCCTGGGAAGAGGAAACATGTAAGAGCATATGCCATGAGTGACAAATGTATGGGCCATTATTAAATTATGAATTGAACAATGAAATAGACATTAATTTTTAATTAGATCTTTTCCCCCAGAGGCAGAACTCTTGAGAGTTTAGGGCTGAGTGGGGAAAAAGTCATTTGAAGAAACTCTTGTTCTTGGTGGATAGTCTTTTTTTCCAGACTGCAGTATTTTGTGGTTTCTAGATCGTGGGGTTTGTGCATTTAGCTTTGCGTGCTTCATAACGTGCCTGTGCAAGTAGCTGAGCACTGAATTGAGGGGGTTTTAAGGGATGATCTCAAACATAATAGGAGGAAGGGGAATCACAATGGGTGTGTCCTATGCTATGTTAACTGAAGGTTTACACTTACTCCTAGGGAAGTGTACTGAGGGCGGTACCTGCTCTGCCATAAAAGGATACATTTTCACGTTTTGGAAGCTGTGTGACGAGGGAGGCCAGCAGAAGGTTATTGACTAGCTTTGTCAGCAGAAGACACAGTTTTCCACCTGCCTGCTCTAAGTATAAACTTCTCTTTCTTTGTCCTTGTTGGTGCACTTGGGTATAAGAAGGGAAAAGGACCTGTGAGGATAGAATTAATGCAAGCGATTTGTTTATTTCCATCTTGTATGGAAAATGTTAGTGACAGTGTGCTCCCAATTCCAAGCCTTGAGCCCGGCAACTGGAGAAAAGTTTTCTTTTAATATCATGAGTGTCACAGAAAGAGGTCTTTCTTACCTTTTTTTTTCTCACTTGCACTTTGGTTCAAGCTTGTAAAAGGTTAGTAGTCAAGTCAGGTATTGGGGGCAAAGACTGAAGTTTTTTGTTTGTTTGGTTGGTTGGTTTTGGTTTTTTTTTAATGTTTTGTTTGTTTTGTTTTGTTTTGTTTCCTAACAGGATTTTCTTTTTTCCTCCTAAAACCAGAGGAGGAGTCAATATCCTTAGAGTGGGAGTTGCACATTTTGCTGGGGCTGACTTCCCACACAAGGACTTGCTGGCAGGTCACAGGAAGACTGGGTTGCTAAAGCAGTGGAGGGGGCTTTTCAGACATTTTCTTGATCTGGTCATATTACCACAGAAGGAAGCAGTGGCTTTCTTGTGTGATGGCACATTATCGAGATAAATATTTTGCCTCATGAAATCTAAACCAGCCTCTTGAGCAGCCTGGCACTGTTGGACATTGCTTTGACAGGTTTTCTTTGCCTGTGTTTGATGCACAGGATGGTGGTTGCCAAGGCATGGGTTCTGAAGAAGAGTTTTGATGGTTTTCCCCAAATCAGTGACTTTGACCTGAAAAAGATAGAGCTACCAAACCTAAAGGATGGAGGTGAGCAGAGTGCTACCTGTTACTAATTTTTCAGGAGGTTATCTGATTGTTGATGTATGGCCATGCATCTCTAAAACTGTTTGCATGTTTCTCTGGCTCAGACTTTCAAAAATTGGGTGACACAACTTGTCACAAGCTGTGCACCTTAAGGGAGAAGGACAATTGCTGAAGAATAAGTATACTGTTGGGTTTCCTCATTTCAAAGACACGTTGTCTTTGGATAATGCCCTTAGAAACAAGACTGAGCTCTTCTAACTCCAATACACAGCAATTGTGGCCTACCTTTCATAGTTTCAAGTGTCTACTCACTCTTGCTGGCTAATGCCAAAAGCATTGGAATGTGTTTGCAAATAAAACTTACTGGAGACAATTGCTGAAGTGATATGGCCTCAAAACTGACAGCTGCAAGGAAAACAGAATTTGTTTAATTTAGAAAGAGAGAAGTGGACTGTGACACAGAGACAATGAGATAATTGTAGTAAAAACCTAACATGTTTTACTAGTAAAAAAGGTTTTTATATACTTTTTTTGCAACATCCTTTGGAAAATACTAGAAAAAATAATACCCTATATGAGTAGGTTTTCAGTGGAGTTTCTCATACTGATGGGGAAAATACTGATGATAGTGCTGGGGGAGAGCAGAGTGACTGCATTGAGAATGAGTCTGCAGCTGAAAGACCTTGGGGCTGGAGTCAGTGAAGGTTGGTCTTTTATTTTAAGGAGCAACATGGAAAGACTTCAGCCTGCATTCAAAATCTACTTTTTGCCAGTACTTACCTCATTTGATCTGTTGCAACAACAAGAGAAGCTGAACATAAATAGAAACACCCCCCCCCCTTTTTATTCCTGTGTTTCTCTGTTTTGAAAAGAGTAAGGAACATGATAACTTATTATCATACCATACCAACAGCAAGAGCTGTTGATGAAAGAAAGAACTTTGATTTTTTGGTTTCACACGGACATTTGCATCATGCTGTCTTGAGCCTCATCCCACCACTTGTCCTTTACAAAATTTGCTACACTTTAAAAGATGTGTGAAAGGAATAGCATTGAAGCACAAGTTATGTTTACAAATTAAATGTTTGAAAATGGATTTCTTCTTAAAAAAACTGATTTCTTTCTTAAAAATTTCATGCCTGTGGATGTTTAAGAACATGGAGTAATTTCTGCCTTCCTATTTTAATCCCTAAAGCAAGAAGGGGCATGAGTTCATACTACAGTAACACTTTTAAAGGCAACCACCTTCTTGTTATGTTACATGGCTTTCCTGTTCACTCTCGAGTAATGGGAAGGTATTTACATCTGAATACATTTCTAGCTTGTAGTAGATAGACCACTGCAGCACAGGCAATGCAAAATATTAGGTGGAGATGAACAGCTAAAACTGCTGTGTGAATGAGAAGTTTAAAACTTGTTTAACGATGTAGTTCCCACGAACTAGTGTCATTAGAGACAGTAAAGTGGATTAGGCTACTTAGAAAAGATAAAGTAATATTTTCTGTTTAAGGCAGCCAAGTAGTTTGTATTTGACCTGTGACAAGGTTTCTTATCACCCTCTTCTGGCTGAATCGTGGTAAGACATTTTATATATGCATCAAAATTAAGTTAGAGTTCTGCTTAGGGATTCTGGCTGCTTGACCCTTCTGTAGAGAGGAGACCAATGCAAAAATGCAGGGTTGAAAACAAGATAGTCTCCTAAAGACACACCGCAGAAAGTTTTGCTTGCAACAGCATACCAATAACCCAAAACTAATAAATGTAGTTGCTGTTTCTGATATGTTTTCCTTAAACAAAGATGAGATATGGGGATTTTGATGTGCCAGAAGTGCATATGAATTAGCTGAAAGACTGACTTGTGGAAACTATGCTCTACTGCACTGCTAATATCCAGGAATTTGCTTTGTCTTTTGTTGCAGAGTTGCTGCTTGAGTCAGTGTTTCTTAGTGTTGATCCTTACATGAGGTATATCCTTTTCTTCTTTCTGAATTTCTGGCTAAGGCGTCTCATTTGATCTGCCACTTAAACCTCAAAACAACATGTACTGGCAGCATCCACTGTTGTCAGAGTCCCAATGCCTCTGATTTTTATAAAATGCTTTTTAATTACAAGACTCAACATATGGACCTGTGCCAGATTTAGCTAAACACTGGGGTAATGTTGCTGCCACCCTAGACTTTTGTTGGAATCTGCTGTTGTTCCTTGTGTTGTCTTCAACTGGGATGTCTTCAATGTGCTCAAATGAGACTGCTTCCCTGTTCCTGCTTAATTTATCTTAGCAACTTCGTACTTAAAGATGCATATTCTAAGTTGAACATTGCTGATTTACCCATTATAACAGTTACACAGGGAGACTGGGTAGTTTGAAGAGTCTTGGTTGACAGTAATGTCAGAGATAGTTCTCTGAGTCTCAGTCTTCTGTAGTTGTAGACCATGCTGAGAAGATTAATACTATCATCCCCCCAACATTCTGACCCAGAATGCTCAAGTAGCTGGCTCTGGAAAACATCCAGTTATGGTATTACCATTGCAGCTTTTTGTGACCTGTTCAACAGCACTGGTGATATTCTCTTTTTGGTGAAACAGTTGCTACTACTTCATAGTGTGTCTGGAACATTATTAAAGTTGCATATGATGCCTTTTTCCTCAGGCTGGCAGAAGACAGAAGAACTAGAGATACAGGTTATGCAGGAAGCGAAAGCAGGTACTTTTTATTCGTGTGAGTTCATAATGCCAGAAGAGGGGGAAGGGCAGTCACCCCTGATCTGATGGCTGTTCCAAGTAGTCCCCAAGAGAGCAAGAGTGAGCACAAGCAAGAGTCAGAGCCCATATTTATGGTGAGTTTGATGGTTCCATATAGTTGACAGAAATCTCCCAATTAGAGCAGGGTACAGCTGCATGTAAGCTGGGCATTGGACTCTGTACTTTCATGTTTCTAGTGTCAAGGGAGATACGGTGTTCTCTTTTTGGGGACAGTAGGGATAATATGGAGGGAAAATGTGCTCCTGTTATGGCTAGGGCAGCACGGGTATACTAGGTTGTGGGTCAGTGGAAAACTACAGAGTTTTCTACACAGGGAATTAGAGTAGCAAAATGAAAAAGCAAAACTCCATTTTGGCATCACATATAGTAAGCCCTGTTTGCCTGTGTTACAGACTTTACAGTCAATGGGACATGAAGACAGGGGACGTAATGATAGGCACACAGGTTGCCAGGTAAGATCTTTAGTTCCTATTATCCATACACACGGCAGATCTCAATAGGACTGTGCTGGTACTCGAGACATATGCAGCCTACATTGCCTAGCCTTGACTTGAGTCTACATACTTCTGCTACTGATATTCTTACCTGTAAGTGATTGGAATGTGTTTTTCCTCTAAGAACCTCTTTTGCCTTTCTGGAGAGTGTTTAGACCTCTGATAAAATCTGTATGTTGTTTCTGGTGATAATGTCTGCAAAGGCATTTTTTACAGGTGTAAAGGACCAACCATTTTTACTTGCCAGAAGTGTCAACTTTGCATTATAAAACCTGATGTGCCAGTAACTGCATGCCTACAACCATGCGTGCTGTCTACTCCAGCTGAAAATACCTCAGCATCACCAGAGATACAGCTCTAGCCAAAGGGTTAGATAATCCTAAATCCATCCTTTTCCCAAACTTGCGGTAATTTAGCTACGTTTAGATGTTTCCCTTTGTCGGCTTGTGTCTGCTATGCTGCCTCTAAGTTGCTGCCTAGGAACATCTGTGGCCTTTGACTCTTGTGTTTGTCTGCAGGAACATTAAGGGCTGAGATAAATTAACAACCGAGTCTGCTGAACAGAAGGCCAACTCTTTCCAGTAATTCAAAGCTGCTTACCTACCCCTTTTCCAAGAAGGAAAATTGAATTTTCTTTTGGCATACAGACACTGCTAGTATGGACTTCTCCCTGATTTTAGATACTTTCTCACTGGTTTAATTACCCATCTTCAGGATCTTCAACTTTTAAATGAGGTGCAGGTTGTCTGAGAACAGAGAGCCTGTCTGCAACTCCTTGCTATTTTATGCTTTAATCCCAACATCCTCTTTCCTGTATTCTAACTCACAGAAACCTAGTCTGAACTCATACTAGACTGGTGCTAGTCAAAGAAAGAGTTGTCACTCGTGCAGGAAAATTGGATTTGTTGTGGGTGGGGCTGAATCTAAAATTGTCTTGCCAGTATCTCCCTCATGATGAGAGGCTGTAGACATTTCAGGAAAGGCACTTGACACCTACAGCATCAGCAGGTATGGGCTAAAATTCCTGACATGAAATATTTCTTTTCTGAATCATAAGAAGAATGGAAAAGCCAGTATTTATTCGTTTCTGACAGGGTGTGTTTTGGTTTTTTTTTTTTTTTTTTTTTTTTTTTTTTCAACGGATTATTGGAG
>VZRZ01008649.1:191999-227414 GCA_013398175.1 Climacteris rufus
TTGAGGGTTTGTTTTTGTTTTTTTTTTTTTTTTTTTTGCTTTTTGAACAGGATTGTAGAAAGCAAGAATCCTGCTTTTGCAGTGGGGGCCTTTGTCGTGGGTAACAGTGGCTGGAGAACTCATTTCATCTCTGATGGGAAAGACCTAGAACCCCTTCCTTCCAGCTGGCCAGAATCACTCCCCAAATCTCTAGCTCTTGGAACAGTTGGCATGCCAGGGTAAGTTTTGAGATGAAAAGGCAACTATCCCCTGGATTTTGGGGTGCAGGAGGTTTCTGCCTATCTGTATGACTTTTGTCCCATGTCTTGTTCTACCTCTCCTTTACCCTGTAGAGGGTCTGAAGTTTGGCCCATCCTCCAGATCAGAGGAGATAATGCCTTGGAGATTTTTGTGCCTCTCCTTGAGGAGCTGTAATAAGGCAGAAAGAGGATCCAGGAAGAGCTGGAAAGAATCTTATTTGGTCTGTGTTAACCTCAATGGAAATTCTCAAACTTCACTGGCACCTGGACTAGTTCGCTTTTTCTCAATGGGCTCTGTGGCTATCACTGTATTTCCAGAATCAATCCCAAAATGCAATAGAGAGATGCTATATCATGCAGCAAAATAGATGTCCTCTAAATTGCACTACAGCAGACAGAACTGCTGTGCTTTGCAGTCTGTATTTACTGTTGGAGTCTCTCAGTCATCTGCATGCATTTCTTATCTCATTCTCTGTAGTTTTTAGGAGACATTAGGACTTGGTCAGTTTTAATGACCTGGAAGGCCTTCTAAATGATTGTTAAATTGTGTGTGATGGAGAACTTCCCAGACTTCATTTTAAGATTAGTCAAGATGCATTTTTTTTCCAGATGGCCTATAAAGGGATTCAATTAACCTTTTCAGTTGAGATCATGTGGGAAGCTCTAATCTTGAATTTCAAAATTGGAAGCATTTTCTGGGATTCGGAGCCAGTCTCTGAGCTACTTTAAGTGGTTCCTACAGTTTACTATTGCTCTGGTGTGACCTGAAGTACAGTTTTGAGTTTTGGGCCCCTCACTACAGAAAAGACTTTGAGGTGCTGGGGCATATCTAGGGAAGGTCAATGGAGCTGAAGGATCTGGAGCACAAGTCTGTTGAGAAGCAGTTGAGGGAGCTGGACTTGTTTCGTGTGGAGAAAAGTAGGCTCAAAGAGACCTTAGTCTTCTGTACAACTACCTCGAAGGGGTCTGTAGTCAGGAGGGGGTCAGTCTTTTCTCCCAGTTAACAAGTGACAGGACAACAGGAAATGGCCTCAAGTTGTATCAGGGGATGTTCAGGTTGGACAAGAATTTCTTCTCAGAAGTTGTCAAGCATTGGAACAGGCTGCCCGGGGAAATGGTGGACTCACCATCCCTGACAATGCAAAACAACTGGACGTGGCACTTAGTGCTAAGGTTGCGCTTTGACCTTGGTGATGAGTCAAAGGTTGGACTCAATTATCTTGGAGGTCTTTTCCAACCTTAATGATTCTATATTTCACTCAGTAGCCATAGCTGTGCACAGTAGTCCTTGGGAGCAGTGAGCCCATCAGTCCAGCAAGTTTTTCTCACGCTTTTTATCTTTTTTCTGCCAGCTTTGATTTGTGTTGAATATAATTTAATTTTTGCCTCAATCTTGTAGATACTAGCTGGCAACTGACCTCTGTCTATCTTGAATTTACTATATCTTTCAGTATGTAACTCAGTTGTCACTTTACAGAGTTATCTGCAGTTTTTCCTTTTGACTAATCAGTACGATGAAAGTTGTTTTCACTCTAAAGAGATTTCTGCCTCAACATTGTTTCCCATCAGTGTGTCTGCGGTTATTTTCTGGGATGGCAGTGAAAAAGCCAAATTAAGAAGGTTGGATTAATTTTTATATTTCACAAAATAGGAAAACCTGATCTTGTTCTGGTTGTCACACTATTTTGGTTCAATGTGGTCAAGTCACATCTGTGTGTGTGTCGTCTTTTACTCCTCAGTGAGCATTCTTTTCTTTTCTTTGCAGTCTTACTGCATATTTTGGTCTGCTGGAGGTCTGCAAGATGAAGCCAGGAGAGACAGTGCTGGTTAATGCTGCAGCTGGCGCTGTGGGCTCTGTGGTGGGGCAGCTTGCTAAAATTTGGGTGAGTGGCTTGAACTGCTCATACTTGCTCCTCAGAAGACTTAGCTGTTAAACAGGGCAACAAGGCCATGAATGATCCGTAGGACAAGCATCCCTGAAGGCATGCCTTCACTAGAGTCTCCAGATGGAACAAGACACAGCAAATACAGTTGAATGTTTTGGAAGCTCATATGCTGACAACAGCCTGACTTTAAGAGTGAGCCCTTCACCCAGCAATATCTGAGTGTCAGCTGTGTTGTGATGAAAGGTTTAGAAATGTTTCTCTCCTTTCCTTGTAGGGTTGCAAAGTGGTTGGCAGTGCTGGATCAGATGACAAGGTTGCCTATCTGAAAAAAATAGGCTTTGATGAAGCCTTTAATTACAAGACTGTTAAATCTCTGGAAGAAGCACTGCGTAAAGCCTCTCCTGATGGCTACGACTGTTTCTTTGATAATGTAAGTTCAGAGAGAAGGCCTGGCTGTCATTTTCCTTAAATTATAACAGGAGCTCAATATTGTATGCATCTAATTGAAGCCTATACCAGGAACTCAATACTGAGATCCATTTAATCATGCAAAGGTCTCTGTAGCAGCTTACTGCTTCCCTGTTCCCTTTCCACATATATTTCTGCAGTTGACTTGGGCAGTTGCAGAAAGAACAAAACCCCAAAGGCAAAGCTGGATTGTTGGCAGTGTTTGTGGTTGGAGAGAGAGAAGTTTTACTTCACTCTCTGAAAAGCATGGCACATTTTGGGGAGGTGAGAGTCACAATAACATTTAACTGATCCAGTCCATTCCTGGCCCCACCTTGGACCAGAGGTGGTTCCCTGCTGTTGCTGGAAGGGGAGTGAGTGTGGATGACTCCACATTTTGTGCTCGTAGGGGCTGCATTGGTACCTGTAAATAAAACAGTAGCAAGACCCGCTTGCAAAACTACTGGAGCAGCCTACAGAAGGTTTCTGACCTCTCCCAGTTATAGATGGAATTAATGGGGACTATGTACTGTTCTTGATAGGCTGTTTGAGTGTGAGCATCTTGTTTTGAAAGCTAAGAAAGTTTAACAGTGTGGATGCAGTTAAACCATGTCAATTCATCTTGAAGCCAGAGAACCAGCCCTGGGTCTTTTAATTTCCTAGTACAGCTAACATATGCATTATACCTGATAATATAATACCTGGCATCAGGAGTATTAGCTGACATACTGGCCTAAAACACCCTGGCTAGTCACCTGGTTTAAAAGAAGTCATCATCACCTCTTTAGCATTTCTTTCCCTCAGCACTGTATCTGCCAATCCAGGGATGAAGCTCATAAGGTTCTGTCTTTCCCTGGCAAAGGATAGGAATATATGCTGTCAGAGCAAAGTGCTTGTCTCTGTGGCAGGAGCTCCTGGTGTTCTTGCATTAATCTTCCAAATTTTATGTCCCGTGCTGCTAATGTCTGAAATAGGTTTTATGATCACATCCATTCCCTTCATTCTCACTTTTAACTTTTGTGCAGAACTCCCCACAGCAGTAATTTTTCTCACAGCTTCTCACTATTAAAAGCTTCTTCTCAGAGCACATCCCTGTTTAAGAGATGACAACCATTAAGCAAAAACTTGACATCACCACGATGTGAAGATGTAAAAGTACAGATTGGTGTGTGGGGAAAGTGCAGGTGGTGCTTCCTAGAGCCCTTAGGAGGAGGAGGGACATGTCCTTAGGAGGAAGGATCTATGTGTAAATCCTTCCTGATGCTTCCAAAATAAGCTTCATGAAGCAGATTTGGAATTAAAACTGATTCCTTATGTTTATAACTAATTTTTAGAAGAGTAAGATTAAGTCCTCATAGCTTTGTCTAAGTGCAAGAGTTTCTGCAGCCACCAAGTCTTTGGGCTATTGGAAGTCACTTCCCCCTGATTGAACCTGTTGGTGCAACAATGCAGTGTTGGCAGATTTTGGCAGTCAATGCTAAACACTGGATTGTCTCTAATGCTGCATATGCTCTGGTTCTTGTAGGTAGGTGGAGAATTTGCCAGTATTGCTATCAACCAGATGAAGAAATATGGAAGGATTGCAATCTGTGGAGCCATCTCTCAGTACAATGATTCTGTGCCTCAAAAAGGTGTGGGCCTGCTTTATTATGTCTAAATTTATTTTGTCTTTGGTGATGGCAGAAAGGCATAAATGGAGTGTACTGTTTGCTTCCCTGTGCCATTTAAATGTATATATATGTGTACATATGGGTAACTAACTGTTGCTGTGGGACACTGGGACCACACTCCTTGTGTGCACATGCATTCATCCTCCTTTGTGCACACTCTCTGGTGAACATCAGCTGGTTGGAAATGAAGGAGTGGTTAAAATACCTAAAACAGGATTCCACAGGGCTCTAAGCAGATACAGATCAGTAGAAGGCAGGTGTGGTGTCATGATGCCATTAACACAGTAGTACATACTTTAAGATGAGATAATGGATTTCCCTCAGGTTTTTAGGTGACACAGCTTAAGGTTTTTGTTTTTTTTTCCCCATAAAATTTCAGCTACTAATGAAACAGCTGAGAAATGTGACTGAGATGAATATTCATTATCAATGGCATTAAGTTTTCCAAATTTGCTTTCTAGAAGAAATGGGAGGACTGTATTGTCTTAGACAGTTGACCGGCTTTGGACTCTCAGATCACTTAAAAAATGGATTAGGCTTTTGAGCATGAGAAGACTATCACATGTTTTTACGATTGAGAAAACTGTTTTATAGAGTTTATAACTTAAATTTTGAGAGTTAGAAAGATCATAAGAGCTTTGGAGACTATCAAAGAAGTTGTTAAAACTATTTTTGAGATTCAGCTGAAGTCCTTCAGGTGAAGCTGAGGCCACTTTACTTCTGAGTGAAACTGTTTTCAGAAATGTTTAGCCCCATTTTCAGAAATGTTTAGCCCCATTTAGAAATGTTAGTTATGGATCAGGCCTTTGTTTCCCTAGGTGGCTGTCTATCCATGAATCTTTGGTCTTTTGTCCTGGAAACTCTGTTTGTAAAAAAGCATCTGCATCTTCTGGCTGAAACAAAGTGATTCAATGGTCTTTACTGGCTAAAAGCTCACTTTATGCACTGGGTCTTATTCTGAGTGAAACTGGTATTACAGGAGGCTTGCTGGTTCCTTTCTCTGCAGGGCCTTATGTGCAGATTCCAATGATCATCAAAGAGCTTCGAATGGAAGGGTTTATTGTGAGCCGATGGAATAACCGCCGGGAGGAAGGTCAGAAGGCCCTGCTGAAGTGGGTCATGGAGGTAAGGAAGGAGGGAGGGTGTAGTTCTCTGTAAGGTGTACTCACACTGCAGATTCCCTCTTTGCAAGGGGTCTCTTGTCATAGCTGTTTAGGTGAGGTCCCAGCATGACACTTTCCTTCTCCTTGCCTTGATCTTTGAGACTTTTGGGACACTTAACCGTAGTAAATATGCCTGATCCCTTCTGCTTTTTCGATACCTGTGATGTTAACTTGTAGATTTAGATATATTCCAGAATACATGTAGGCTTTGAAGAAGTGTGCTTCCAGAGTAATTCAAAACACTTACCTAGTAATGAAGATTTTAATATTTAGAGTAATTCCTGTATTTCTCCTTCAGTCATTTGTAGTATGAGCTAGGATTTCCATGGTAGTGTTATGCTGAAATTACTGGCAAGAATTAATAATTTTATAGAATAGGGAGCTGGGCTTTAAAAAGTAATTTCCTATATTTTATTTTGCTAGATGGAGGTTGAGTTAGTAAGCAAGTTGATTTGTGGCTGTGAGAAGTTTGTGAGTGTGGATACTAAGAGCTAAGAGGCCCTAGCTCTTACAAACCTGAGGATTTAGGATGGATCAGCTTTCCATCACTTGGGTGTGCAATTCCATAGTTCTATATGGGTAGAGACAGGCCTGGCTTCGAGGAAATGCTCACCTATCTGTCAGTTGTTTGGGGATTAAGTAGCACTAAATCTGTCCTGCTGTGTTTTTACAGCAATGACTTTTGTTCCCTTTTATTACACCAAGTAGGAGGTTTTACAACAAAAGCAGATCCTCACAAGAGCCCACCTATTTTTGCAGAGTTACCCTGGTGCATGCCATTTTGCATGTTTTAAATGAAACATACATCATGGAGAAAATTTTGCTGCAATTAACTCACGTTTGGTGGATGAAAAGTCAGGAATTTCTTTTCTTACTTTTGACAGGGAAAAGTGAAGTACCATGAACAAGTCACTGAAGGATTTGAGAACATGCCAATGGCTTTTATTGGAATGTTAGAGGGAGAAAATCTTGGAAAAGCTGTTGTAAAAGTGTGAAGGTCAGATATTCCTGGAAGACTGGCTCAGGAGAACGTGATTCTGTTCAATGCTTTTAATTCACATGTCAAATTGTATGATCAGTTTGTTTCAGTCTTTTTGCTGGATGTTTGGTGATGGTAACTTCTGTTAATAATCTGACTAATAAATCTAAGTATATTCCAATTGCTTTGCTCTTGAAGAAATGGAGTGTTACTTCCCATAGCTACACAAAAAAAGGGCCTCAAAATTGCTGAAAACCAGAACTGTAACAGATAATTAAACAGATAACAGCACCTTTCTATGAGCAGGCTTGTAGAAAGTAAAACCATTTTGATGTTTACCCATTGAATTGGCCCAGAACTTGGCAAGAGGGATTTTTTTAACCAATATCAAGGAGCAGAGAACAAGCTAAGCTAACAACACTTGGGGATTCCAGGTTCCTCTCTAGCTGGCTTTTTTTTTCCTTTTATCAAACAATGCCGATATCTCCATTTTTCTGAGAATATGGAAAGGAAAATAAATCTCTTAACGTATACTTTGCTTGTGTTATAGTTCTGTTTGCGGAACATTCTCACTTCCTTGTGGTTTACACAGAGGAGCTAAAATATTACAAGCACTTGCTTGTCCCAGCAGCTCTCAGTACAGGTGATATGGATAGATGACTAGTCTCCTTGAGAAACTTGGTCACTGGTGTCTAAGCTTGGAGTTGACCTTGCCATGGTGTTCACCCTGGCTCTCCTGGAAACTGAGATAAATATGGTGGCCCTGGCTGTGTTAAATTGGTGTCCAGCACACACAGGGTGCCAAGGAAAGGACACACACAGATTAGCAACACTAAATATCTTAGATGTTTTGAAAAATCCAGAACAAGAACCTCTTACTGTGGGATACAGACAAGTATTGAAGGTGATGGTGATCCATCTTCAGTCACTGTGAAGGACTTGGTTAGTTTTAAGCTTTCATTACTGATCTGTGAAGAGGGATCCTAAGCAGCCTTTATATCTTTGCAGTGCCAGGAGTAGATGCTCTGTATGTCAACAAGAAGAGATTGCGTACTTAAGATGTAGATTGACCAACACTTGGTGGGTGAACTGAACAAAAAACAGCCCGAATTACAGGTCAACTGGCCTCTGGGGAAATAATGAATCTTGGCACAAGTAGGGAATAGGTTCTGGTAGCTTAATAGTGTTTCCAGAGGAGAATGAACTGACAATTTTGCTGAGTTTTACACCGGCTGCTGAGGAAGCTCTGTGGATTAATACCACTGCACAGCATGGAAAGGGGTAAACCAAAAAAGGGAACTTGTTGTCCATAGGCTTCAGATCCACTGATAGGAGTCTGCCATTGTTTGATGGCTTTTCACTGAGGAATTTTCAGAAGGCTTGCAAGTCCTAAAATACTGAATTGTCTTAAGTCCAGTGAATTAATGATCTCTTGTTTCAAGTAAAGTGATGATTTGGAAATGAACTAAGAATAGCCACATGGAGTTTCTGTCTCTTGGTCAGAGTTGCAGAATGATTTGTCAGTCAGAATAATCCTGGCTCAGCCTGCTTCCTCCTAAAATACTGATCTGTACACTCCCCTTGCTGTGTATGCATTTCATGCTTCATAAATTGCAGCTGATTTTGCAAGACTGTTTTACCATGAAAATGTAACTTTTCTGTGTAAAACCTGTGCCACACCACACACCTTTGGGCCTCTGAACTTCTCTGGGGAACATAACTATTTCCTCCTGAAAATTCAAGTTTTCTGTTATGCACCAGGAACACTGCCAACACATGTATAATGACAATTATATCCCTCATTGTCTGGCACTGTCTGGAGGTCTTGCAGTGGTTTCTTACTGTGAGCTTGGTTGTCCTCAAAGTTCTAATGTTTGTGTAGTGATACCCAGCTTTTTCCACATGTTGAAAATAAAAAGGGAATATTAAAAAGTTTGGGTTTTGGTTTTTTCTGTGCAGTAGCACAAAGTAGGATGAAGGTCTCTCTGTTTCACCCCTTCTAGGGAAGCAAGCTAATGTATGTAATGAAGTTGAACAAGGTGCCAATGCCTAGCCTAGAACAAAGATGCAGCGACATATTGCTGGCATAGGCTTTTCTGCCAGTCCATGGCTGTGTGTGATTTTAGGAGCAGAGTATGGGTAGCACCATACAGACAGTCCAGCCTGTGAGTGGCAAACACTGCCAACCGCCACTTCCTCTAACATTATCACTCTGCAGCTGAGCTTAAAGTCTTTCTGGGAAAGGGTGGTCCCACTTGCTGTCAGAAGTTGTGCAAGGGCTTGCCTGGGACTAGGTCCTCCTCAGCACTACAGCAGTTCTCCATGGCGTGTCTGCAAAGGTGGAAAGGGTGTCAGCTCTACCTAGGGTGCCGTGCCCATTCTTCAATCACCCTGCAGCTGTGGCTATGCTGATAGTCATCTCTGGTTTTTTTGTGCTGCTTTTCTCTAGTCCACATGGCCATGTTTGTGCCACTACATAACTTACACTTTGCAAGGGTGGCAGTGGGATCCTTGAGTCTTTATTATCGCAGTTAATTGAGGATGTAATAGATGAGAGCAAGAGGAAGAGTTTATTTAATTTTAAATGTAAACAGCTGCAGGCTTCCTCGTTTGTTGGTTAAATAGCTCTTGATTTATACATATCATTATTTCTAGAGTAGTGGTTTAACTGCTTAACACCTTATTCTTGCTGGTGCAAAATAAAAGTCTCTACATTTGAGGTGTTTCAGGCTAATAAATATGCAACTTTTGTGACCCGTTTCTAAGCAATGTCAGGCTGGGCTGAGGCTGGTAGCAATAATTTGTCTGACTCAGGACAAAGTGGGGACCCTCCTTGAGGGGTTCACTATGGCCCAGCACACTAAAGGTCACTAAGGACACACTGGGAGTTGCAGCAAAGGGCTGTGGGTTGCTGAAATCAGGGAGCTATACCTGGAGTGCATTGCTGCCTGTTGAGCTTCTCTCATGGTCCCCCTAGAGCAGGTGTCCACAGGAGGGATCATGAGATATCATGGCCCAGCCACAATATCCATTCTTACACAAGATCTATTCCTCAGCTGGTTGAAATCCAACCTTAAACCTGCCATGACCTCTAATGTAGCCTGTACTGAAGCAAGCAAGACATACATCAGATCCTTTGCTTTTATCTTGCTCCCATGACCCCTGACTTTAGTAGTTCATCTTCCACCATCGTCTCCAGACAGGTCCCTCACAGCTTAGCTTTCTGCTGGCCATTACCTACAGTGCAGGGAGATGCCTCCTGTTCCTATCCTCAGCCTGTCATCACAAGCTCAGTGTAGGCTCAGCTTCCTAGGAAGCTGAAAGCCTTTGGAGCAATCCTGCTCAGTGGGTACAAAAACTGCCCATTGCATTTCCCTTATCAGCAGGTTTCATAGTTCTGAGACTTGTTCATGCTGTGGGTCCTTGGTCTCCTCCAGGTGCTCCTCTCAGAGGAACTAGAAGCAGATACAAAGAAAGGTAAAATACCAGACTTCATTGTTTCCCTGAGGAAATGTCATGGACTGACTCAAGAAGAGGGGCAATGACCCAAGCCTGGTCTAAAACTCTTTCTAGTTCTATGCCTTTGGACCTAATGCCTGGCTTTTCCACCTCCTAGGGTCTGTTTATACCTCTGTCACATCCATGACAGATGGTGCAATTCTTGTGAACAAAGCAGATGGTGCCACCAGGATAGTAGGAACCCACCTTCCCCCATGCATACCCCTCTAGCCTTATCTAGAGGTACTACCATCACCCCAGCACTGTCAGAGACTATGAGCACAAGGCATTCCCAGAGTCTGCCTGTGTATATATATGTATATATACACATATATACATGTGCATAAAACCCACAGACAGCCACAGCGACCTTGTGGTAATCTGCATGTTAGAAGCTTGTGTTTGTCAGCTGCAGGTAGAGATAGGACTTCATGCAGCTCTCATGCTTTCCTCACCTCGCCTGTCTACCAGCCTGGAACATTTCAGCTTTCTCTCTCCAGGGGAGGAAAAATTGCATTTCATGTGGATGTCCTTCCCCATCATCTCCTCCAGACTTTTTGAAGTTCCTCAAACTCATCTAGCTCATCCTTATCAAGGTTTTGGTACTGGGAAAGCTGCAGGGGTGGCTTCTGGTGAGAACTAGAAGTTGCCACCGCATTGGATAGAGCCAGTGACAGTCAGCTCCAAAAGGGACTTAACCAATGGCCAAAGCAGAGCCCTCTGTGATATTTAAGTTTAAATAAAATGCTAAACTACAGTGGCAGGGAGAAAGGAACAACAGTACATCAGAAAAAGCACCTTGTAAGACATCTTCTCAAGGTCAGACTCTTCCATCCCTCACCAAGGGCCAGGGACCAGCACAACAGAGGTAATCCGGCAAGGATTTCAACAGCAAGCTCCTCAAGTCAATTCCTTGAGTGGCTGAAAGTGACATATCAATAGAGCACAACACAGAGGAGCTGCTATGCCACAGTTTGTTGGCATTGGTAAAACAATAGAAGCCATTTTTTAGTTTGCTAGATCCAGCTAGTTTTGATGTATGAAAAATTAAGAAATTAAACATTAAAATAATTACCAATACTCTTACTGGAATTACTCTAGAGGGGAATCAAAGTCTAACTTCATTCAGGTCAAGGAAAGAATGGAAAGCAGGTGGCTAGCTGGAGTTGAATTTAGGCTGACCTCTGCAAGAGATGGAAGAGATGTGGGTGGTTAAGCACTCCATGTGCATGTGCATTCCACAAGTGCACAAAAGCCATTTCAGAGCCCATGGATGAAGGCAAGCAGGGTCACTATTCCACTGTAATTTGATCACACACAGTTCCCTTGTCCACGCCCTGTGACCCCTTGGTCACTTGTGACTCCTTTCATGTTAGTTAGTCCTCTCTCATTAAGGCTATTCCAGCTATTCTCATTAAGGCTCTCTCATTAGCTATTCCAGCTATGTGTTTTAATTGCTGTATTCAAGGAAGTACTTCTCTTCCTGTTGGCCAGCCCATTATAAGCAAGCTATGTAACAGGCCTGCAGACAAAAACATCTTGCTTTTCTTGTTTGACAGCAAGGTACAGATCCCAGCTATTTCATAGCCATATGACAGAGACTGCAGTCATTGCCTGAGGGGAGAAGTTCTTCCTGAAACCCTTATTCCCAGAAGAAACCTTTCTGTGTTGTTTCTTCTCTGTCATGTACATCAAGTCTACCAAACATTCATGTCAGTTGGTCAGCTACCACTTCCCTCTTCAGATCACTGGATCAAAGCAGCCAATTCTGTTCATGGAAACAGCAGACAAGAGTTTAATCAAAGAGTGAATGCTGTGCTACTGCCTGGCACATGGCAACACTGGCCTCACACCTTCACACAAATAACAAGTGAAAAAATGCACCTACTGAGCTCTCTATGAAGTATGATTACTTAATACTCATGTGGGAGGGCATATGGCCCTAGACTTTAGCAAGGATACTCATACCTATTCCATTTAGGACAAAGTGTTTATTTGCTATACCTAGGCTTGTAAAAGGTTGAAACACCCTATCCTTGCCTGTTGAAAGACTTTATCCAGTTCCCATCCTGAACCAGGGTTCTCTCCTTCCAGTAGGTGCACTTTTGCTCTAGGAACCATGGTTACCTACACATAACCAGAACAAAGCATAGGCTTTGCTTTCCATCCCCTGTAACAAGGACCAACTACAAACACTCAAACTGTGGTATAACTATATATTTGAGGAGCATGTGTTGTTTCCTTTAAAGGGCAAGTTTACTTCTCACAGAGATCCTCACTGCATATTCCTGAAAGAGACAAGTCTTAAACAACATCTTTCAAATGAGGCTATGGAAGTTATTTTCATCACAGTATGACCACGTGCCAATCCTCAGGAAGGGAATATAGTGTGGCAAAGAAAGCTGAACTCACTGCCCTTTTAAGAACTGCTTTGCACCCTTGCTTCAGAACAGGAGTTATTCCAGATATTCTGGTCTCCCCAGTCATGATGTGAATTTCCAGTCATGGGCACCTGGAGCAGCATCTTATTAAAAAATTAAATGTGTTAAGTCAAACTCAACACACAGCAGCAATGTCCCCCTGACTGTAATAGGCAACAACCTGGTCTGGCCTCACCTCAGCAGGAATACTGTATGTGCAGCACACTTCAATATTATTTCATAAGGATGATGCAGGATGCCGGAACCTCTTACTGAACTTCACCTGGAACTTTCAGCAGGAATTTTTTAAACCTTTCTTGCTCACAGTTACTGCCCAGAGAGAATACGTAGGCCACTGCTTTCAAAAGCCATGCTTGTTTGCAGATGGTGTGGTGTTAGTTATGCATTCTTGCTCCAGCTTCATTTTATTTTCTCCTAACAAGTCTACCCATGACACCACGTGGGGTAATTTCCCATTTACCTGTGAAAAGCTGTCAAACACACAGCTGCATTTCTCTTAGCCAAACAGCCAGTGCTGCATGGAAAATATTTCCCACGTACTTCTCATTGCATAATCACAACTCAGCTTACATCCAAGAAGAACCTTGATGGCTCATCCTCAAGTGAAGGGTGTGTCCACTTCTTGGACTAGAAAAATCTTGTTTCAAATTGGGAATGTATACAATAAGCTGTTCAAGTCCTCAAGAGCCATGAAGAAATTCATGCATGCTTGTGAAGTAAGTGCAAGACTGAGTCACGGATGAGCTCCCGACCACAAAGAAAAGAGGCTCACTCATTCCACATAGTCTGCATATGCAGCAAGATGTCTTGCTTTTCCCTGAGTGATACTCAGTGAGCAGCACAGCTCACCAAGTCCTACCCCACTGCTAGCTACAGCCCTGCTCCCTTTTGTACTGAATTCTTATACAGGACAACATCCAAGCCAGCAAGGAAGCCATTTTGATACAGTGGATAAAACACAGCAGTGGAAAAAACTCCTTAGTAGCAGTGCCAAGAGTAGGTGAATGGCAGGTATACAAAGGCTGGCAGGTCAGCATTTCTCTGAATAGCCTGATTCAGAACTGGTGGATCACAGAACCCAGTTTACTGTCCAACACAGTGTCCAGTATGTTTTAAGAGTGCAACAGTGCAATCAAGTAAAAATTACAAGAGTATATACATCTAAATTCTCTTGAGCTTAAGATATTACAAATTTTACTTCTTCAGACATTTATTCCAGACTCTTGCCTAGGAACAAAGTAGCCCAACTCAGACTAAACACACTTTGTTACTAATAGAACCAGGAGGTACACATACCAATGACAATGCAGAATTGAAAAGGCAGCATGTCCAAGACCTACCTCGTACTGTCATGGTAGGATTGGTACTATGCTCTGGGAGGACATGTCTTAGCTTTGAAGTCTAAGGTGAAGCTTGAAACATCTTAACTAAAAAGATGTAACAAAAGAAAAAACTATCCCACCTATTGACCACCCTCTTTCCTTCGGCTCCCCTTTCTGTATTTGTAAATGAGATTATAGCCTGGTGACTACCACCTGAGTAAGGTGGCAGCAGACTTCTCCTAAAGCAACTCCTCTGTCATTACTATCCCATGCCAACAATAGATCAGGTTGCCTTTATACAAGTCTTTGTATCAAGACAGTAGTCCTTTGACACAGCAAAACCCGATACCCTACTGACATAAAATTAACATTTTTGTTAAACACACATCAATATCCAAAGGTGAAGAACTTACACTTTATTGTACTCATTTACATGGACCAAGAAGATAGTTTCCACCTCTTAATCTAGCTTAGTTTTTTTTTTTAAGTAGAAAAGTTACAGGCTGTAATTTAGCCAAAGCAGTCATGCTTCAATGTCTTCATGGCTGGAAATTAGACTAGACTTTTAATGGTCTCTTCCAGCTTCTCTTTATTGGCCCCAGAGAACTCCTGCACCTGTAAAGAGAGATTGATTTTTAAAACTCTTGCATTCACTTCTTCGTAACATTAGTTGCATGACATCCAGTCAAACATACCTATTCAACTCTGCTAACAACTAAAACTTTCCAGCCTCAAAACAGAGAGTATTTTACAGATGTTCATGTATTTATTTTCCACTCAACTTGTGCAAAAGTTGAGACAAAAAAACTTTCAGCTTTCACTTCCAGACTACCATTGATCCTGAATCAATACTGTGTAAGACTCAAATAGTCTTAGACACTGTGACACTGAAGACACTGTGAGGGTCCCCACGTATCAGAGGCAGCTCAAAGTCTCCTTGAGTTGCTCAGGACCTTATCAATCAGATTCTGGAACAACTGTTCCAAATTATCTATCCCTGCACCTGGCTTCTCCTGTTAGAACTGTTCTTGCAACTTACAGGGCAAAAAGATAGAGGCAACATTTGTGTCTTAAAAACAGCAGCTCTGTTGTCCTGTATCTACAGGGATGCAAGGTACAGAGAGGACTACACTACGGGCCATGAAACTGCTTGCTTGATGTAAAAAGCCACACACTGACTGTCACACTGTAATCACAGTTCTTTCAAATACAACATGAAGTTGTGGAAGTTCACCCTAAGAGCTGTCAAAGGTTCATGATTAGTCATGACTTGACTCCATACCAAACTGAAAGCCACCCTAGATCTGACACTCAACTACCCAAGGTGCAATTCCATCGCCTTCAGCCACGAAACTTACACCCCAGCATTGTTTTACTTTAGAAACGCCTACCTTCAGCTTGCTTGGCAAAATAAAAGCCCACAACACATTTATCTCAGCAGTTCTTAAGTTCAGGCAGAGAGCTACTCAAACTACCCTGCACAGGCAGTCCACTATGCTGTCAGAATACAAGCCACATCCCACCTCATCCATCTCTTGGCAGAGCAGGCACAAGAGATCTGTTCAGTCCTCTAACACGAACAGGACTGTCACTTCAAAGGTGACACAGCCTCTGTGTAAAAGTTGTTTGTTGCATATAACCTCAACCAGGTTAGACACTTCTGTTTGGGTGGATTCCTTAGGCACCTATAAGTCAGGTCTCTGTTTGAACATGAGCTGCATCCAGACAAACACTGACCAAGTAAATAGCAGGGTGCTAGGCAGACAGACAAGCAGTCTTAACCCAGACACCTCACCCCACTATCTCTCATTAAGCTCTGTCTGCAAGATTGACCTGTAACACTAACTCAGTTCACTACCTGAGCACAGCACAGCTTGCATCACCAGTTAAGTAAGTGCTGGTCCACATTACATTTACTGCAGTGCTAAGATGTACTTGCTTGCTCGCAGGAGTGTCTTAATGCTAGTGCTACTCCAGAGACATAATAAAAAGAAAGCAGACTAAGTAGCCCAACACTCCCAATCTTCTTTCAAGTGTTTAGCTTGACTGCTCCAGTTCTAAAAAAACAGTGCGTACCTTCTTTCCGTTTTTGTAGAACTGGAACGTTGGCATGCACTTCACATCGCAGTGTGAAGCGACATCCTAGAAGAGACAGAAAACAATCTTCAATCGTGCATGTTCTCAAGGATGTTAAATGTAGAACCTACTCTAGTTGACTTCTGTTTAGGTGACATAGCAAAACCATTACTGCTCAAGATAAAGTAAAAGCACTTTTACTAGTCCATCACTAGCAAAATCAGTGCAGTGTTAACATCGCTCTGAAGTAAGGCTTAAAGATGCCCTCTTCAACATTTCATTCATGTGAAACGACATTAACTATACCTGTACTCTGTGTCTGGAAAAAAACAGACCTCTGCATCAAAATAGATGTGACTGTTTGTAAGACTCCAGAGCCCTATGGCAACTCTTGTGCTCATATGACATTTTTCAAGTACCTATTTCACAGTGCTGGAACTGCAATACAGCAAACATTTTATTGCACTTAATTCAAGACCTAATTTCATTTTTAATGAAAGAGAAAACAATGCCAAGAGCAGTGGAGGGACCAGACATATCAGCAGGTTGCAAACCCTTAGGTTTAAGGAAGATTGCATCAAAGCAGTTTAATACCTCAGACTAACACTCCCTCCCAAAGTAAAGGGTCAGTGCTCTCAAGTTATCCAACGCATGTGATAGGACTTCAAGTGTACTAATAACCAAGGCAGTTTGTTCTGTTCAGGTGTTCTCTGACAAAAAATAATTCTTTCTAGCTAAATCCCTGTTTCAATTTTAAGTTGAAGTAAACTCTTGTTTTGTTTCAGCATGTGTGAGGACATTTAAAAAAGAATTCTCCTCCATCACTTGTGTGGAAGCCCTTAGCTGTCCTCATTCAGCATCACCCCAGACCTTACCTGGGCATCATCCACATCAATTTCTATGAACACCACATCACCATACTTCTCACACAAACTCTAGAATGAAATAAAAAAGAACTATGCAGTTACAGTACTCCAGGAAAGCTTTCTTTTAAAAGATGCAGTCATATAAATTGAAAGGCTGGTGTTGCTTAATCCCCTAGTGAAACATGATTTGTTACCTTAAAGCAGCTATTTTACTGATCACAGCAAAAATTTTCTATTCTGCTCCAGACTGTTTCTGGAGGAGTGTGTTGAAACATGTTCTAACATGCTCCCCACAAAGACTCAAATGTCCCAAGACATGGGTGGAAGGCCTTCTCTTGCAGTCTTCAGCTCATCACCAAAAGTCGCTACAGGTTAATCTCATACTTTATCAGGAGATAACACTGCCACCTAAATGCAGCTGGAGACGTTACATTAACTGTGTACAGAGGATAAGCATTGTTTCCTCTTGGTATCCCACTGCTTGAGGTAATGCAACTGGCATTGCATTGGTTTCTATGGACCCAAAATGCAGGTAAGCACCAGTACAAAAGCTAAACCTCATTTTAGTTACCAGCTATATCAAAGGTCAGTTTATTTAACTTGGTAGTCTTAACCTGCAACTTCTCCCTTTCCCAGAAAATGCTGGCAATCACATACAGCAAAAGGAACTTTCCTCCATATTATTGTCAAGCAACACAAAATCATTTATAAACAATTTAATGCAGAAATAAACCCAGAAAAACTACTTACGTGGAAAAAGGGCTTGATCATTTTGCATGGTCCACACCATGTGGCAGAGAAATCAACTACTATAAGCTTCTCACCAGCAGATTTCAGTTCTGCCTCAAATTCGACCTACAAAAAAATAATTGAACACATTAATGATTTTCCCCCTCCTTTCCTAAGTGATGTAGACTAATCCCAATGCTGGCTTGCTCTTGGACCTAACACACTAATCATTATGGCAGCTCTTTAAACACTTAACTAGGTTATTTGTACCATCCTGTCAGTGCCTCAGTATGACTTGGTTTCATTGGTGTTAGCAGCAGTCAGTGTCTTACGACTTTCCAGTCAGAAAAAAAAATCACAATGCCCAGTCAGTCTAACTCATCGAATTGTGGAACTATAAACTAGAAATTCTCTAGTTACAATGCTCAACTCTGACAGCTGTGTTATCCCCAAAATATGATCCTTAAGGCTTTTTGTTTTTTATAACCCACGTTCTCATTTCTGTTTTGGCAGGAATGGTCTCATTTTCTTCTGGGACAGACCTTCCTCTGCAGAATTTGAAAAGGACAGACACAAACCTTTGTACAATCCTTCAGTCTGATGTCTTTTCCAATCAACGGCTAACATCAAAATGATATTGTGTGGTTTACTCTACAGCACATTTTCCAAAGCAACTTCATACGAAAGTTATTTTACTTATTTTCCCAAGTGAACCCACATGTGACATCACTAGCCAAAGCAATGCTACACATACAGACTACACAAGTAAACACCCAATACTCCTTCAGAGTCTTGAAGTCTGTGTGTCGCACTTAGTCATGCCAATCTGTAAATTATTCCTTGGAATTAAGCATGCTTACATGCCATTACTCATTTTTGCTGGTCAAAAAGTGAATGTTTTAATAGAACTGAAAGACATTAAAAGCAATAAATATTTGCATGCTAGCAAAAGGCAAACAAGTATCTCAGGCAGAAGCAGAAAGTACTGATCACCTACTTCCTGACACTGTTTTTTTTCCCAAGAAAGTACAAGCCACTTCAGTGATTTTCAACTTGTTACCCACAAACTTCAACCAAGCTTCAGAAGAGCTATTAATATTAACTTCAAAACTGCTTTAGCTGCTTTACTCCCACCAACTCAATGGAGCAAAGCATTGGAGTTCTGTCAGCAACAGCTGACTGAAAGCAGTATGGTTACTGCCAGATGTACACAGTGGTTGGTTTTGCAGTGCAGGAGGAGTTAACTAATTCATACCAGCTTCTGCAGTCAGCCATAGTAAGTTGAGACTTGACTCCAGTAAGCCAAAGAATGTCATGCAGATGAGGAGCTAAAAGTGCATGCAGTCAAACTGCACACAAGTATATTTATTTAACAGGCAGAGATCCTGCATGAGCATTCTTATGAGTAATCCAATGTGAAAGTCTTCATGGCTTCATGTAACTTCACATACACACAGCATTCCATCACCCTGTTAACAGGCTTTTTCCCTCCCCATGCAGCTCTTTTCAGAGGCACAGCCTCCATGTTGGTTTTTCCATCCTTGCATCTTAGGCAGTCACAGTCTACTCTGCTACAAGATCAGTAGTGACACTCCACACCACCTACTCTCATTCTGAAAGAGACAGGAACAGTTAAATTTTCCTGTCTCCCTACATTCCCATACTCCTGTACTGACACAGCATGCATTCCTGCACCCCATTCCCACCAATAGCTTTTAATGTCTCCATACACAGCAATCCATGCTACCCAGAACTTATACCATAAGTTCCTCAACCCAGCCTCACTCCCTTCGGCCTTGAAATTCTACTATGGATTTTGGTATACCTTCTCAGACCTCTGCACTGTAATGTCACCACTCTACTGATGCAACTTTTCATAGCTGCTGGTTAGACCATCCTCTATTAACCCCTTTTAACTCCTGTCCAGCTACATAATTACTGTATTCAGCAAAAGGAAGCCCAGCCCTGGAATGTGTTCATCATAGGGCCACACATATCAGGTTTGCTATTGCAAAGAACAAAGGGAAAGTGGGAGGGCATGACAACCATACTTGGTCACATACTATTCACCACTGGGACATGGTCCTGACTACAAATCAGGTGTTACCCTGCAAATCATCTCTATAATCAGCTAAAATTGCTGTAGGACAGTGAAAAGAAATGCTGGTCCAAAGGTGTTACCCCTGCAAGTTAAAAAACATTGAACTAGTGAGAAGTTCTGAAAGTTTATCCAGAGAGCTTAATTGCACTGGATGAAGGAAGACAGTAGCAGGAGCAAAACAAGCTGCTGGACCTGTCCAACTGACTTCCATAGTTGTATTTCATGTTAACTGTAAAGTGACAAGCTTTCATATAAAAAAACATACAATTACTGTTACCAGAAGGGGAAACTCCCACCACAAGACCATTTTGTCACACTTTGAGAGGATCTTACAGCTTTGCTAAACAGCATTTTCTTCAGGTAACAGCTTAGTGGGGGAAACATCAGCTAGCACGCTGGTTAATACTAGTTTGTTCTTTGTTTTTTTTTTGTCTTTTTCTTAAATACTTAACTACAACCTCCCTGAGCACACACAAGATCTCATTTTGCTTGTTTTGTCATCCAGCAGAAAAGGGAATGCTGATTTCAGTAAACACATTGGTAGCAGGCATCTGTTCCCAAGGGCCAAGTAAGAAGCACTAATAGTGGAAGACTTTAGCGCCTCAGAGATTCCCAACATCTTTAAAATGGACGCTGCTGGCCACGGATGGTGGCGAAAGGAGTTCTGCTGCTCTCAGCAATAGATAAGATAGGTCCACACTACCTGGCAGATTTGGTTAAAGCTTGGTTGTAAACATTATTTTCAACACATATCAAGTCACCCTTGAACTTGCCCAGTCATCAGCTGACTGCCAACGGTTACTATGTAATTTCATGAGGTTTTTTAAATACAGAAGCTAGCATGAACAGACTGAAGGTTCAACTGCCTGAACTGCCTAGCAGACACCACTTCTAGAACTATCACCTGTAGCCGAAGCCGCAATTTTTCAACATTTTCTTTAACTGAAGAACAAAGAGGCAGTCAGAAAGAGGAGGAAAGCTTTAGCAGCACCAGCTTTTTAAGTTTATATACCCCATTAGCTTCTGCTATAAAAGGCAGTATGTGCCATAGTCAAAACTTTTTACAAGTTACACTAGTCACTCATCATCGCAAGGCCACTGCAAACCAACTAAAAAAGTGCTCCTTCTGTAGCAGGTACTACAGAAAGATCAGTCAAGCACCCTGAAAGTAGCCATTCTTCAGAAGCTAGTCTGTTTCTGAAGAGGTGTGTAGGGAGAAGGGCCACATCTAGCTAGCTGTCACTCACGAAAGATCTTGCAGACAGTGCAAGAACGGGTTTTCCCCTTTGTATCAGAAAAGAATACAAATCTGCTTTACTGAAAACCAGAATTAATCCAGAAATCCCAGCTGCACTGTACTTGAATACTCTGGGTGTTGCTGTCGTTTAAAATCTTGTCGTCAGCATGACTGTTGAGTCCACACTCTCCATGGATGAACAACAAAACTATGCTTTAACTGCAGCAGACTATTAATCACTGCTCATAGCTAGGAGGATAGTGAAAGTCTAGCTAAGTTAAAGCAGGCTCTTCCTCCAAAGCCAGGTTTGACTTGCCATTTTTAATCTCTTCCTGCCTGTAACAAAAGCCTCAAACATTACTCAAAAAGTTTGCCCCTCCTGTGCCTCCATAAACAGAGGAGGAAGAGATGAAAAGTAGGACAACAATTTCAGGTTTTATTCACACAGCATTCTCTCTCCAGCACCTGAATAGTAAGGCATTTCATTCCTCTTAGGGAGCTTCCTGCATGCACCCGTTTTTGAGCAGAGGTCACAAGTGTTACTTTGCATATTTACACTTCAGATGTTAACACCATCGCCGTCCACTGGGAGAGGTCTGACAGGCTTTTCATTTATTAAGTGAACTCACTGTAGAAGAGCACAGCCTAGGAGACAAACTTGGATATGTGAAAGACTGGAAAGACTGATGTCTTGTAACTTCTCACGGTGCATATGTGTGGGGGAAGCGCCAGGCCAGGCCTTGCTCTGGTGAGGCAGTGCACTGGCCTGCACGTCCCAGCCCCAGAGCCTGTATCCCAGCCCCGTAGTGGCCATCAATCACTGGCACACCAGGGACAAAGGGTATTTAAGGCCGAGCATGCTGCTAACGCATCTTGACCCTACCTCCTCTTGGAATTTTTATCAGCTGAACACTGCTGGGACCCAGGCGTTGGTAGCAATATGTGTGCTTTCCTATATCTTTTCTGTTTTTCTCTTTCTTCTTTTAATTCCCTCTTCTCAGAATTTCTGAGTAATTTAAAATCAAATGGTCTTAGAGTTTCCTAAGTTAATGCTTTGAGAAGTGCTTTATGTTGATTGAACATTGCCCTGAAACTTTTGCCAAAGTTACCAGTAAAGTATATTTTGTTGTTTTGACCTCTTGAGAATATATTGTCAGTATTTCTTCCTTGTGTCTAACTCAGAGCACATGAACAACCATAAGACCTGTTAAAAACTTCATCGAATGAGTTATTTGGGGCCTTACAGGATGCCACACAGCATCACTTGCAGATGCCATAAAATGAGATCAAACTGACTCTCCAGCCAAATTTCAAGTTCAAAAGGTGAGACTAGCCCAACGGGATTTTTCCTGAAATGAAGAGCTCACTAAGTTTGCATGAAGAATATTTTCTGAGACTTGGGTTCCTAAGTTACAGCTAACAAATACTCTATTGTTGTCTATCAACCACATCAGCTGCTGTGCACAAGACCACATGCTATTTCATCATCAGCAGGGTAGTCTCCAAGTGTTGGTCTAGCTTTTATTACTATCCTGTATCTCAAAGCCACAGATGTGTTTGTATTCACAGAATCATCCAAACAGTACTGTGCTGCATTAGTGTACTGAATATGTCAGACAGCACCATAACAAGGTAAATAGTTCTTATGCTAGCCACCCCTGCTATTTAAGTATGGGGAACGGGCTCTAGCAATTCCTTTCAAGTAATGAAAACTGGACTAATTTTTCCATGATCTCTTACCGAGAAATGCAACAGAACTTAGGCCAAACTCTGAAAACTCCCCTGTGCACTAGCGGTGGATAATGCAAGCCGGGACTCCTAAATTAGGGTAATGTATCACAAAACCAATTGGGTTGGAAAAAACCTGCGAGATCATCAAGTCCAACCTGTGACTGAACACCACCCTGTAAACTAGAGCATGGCACTCAGCGATACGTCCAGTCCTTCTTTAAACAGCCCCGGGAACGGTGACTCCGCCACCTCCTTGGGAAGCCCATTCCAATGTCTAATTACCCTGTCTTTCAAGAAATTCCTCCTAATGTCCAACCTAAACTTCCTCTGACGCAGCTTAAGACTGTGTCCTCTCATCCTTTCGCTGTAGTACCCTGTTATCCGCTTGAGAAACAGAATATTTTCCTTAAGACTTTGAAAGGTGATGAGCAACAACCTGTCACAACATGACATTACATCACCTTCCTGCTCATTCCGACTATCCGAAGCCTCAGGTCGCGCAGTTATTCGCCCCCTCCCGCTGGCGTGACCGAGCCCTCCGCGCAGTTTCCCCCGCTCCCGCCACATGGGTGAAGCAGGCTCCGCCTGTCCGGGCATCACCCGCCATCTCCCGCAGGCCAAGGCCTCTCGGGAGCCCAGGGCAGCCCGAGCGCGGACCCCCGCTCGCCAGGCTGCCCCCGGCGGCACTCCCTCCCCCCTCGCTTAGCCGCCCGCCGGGGAGGTGATGCTCGTCCCGCCGCCCGCCGCTCTCACGGCGAAAGGAGATGGCGCCCTCGCCCATCGGACTCACCAGGCTGCCCACGATCTTCACCATAGCGGCGACGGCTGGGGAAGGAGGCTCGGTAGCTTAAACGCAAGAAATCAAGAGCTTCGTCCCCGCGCTCAGCTTAGGTCGCTCCCTCGCCTCCCGCCGGCCCACCGCTCCGCCTGGGCCCCCCGGGCCGCCCTTTTATGCCTAGTACTGCGCCGCGCCGCGCATGCGCAGGGCCCGCCCCGCCTCCCCGCCGCGCCTTGCGCGCCCCCGCCCACCGCGCCCCTGGGGCCCGGGGTCGTGCCGCTCAGGGGCCTCCGGCAGGGCGATGCGCCGAGCCGGGGTAGCCAGCGGCGAGTGCGTCCCTGCCGGCGGCTGCGGAGAAGCAGCAGCGGCAGCGGAAGAAAAGAAAGCCGGGGAAGGCTGGAAAAGTGCTGTGTAACGATGAGCAGGAAGTGCTCGGCCCCGCCGTGTCCCCCAGCCGAGCAGCGCTGTGTGACGCGGCGCTTTGCTGGCCTTCCGAGAAAGAGGAAGCCGTTGCTGTCCCTCATGCGGGCAGAGCACGGCTGCTGCAAAGCTGGAAGAAGGGAATAAATCACGGGAATATTTTCTCTTTTTCATTTTTTTACCTCGTTGTTTTCCTTCCTACCACCAAAAGCACGGAGTGGCGCCGTTTCCCTGTGGGATGCGGGCCTTTCTGCAGCGCCGAAAGGCCCGCAGAACGCTCAGCCACACGACCGCTGCTAACCGGGGTAAACACTGAGCGTTTCCCGTAGCTGCCCTCTTGGAGGGATTCAGCCAGAAAGGCGACTCATAGAAACCACTCAGCCTTCCCAGCTGAGGAGACTCTGTAGTGGAACGTTAAGTTCCCATCTATCTCGGTTATTTCTCGTTTTGAAGACATCCTTTGTTCTACCACATGCTGCACCACTACCCACCCCACAATGCAAAATAGGGCTGCCTCAGCCCTCCGTTGCTTCTGTTGTGCTGGTAGGATTTCATGCTGAGGGTAGCCGGCCCCGGCTGCCACTGCATGGGACACAGGAGAGGTGATGATAGGTTTTGAAACACTTGGTGCCAGGTGTGTCACGAATGGGCCGTTTCTGCAGGTTTTAGCAGCTGGGTTATCAGCCTGTGGAAGGTTTGCTCTGGGGTACAGATGAGCAGGGAATGGGAAGACTTAGTGCAGGTCCTGGATAAAAAACATGCTTCTTCCTTAAAAAGAAAAAGAAAACAAAAGCCACTTTGGCTTGGATACACGTACCAACCCATCCCAACAGGATGTACCCTCATACATTGCTTTATTTGTGGTGGAGACTGAGCAAGTCAGTTTTTATTTTGGGAGTTTATGAAGTGTATGGCTTACTACAGCTAACCATTGTACTACAGAATCACTAAGCTCTTTTTGACCCTGTGGTTGCATCCCCTTTCATCAACTTTGGTTGCACCACAGCAGTTCACCTGCTGTCTGGCTCTTTCCAAACCTGGTAAGTTTTGCCTGCCTGAAGCACTTTGGATGCTACTCTCCCTGCTTCTTCCCCTGCCTATTTGATGCCATAAACATCCCTTTTTTTCCTTGGTAGTGACACCAGAGGAGCTAGAATGCCTGTGGGTGAGAAGTGGAGCCATGAGGGCTTGGTGGCTTCTGTTGGCTTTCAGATTTTCTTCCAGTTTCTCCCAGCTGGTCCCTGCTGCCCTTGTGCCTGTGGCTGATGGAGGCAGCTGGTACATGTTTCCTGTGCTGCTTTGGGGTGGTGCAGCTGCTGCTGCTTGCTTTGCAACCCACCGCCTGGCAGGAGAAAATGAAAAGAAGAAGCCCAAACTACCTTCAGAATCCAGCTCCTGTGTGCCCCAGCTCAGTCTAGCATTGTGTGGCTTTCGGAGAAGCCAGTGCAAGCAAAGGCAGGAAACAACCCACCCAGATAATAAATTCTTACTGCAGTTTTCTGTAGGTGACTATGGGTGGGTAAACCCTTTCTGAACTATGAGAAGATGTCCCCCCCTCCTCAGGTGCCATGTGTGGCCACTTGCTTCCTGCTGTGCTTACAGTCCAGGACAGGCTTAGGCATACAGCAGTTTGAAGTCCAAAATGTTGCTGTAGGATTGTGTGAATGTTGTATGAATGCCTGAAATGACTGGACAGTAATATAATTTAAGTGATCTGTGTTTGATTCTTGGACTGTAGTAATTACTATCATGACAGCACACAATAAATATGATACAGAAGAATGCTCATTCTCTAAATGGAGAAAAAAAATCCACACACCCAGAAAACACCCTGGTTTTTAAAATTATTTTTGTCCTTTTTTTTTTTTTAACTTTGGAATGTCTCATTGTTAAGCTTAACAATGCTGTTATTGTTACACATACACAGTCACTCAAACGTGGAGGCCTCAGCTTCTCATGTGCCCTCACTCCCACCCACCTTCCTCACAGCCACAAATGCAACATACTTCTCTTCCCCAAGCTGCTGGAGACAGGATGTTAAAAATATGCAAGTTGACTGTGGAGAAATTGGAAATCACATGAATTTCATTCTTTGGCAGAGTGCTGTATGATGTGTCATACCCAGGAGTCACTTGGTAGGATGGTGGCCAATAGATGGCTTTTGGCAAATGCAGGGGGGAACCAGGAAGCACTTAAAGACACTCAGGAAACACACAGGAGGGTGTGTTTGCTTACTTTTAAACTCAGAAAATGCGACCCCAAGGGGACAGAGTGAAAATGCAATGAAAGCTTCAAAAATCTGTCCTTAGATAGTTTCTCTTACAAAAGGTCTGGAGACACAAACGAATGCCTGTGCCACCCATGCATGATAAGTATATGCAGTCCTGGATGTGTAGAAGGAATGTGGGAGAGGAAGTTTTCAGGCCTAAATTTAGGTGCCCTCAAGAGAATTAATCAGTACCACTTAGATGCTGGCCAGTAAAAAGAACTGTATTTTTGGAGAGCTCATGCTATGCCATGATCCTCACAAACATCAAGGTGGGAATTCAATGAAAATTTGCCTAGTTTTAGTCACCTTTAAAGCTCCTGTGACAGAATGTGTCACAGGTTTTTTTTGAACTCTGTTTGTGCTGATTTCTGTCACCTGTTAGGTGAGAGCAACGTGCCAAGAGTAGGGAAGAGCTTCACCCAGAGCTGGAGGTGTACTCAGGGTGTGCCCAGGGTGAGACCTGCAGTAGGTTTAAGAGGCTGAGCAAATTACGTTTTCAGTTCTTTCCAAGCCTCTGGGAGAGGTGGGAAGCAGATTAGGAAAGGTGGGCAGCAGTGATCCCTGACAGGATAACCAGTTAGATAGGTCTTAAATCATGGTGTCCAGCTGGGTGAATGAGGCAGAGCTGTGACACATGGTCCCGGTGTGATGCCTGCCCAGCTCCATGTGGCTTTCCAGAGCAGTCAAGGGCAAGCAAACCTACTCGGCTTTGGAGCCATGAATCTGCTTTCCAGGGCTTGCTTTTGTCTTTTCTTCTTTGTGTGCTGGAGGAAATGCCATGAGTGAGACCCGAAGTAGGCTGGAGGTCTGCAGCTGGACATCCTGAGTGTGGCGTTGCAAAGCATAAAGCAATGCAAACCCTGCTCTTGCAGTCTTTGGACTCTGGTGCACAATAGTCACTCGTGTTCCATTTCCCCATAGGCATGCAATGGAGACTGAGGAAACACAAAACTAAGAGGGAAAAAGAAGAGGAAGAACAAAGGAAATGGAAAAGATGAAAAAGAGTGGGAAACTGGATCTAGCAGCTTGTGCTAACTTCTTGCAAGTTAACCTCTCGAAGCTCCTGTGAGCATATCTAAGACAAATGTCTCCCAAAACCACTATTAAGTCTCCTTATAATTCAGATGTGTCATTCAGTAAAAGGGACAGCTACAACAATAATCTCACTACAGCCATGACAGGGATGGTCAGTTATGTCCAACATTAAGAAATGGTGCAGAGAGTTGCAGAAATGAGGAAATTGGTAGTGGCAACAACTCTAGCCATAGCAGCATCAGATTTTATCATAGGAAAGTCAGATAATTTGCCAGTGTATTATAATGGAAATCAAGAGTATTACAGCTGACACTGCAACAGAGCAGCAGTCTTTAATTGTACTTTCTTTTTACTTCCAGCTTGCCCTTCTGGAAAATGTTGCGTTTGCAACTGACCTATTAAAGGTGCAATAAGTATTTAATAATTGGACAGGTGTTCTTGGTGTTGTGCCAGCATAAGTCACAGAGGAAACGTGCTTCTCTCTCTCTTCCAAGCTGATGTACTGCAGATGTAATTTTCCAGAGTCTTTTGAAGTCTTGGTGTAGTGTGTCTGGTTAAAAATGAGAGAAGAAGTTGAGAAAAATGTAAGGGAAAAGAAGGAGAACAAGGATCTTGGCCACAGTTCATCTCCCATTACCACGGGGACTTTTTGGTTAACAAAGCACTTCTGCAAGTCAAGAAAACATCCATGTTACTTCCCTCACACTCATTTTTGCCTAATTTTTAGTAAGTTCTTTGCAGAAAAGAATTTCAAAACCCTCCAGAACTGATGAAGCTGGTACTTTTGGGACTTGTATTAGAAGGAACCTGTTTTTCTTTTTTAAAGAAATCTTCTGTGAGCTCATCTGGGTTTATGGCCTGCTCTAGGTCTCCAGAAAGGAAGATACCCTGCCTTGATGTCTGCAAACATGGGAATGCTCATCTGCGCTCCCTGGTATTGAGGCACTTTGGGTCTCACGTCAAGTCAACGCTTTTGTAACTGCCTTAAGTGTCTCAAACTTAGTCACCTCCTCCATGCTCACAGTCTCTGTTCCTCCTTGGATAATAGAATAGGCTGGAGCAAGCAGACTTGCATTTTTCCTAGATGACACTGTTGTGTCTTTTAATTTTCTAGAGAACC
This sequence comes from Climacteris rufus, assembly GCA_013398175.1. NCBI lineage: Eukaryota > Metazoa > Chordata > Aves > Passeriformes > Climacteridae > Climacteris > Climacteris rufus. The sequence goes on from VZRZ01008649.1 coordinate 220,007, forward strand.
CCATCTCTTTTTAAGGGAATCCTTCATTTTTTCTGGGGAATGCTGCTGAATCTGTCTGTGCCCGATGTCCCCCACTGTGTCTCAGGAACAAGACTGTTTGGGGAGCAGGAGGGTATTACAAGGTTCTTGAGCTTGAGGACAGCAGTGGACAAAGTGGAAAAGAGAATATCAAGGCTGTGCTAAAGTATGAAGTTGAAGTTTAGCACTTTGTGGTTGCTGAGCTTGTGCTGTGTGTCTGAGACACAGAGGCTCCTGGAGAGGAGATGAGATATTTTTCTTTCTTGGGGACATGTACATTTTCACAGCTTTTTGTCTGGGGTACAGTATCTGCTGATTTGGCCTGATAATAGGCAAATACTGGTGTGTCAGGACCAGCTATTGATGCACATGTGGAGATGTCTTTGAGGAAGCAAGTAATGAAGAATAAGTGTGTATATGGTGTCTACATGGAGGACAAAATTGTTGGTGTGTATTTTGCTTCCAGGTGTGGTGGGTTGACCTTGGCTGGCCACCAAAGCCACTCTATCACTCACCCTTCTGAATTGGACAGGGGAGAGAAATTATAACAAAAGTCTTGTGAGTTAAGGACAGACAAATCACTATGGTGTTAATGTCATAGGCAAAACGGCCTCAACTTGGGGAAATTAATTTATTGTCTTGCCAGTTAAAGTCACAAATAGGATAGTGAGGAACAGGAACAAACCTTAAAACACCATTCCCTCATCCCTCCCTTCTTCCTGGTCACAACTTCACTCCTGATTTTCTTTACCTCCTAGTCCCCAGCACAGGGGGGTGGGGAATGGGGCCTTCAGTCAGTTCCTCACAAGTTGTCTCTGCTGCTCCTTCCTCTGCAGGGAGAGGACTCACACCCCTCCCCTGCTCCACGGTGGGGTTCCTCCCACGGGAGACAGTCTTCCAAACTGTCTTCAATGTGGGTTCTTCCCATGGGCAGCAGTTTTTAATGAACTACTCCAGTGTTGGTCCCTTGCTTGGGGTGCCATTCTTAAGGCACAGACTGCTCCACGTTGGGTCCTCTGGGTGGTCACAAGTCCTGCCAGCAACCCTGCTCCAGTACAGGCTCCTCTCTCCATGGGTCCACAGGTTCTGCCAGAAGCCTGTTCCAGCATGAGCTTCCCATGGGGTCTCAGCCTCCCTTGGGCATCCCCCTGCTCTGGGCATGAAGCCCTCCACACACTGCAGGTCTTGTAGGTCCTGCTCTATTGTGAACTCCTGTGGGCTGCAGAGGCACAGCCTGCCACATTGTGGTCGTCACTAAAGGCTGCAGAGGAATGATTGCCTGGAGCACCTCCTCCCCCTTTTCCTTCACTGACCTTGGTGTCTTTTTAAATCTGTTACCCCAAAGGTGCAATCACCATCACTGATGGACTTACCCTTGGCCAGCAGTTGGTCTGTCTTGGAGCTAGCTGGCATTGTCCACATTGGACGTGGGGGCAGCTTCTAGCAACTTCTCACAGAAGCCACCCCTGCAGAAGCCCCCCTACAAAAACCTTCACAGTTCACCAGGGATTTGGTCCAGTGCTTTTCATTTAGAATTTATCTGAAATACAGTAAGTTCCTCAAAATGACTAATGTATGTATTTCACAAGACATGAGTCTGCTCGTTGTTGTGTGGGCAGGACACTTTTCTTCAGAGGGTTCCCAGGAAATCAACAGGGCCCAACAAGCATCCACTAGCACATTTTGCCAGGTGCTCTTGATTTTCATCTGAAGGGCAAGTTTTGTGAATGAAATACACTGAGTTGGTGTGTTATCAATGAACTAACACTCACACTTGTGTTAAAAGTGTCAACATTGCACACGGATGCCTTGTAAAGTAATGTAGAGAAGTTGCAAGCTGTAATTATCTTTACCTGCCTTCTAAAAGCTTGTTCACAGACAGAAAGAAGTTCCTATGCACCAGAGGTAGGCTCCTGTGTTTTCCTGAAGTGTTTGTTCTGACTGCAACCAGCATCAAGCCTGACTCTGATCTGTGGATGGAATGTGTAGGAGTTCAGTGCCTTTTGGCAGCTGGCTGTGGCAAACCACATCGTGCTGCCAGCAGGAAGCAGTGTGGGAGAAGGGGCTTGGGGATAAGGTCCAGATCTTCAATGTACTTTGCATCACATTCAAATTACAAACCAGTACCAATTACAAATATTACAAATATTACAAATTCTTGTCTTTCTGGTGCCCACAGCTGTTCTGCTTGGTTTCTTTTTCTCTCTTTAAGCTTTGTGGCAGCCCAGAGCTGATGCCTGGGGCTGCTTGCGGGCAAAATCCTTCTTTCCCCTGGGAGGTATAAGAAACAATAAGATAAAGCATCTGTTGTTGGGAAAGAGGGCATGGTATGTTTGGATTAGGGTGGTGTAGAACCTAGCCAACCATATTGGGGGGATGGTTGGACCCTAGCGAATCATGTACCTGGGTTCCTACTATATAAAGGACAATACAATAAATGCGGCTGGCTGGCTCTCGGCTCTGTGAACCAAGCTGTGTGCCATGCCTTTATTGCCGCCCACTGCCACAAAGCTTCACCCTCTTTCCCATCTGGTTTTCTTCTTAATTCCCAACCTCTCCTAGGTTTCTTTTTCTTCTCACCATGCTCTGTGTCTTTTCTTATAGAAGTAAAATACTACATTTCTGTGTAGTTCTGAATCTGCTTCACAAACCTCTGCGTTCCTGCACAACCTGCGGGCTGAGGGACCCAGATGTGGAGCCTCCAGGCATTTATTCTGCATAAGCCACAGAGACTTTGACCTTCAGCAGTGATGCATTTGTCAGGTCTGATTTAAAAATACATGATGTGGTTTGTACACTGAGAGTTGTTCATGGCCTTCACGGGAAGGTGTGGGGCTCTCCTGTCTCTCCCATATTGCACTGTGCCTGGGCCACTGCAGAGACAAATTTGGCCCCCAGGTCTCTAAACTGAATGCCACTCAACTCGTGCTCTCTGCTCCAAAAACCAGAATGGATGTGGGGCATTGGGTCATCCTCACTGGCTTCAGAAGGGCAAGTGTGTTATCTCTCTTGGGATCTCCATGCAGCTCTTATTTTCATTCTCCAGTTGTGACCCTGAAATGGATGATCTGATGTCTGGAGAAATTGTATCAGGTTCAGTAAAGGAGCTGGCAGCAGCATGAAGGAAAAATGATGGAAAGAGAAAGGCAAACAGGCTTCGGACCTCCATCCCAAGGTGTCTCAAAGCCTTCACATCGTCTTATCCCTGGACAGTATCACATCCCTCAAGTAAGGTGCATCTCAGAGCACTAGAGCACTGCCTCAGCACTGATTTCTGCCCCTGCACCCAGCACCTATGGCTGTCCCTAGGCTGGGGGGTTGATGAATCTCTTAAAATGTATGGTTGCTCTATGGTTGCCTCTGAGGTCCACTGTGGTGGTTTGGTCCTGGTTGGATGCCAGGTGCTCCTCAAAGCTGCTCTGTCATTCTGCTTTTCAGCTAGACAGAGGAGAGAATTCTTGTGGGTTGAGATAAATACAGGAAGAGATCATTCACTGATTACCATCACAGGCAAAACAGACTTGACTTGGAGGAAAAATTAATTTGACTTATTATCAGTGATATCAGAGTAGGGTAATGAGAAATAAAACCAAATACAACCACCTTCCACCCCACCTCTCCCTTCTTCCTGAGGTCATCTTCACTCCCAATTTCTCTATTTAATCCCCCAGCAAGGCAGGGAGGTGGGGAAGACTGCAGTCAGTTCCTCACATGTTGTCTCTGCAGCTCTGTGCTCTGCAGAGGGAGAACTCACACTATTCCCCTTCTCTGACCTGGATTCCTCCAGGGGCTGCATGTGGATCTCTGCTCCACTCTGGACCTCCGTGGGCTGCAGGGGAACAGCCTGCCTCACCGTAGTCTTCACTGCAGGTGCCTGGAACACCTCCTCCTCATTCTACTTCACTGACCTTGGTGTCTGCAGTGTTGCTTCTCTCACATATTCTCACTCCTCTCTCTGGCTCTCATCACCTACACAGTAGGTGTGTTACAAACACAGAAGGTGTTTCCCCTTCTGTTACCCCAGAAGAGCTGCCTCACACTACTGACGGGCTTGGCCTTGACCAGCAGTGGGTCCATGCCAGAGCTGCCTGGCGTGGGCTCTGTTGGACATGGGGGAAGCTTCTAGCAGCTTCTCACAAAAGTCGCCCCTGTAGATCACTCCTCCCACCCACTACAAAAAGCTTGCTTTGCAAATGCAGTGCATCCATAAACCATCTCCATCTCATTTTCTTACCCAAAACTGACAGCACTTCATCTCTTGGTGCTGGCTTAGGTCAAGGGATGGTTGTGTGTGGGTATGCAGTCAAGTTTAAAAAATATGTAGTCTGTGATTTGCTAGATGCTCTTTTAATAGAACTGTGATATTCACTGAAGAGAGATGTTCACAAGCTCCAGTTTCCAAAAGTGCATGTATTTCTGTACCTGAACAAGTGATGCTGAAAAGCCCATGTTTACACTGCAGAAGTTGTCCAGCTGACATTTTTCAAAGCAATTATATTTTTAGATGTGCACATTATTCAGGGATGAGTAGAAAGATGGTCACCACATCCTGGAAAAGCTTAGGATCCTTGAAGGCATCTGTAATAAAGCATTTGAAAAACAGGGCAACCAAAATCGCTAGCCAGACCAAAACAAGTTGAGGACTTATGCTGAGGCGCCCTACAGCAGATAGGAAGAAACAACACTAGCTGGCTACCTCATGAGACATGTGCTTCTTGCCTCTTCCACAAGCTTGGAGGTGGCTGTGATTCACACAGTGACAGGAAGGCTTGAGGAGCCACACAGCCAGAGCCCCAGGACAGAGGAATCTTAGACTTACCCATCAGACATCTCAAGCCAGGCAGAAGAGATGCTGTAAATGTTGTCACATCCATGCTCATGGCAGGTGTCACCTATTTCGGAAGGATTTCATAGCTGTTTGGCCAACAGATATGTGGGGCTTGTGGGTCTGTCCATATGACCAGGGTCACCACAGAGAGATGGTACCCAAGTGTGTGACTGGCTACAGGTCACACAAGTGCTAGTTATGCATTTCAGGCATCTATCAGCACCAATCTCTATTGGAGCAGAGAAGGACAAGGGAACCTTCTCCCTGTCGCCAACAGGGCATGAGGAGAAGGCACAACCTTGGCTTTCCCATGTGCTACAGAGGAACAATGGGTCACTTTTTACCCTCTCTATAACCAGGCTGAACCTCAGCCTCCAACCAGAAGAGGTTTTCAAGTTACTTGGCCATGCCACCTGTGGACCACAGACCTCCCACTGAAGCTGTGGTCATATGCCTAGTAAAGACTCAGGGGAACGTGTGGATATTCCTTTCATTTTCTGCTCTGCTGGAAAGGTGAACACTGCTGCAGCCATACCAACTCCCTGAACTGCTGTAGGGCAAAGGATATGACAGTGATTAATGATTCAGGGAGGCATAGCTGCTGCTTTTCCTTCCTGTACTGGACATTTAATCCCCACTTAGTGTGCTGTCATATTCTACAGGATTCTTGACACAGCCCACCTCCAGAAAGCTCCAAATGAAAAAACCAAAACACTATTAAGCTGTGAGGGAAACCTGAACATCTATGTTCACGGGAACATGATTCTCAAAGATAGTTAATGTTTACCACCTTTCTGGTTAATTAACAGGAACCAAATAATTCTGCTTTATTGCCATGGAATTTCCTCTCATGGCAACACCGGAATGACTTATGAGACGCTTCTGAGAAGTGTGACATGCATTAACAGCCTTTGGGTACCCCATGCCTCCTAAGAGATGCTTCTGCACGAGTGCACTGCTGCTGCCTGCCACCAGAGACAAATGGACTGGACACCTGTACCTGGGTGCAGGTGCCCTGCTGCAACAATAGACATCAATTTCTTTCATGACTACCCCATAGCTGGGGTCCGTGGGAGGTGTTGGAGCAGCAAGGGTTTCTGCAAGGGGGCACCTGGACAGTCCACATGGGCTGGTGGGCTTCTTCTTGGTCATTTGCTTTCCTGGCTTTTCCCACCAGTGTTGCAGCCCTGCACTAGGCAAGCACCAGTTTACAGGGACAGATGAGGCATCCTCTTCTCCAGAGAAAGTCCCCCCTGCCTGTAGTCTGGGGAAAATCCTGTCTCAACCACAAGTTTTTTAAAATTTGGAGATTTTCTTCAGATTTTACCCAAATTCGATACGTAAACGTGAACCTTGCTGTGGAGCTCAGCAGGGATCCTTCCCTCAAGGTTCTGTTACACAATGATGTCTGTGCCAGATAAGCACCCTCAGGTCTAAGTTTACTCTTTAGCATAATATTTATGTATTTTCCTTCTAAAGCAGTCACAGCTGTAGCTTTTTTTTTCCCTAAGTTTCCTAGCTACAAAGCACGGAAACTTAGCAATACAAAAACCAACAAAAATGCAGAAGTATGTTCTTTTTTGTTAAGAACTAAAAGAAAAGAGGCTGCAAGTAGGAAATAGGGTATGCAATGTAAAGAAAGGAAGTTAAATATTTTGTGTGTGTGTGGTCCCAAGCTCTAATTTCAACAGTTGCAATAGAGGCTGCAATAACAGTGTCCAGACACAAAGCTGGTCTAGAAGGGCCAATTATTCAGAGTCCTCTGAGCTCTTAACAAGATTAAGGGCTCCCTTGACTCATTTCTCCTTTCAGTATTGGAATAAAGGCCCAGATTTTGTCAACAGACTCTTACAGAAAGCATACTGTCATTGCAACAAACTAGTTTATTTTTGGGGGAGGGTTATGTGCAAAAAGAAAATGGTCCAGTGGGAAGCCTGGCCCCATTCTCAGTGCTGTTACTTGGAAGCTTTGCTCCTGATCTGCTGAAAATCAAGCCACAGAGATATAGGAACCAGGTTTCTACAGCCTTGTACCTCTCTGGGTGCCAGGGTTGTACAGTGAGGTTTTGGACACTGGTTTTAGGCTGCAGTCCAGCAAAGTGCTGAAACTGGTAAGTCATTGCAAACACACTTCATTTGGCAGCTGGGAATGGTGAGTGAACAGAAAGCCAGAGTTTTGTTAGTGGGTTTCAGTCTGGGCCCAGCCTAGGCTTGCTTCTCTTAAGAGTGAGGCCAGTGGTCAGCTGGCTGAGGGAAGTCAAAGGACATTTGCCAAGGGAGCTGAAATGGAGAGAACAAGACTGTGAGGGCACTCAGGGCTGCGCTGTTACCAACAGCTGCAATACCTGGGAGTTACTTCCAGTCTTTGGTGATCTCTGGACCACATCCACCCATTCAATGGCAGTTGACACCAATCACCCATTGTGCCTTGACTCCAAACAAAGCTGGTGTTTCCAAGAGGACCTCTGGCCTTAATTTGATCACTGGCCTTTTGGGTTTTTTTGGTCAGAGCAGAAAGAAAGGCTCCTGAACTGCATGTGCCCTGCTTTTTTTTTTTTTTTTT
>VZRZ01008649.1:227458-298734 GCA_013398175.1 Climacteris rufus
TTTTTGTGGGTGTGCCTCTTCTGTCATGGCTGGCTCACGTTTCTTTTATCTGCCATATAGGCTGGAAATCAGTGGATGTACATTAGACTGGACTGAGAAGCACAGGGCATCTCTCTAACACCTTCTCAAGCCTCTAATTCCTGCAGCCTTCACACAATATACAGCCATTCAGGAGCTTTTAAAAACAACCCAGTCCTTATTAATTTTTTTATTTTCTTTAGCACAGATTAAACCCCTTTTTAGCTTTGATTAAACCCAAAACACTAGGAATGCATCAAGAACATAGCTCAAGCCTTCAGTAGCCAAATGGTATTTGTTGGGATGCAGTCTCATTGGAAAGGTGGCTGACAAAATGCCTAATGTGATGCCTTTCTCTGTTTGGTCCTGAAATTAAACACAAACAAGCCTTGGAGCTGGACACCCCAACACTGTGCATGACCCTGGGTGTATGTGGCAATGTACATTCCCCACTTCCTCCCTGCCTTGACCACCCTATGATTGAGGAATTCTTGTTAGGCCTTGATAAATGGTTCCTGGGCAGTTGGGTTCCCCTTGATCTTATCAGAAGAACTGTCTGTTTCCAGGAACCTCTGTTGTCTAATAAGCTCCAGTTTTCTAAGGAATAGCCTTGAAACCTTATTTTTGTCTAAATATCAGCTCAAGTGGAACAGTATTATTGTTATTGGAGGGTTTTTTTGAGGAAAATTATAGTTAAAATTCCCAGATTGTGACCAGGATGGCTAAGGGAAATCATCTCGCAACCCTATGAACAGTGATCCTGAGTGAAGTCCTTTGAGGTCTTCTTGACCACAGCAGGGTGCAACCAGCATCTCCCTCTGGGTTTGGGTGGCAAGGTTCTGGTAGCCGGAGAGCTGTGAGGGTGACTTCTCTGAGAAGATGGAAGCTTCCCCCATGTCCAACACAGCCAATGCCAGCTGGCTCCAAGATGGACCTGCCACTTGCCAATGCTGAGCCTGTCAGTGACAGTGATAGCCCCTCTGTGATAACATAGTTAAGAGGGAAAAAAAAGTTATTGCACAGGAGTAATTGCAGCTGGAGAAAAATAGAGCGAGAACATGTGAGAGGAACAGCTCTGCAGACACTAAGGTCAGTGGAGAAGGATGGGGAGGAGGTGCTTCAGGGACAAGAACTGAGGTTCCCCCTGAAGCAGTGGTGCAGACAGTGGTGAGGCAGGATGTGACCCTGCAGTCCATGGAGACCTATGGTGGAGCAGAGATCCACCTGTAGCCCATGGAAGACCCCACACTAGAGTCCAAATGTGGATGCCCCAAAAGTAGCATCCACAGGCTGTGACCCAGTGGGAAGCCCACACTGAAGCAGGTTCCTGGCAGAGACCTGCAGACCCGTGGAGAGAGGAGCCCATGCTGGAGCAGGTTTGCTGGCAGGACTTGTGAATCTGTGAGGAACCCACTGCTGGAGCAGTTTATGAAGAACTGCAGCCTGTGGGAAGGGCTCACACTGGAGGAGTTAATGGAAGACTATCTTCCATGGGAGGGATGCCACTGTGTAGCAGAGGAAAGGCTCCTCTCCCCTGGGAAGGAAGCAGAGGCAGAAACAGTAAATAATGAACTGACCATTCCCTGTCTCCCTGTGCCAATGTGTGGTAGGAGGTAGAGATTCAGGATTAAAGCTAAGTCTGGGAAGGAGGGAGGGGTGGAGGCAAGCTGTTTTTAAGATTTGTTTTACTTCTGATTCTCCTACTTTGATTTTTGTTAGTAATATATTCAACTAATTTTCCTAAGTCACATCTGTTTTACCTGTGATGGTGGCTGATGAGTAATCTCTTCCTGTCCTTTTCTTGGCTCATGACACTTTCATTATATTTTCTCTCCCCNATGTGTGGTAGGAGGTAGAGATTCAGGATTAAAGCTAAGTCTGGGAAGGAGGGAGGGGTGGAGGCAAGCTGTTTTTAAGATTTGTTTTACTTCTGATTCTCCTACTTTGATTTTTGTTAGTAATATATTCAACTAATTTTCCTAAGTCACATCTGTTTTACCTGTGATGGTGGCTGATGAGTAATCTCTTCCTGTCCTTTTCTTGGCGCATGACACTTTCATTATATTTTCTCTCCCCTGTTCAGTTGAAGAGGGGAGTGATAGAGTGGCTTTGTTGGGCACCTGGTGTCCAGCCAAGGTCAACCCACCACACTCTCTGAGTGGGGTGCCTCTTGGATCTCACCAGCTCTCACTTATGGTACTCTGAGAACCATTGCCAAAAGCTGCCCATGGGACCTGGGCTGATACCCCCTGCTCCTCGGGGGTCAGTGCTTTGCCCACTGAGAAATGCAAAGGCATTTTACATATTTCACTGAACTTGAGGGGGATTTTTAAACAGGCATATATAACTTTGTACATGTGTCTCTGTGTGTGCATATGTTAATTGATTTACATACCTTACAGCCTATAGCAAGTGTAGCCTGAATGTTGCCATCTCAATTTCACTGCTGTGGTTATAGTAAATCCTACTGAATAATTTTGTAAGTATCAGATTAGTCAATGATTAAGGGATGTTAAATCCCTTAGATATAAACTGATCTGAGTTTATATCAGAAGTTTGGACACAGCCACACCTAGGCTTCATCAGGAGTTTAGAAAGTGACGAGGTCCACACTGTGGACCCTGTGACTCAATGTGAGGGTTCCTGTGAGGAACCCTGTGACTCAATGTGAGGGTGTCCCTTACCCTTTTGTGTCCCCAGCCTCTGTATAAATAATTCTAAAGTGATTCTAATACAATTTTCCTTTGTGTTCATCATCTAGGCAGTTAAGAACTAGAATGGAGCTTGCCATTGAACTTTGTCATGCTTTTACTAATTTATGTTAAACCTGCTTTTGTTGTTGATGATTTGTTAAGCAACCTAAACCATTCATTCATGACAGTGTAAACTTTGAGTTTCTAGTTCCCATTCCACTCAAAATGTACTTGCCCTTTGTCCCCATGTCCTGTCTATCTTGGGCCCTCAGGAACGAAATATAAGCAAAAGAGGTGTGTTTGAGTTGCATGCAGTTTTCTCCAAGAGAGCCAGGTCCAGGCCTGGAGAAGCTGATGCTCCAGTGACTTATTGACACAGATAGAAAAAAGTAGGTACTAAACACAGAGACCGTGAAGCACATGCTCTGAAGCACATTTCTGAGAAATCACACCACCTTCCTGTGGTTCAAGATGTGTCTGCATTCAGTCCTACAGAATCTGCTTCCCTGTCTCAGCACATCTGCTTTTTCCTGTTTTCTTCTTCCTGATTTCTTTTCTAAGTGTTTGTCACAATTAAGAGATTTGCTCATGATGACAAGTAGCCATCACTCCAAGGTGTACACCAAGGTGGAAATTTGAACAGTGATAAAAGATCAGGGTCTTGAAATAAGGAATTCCCAGGTAATCCCTAATTATTTTCTTGGCAGATGGCCAGAAACCATCTCCTATTTTCAATAATAAAACACCATGTTTTATTTGTCTGTATTTGATTTGGATTTGCTCATCCCTCTTTATCAGCTGGCATGGATCTGGTAGCTTGAGTATAATAGGGTTGTTTTCCAGAAACTAAGAATTCTTAAGAGCAGACCAAAGGAAAAGGTGTGTTTTATATTTGGTATGTTAATACCACCTGTTTAATTGCTGTATACTCTGTTACCACTAAACAAGATGGGCAAAGATTGGCAAAAATATTACAACTATAGATTGGAACTCCTTTCTTATGCATAGCTGTACCAGGAAAGATCTCTACTGAGCAGGACCTAACCATGATGTGATTACCTGCATTAGATGCCCAGTATATATTTCCAACAAACCTGAATCGGTGGGTATTTTTGGGTGTTTAGTGCTGGACTCATATTCCAGTGTATGTGAGGTTTTGGTTGTGCTAGAATCAAATCCAGGAGCAGTTTGATTCCTTTTTCACTTTACAGCAAGACTGTGTTGCTGGAGTACAGACAAGAGACTTGAGGAAGGGGAAGTGCCTCATTCTTCACGCCTTACATCTCTTTAATACTCAAGCTGCCAAATGTTACATGCAACAATTAATTTACTTAATGGTCTGAACCTTGAAAAGGTAGCCTCTTGCAATCAATGGGACTGCTTTACTTGGGTGAGTTGGTGGTGTTTTAGCTTCTTGCAGTCTGGGGAGGAGGTCTTAGTAGTCTGGGTTTTATGTTCAAGACCTAATGTTGTTGGACTTTGTAAATAGAGGTGACTCTTTGTTTTACAGCCCTTAACCAATATCAAACTGACTTCAAAATTAGAGAACATTGTGTCACTTATTCCTTTTGGAGTAGGTAGAATAAATGAACTTGATGAACTTGCCACAATCACAGGTAACAAACCCAGCACTTTTGGGCACTCTGCCTTGCAGCACAGAAGCTGTGCTGTTTTACCTGAGCGTGCTGTCTTCAGTCCATTGACTCATGGGCAGAGAAGAACTGCAGAATGTCCTTGAAAGTGGATGCATTTGGAAAGGCTGCTCTTCTGCAATTAAATCACAGCACTTACAAACCAGCCACTCCTCTGAAATGCACTTTCTTGATTCCCTCAGAGCTGAGAGATTAACTTTATTTCCTTCCCAGAAGAGATATGATTGCAGCAGTTTATTGCTATAGCAAGCTACTGAGGCAGAGTCAGGAAGCTTCTTTAGACTTGCACTGTGCTTGCTAAAGACAGAGGATCCTTGCAGGTCTGTGGCACTGCCAGTAAGGGTTTTCTCTGTAAGCAGTACTTCTGAGTCCATACCAGGCCAGTGCTTGGCCTGCTTTTGGCTGGGGGAGGGATTACTGGTGAAGAAGAGAGGAAAGCCAAGCAAAATATCTCGGACCAAATCTTCCCCAGCTTTAGGGAACTTTGGAGTTTGCTCCTAAATCTAAATGCTGCATTTTTTCACCTTGCACTTCTCTTCGTCTGACCTTGTAGCACCAGGGATGGCATGGTTTGACTTGAGTGTTCAGGGCTTTGGGTTTGTTTCAGGATCAGAGTAGCTGCCTGTGAGTGAGACCCACATGGTACTGAGGGCTGACCCACGCTGGGGAGGCTTACACAGCTGTCACCACGAGCAGTAACCCTGGTCACCTCTACCAGAATCAGGGACCCTCCATCAGGGTTCCTGCTGCTACTTGGATTAGCATTGCAGCACAGTGCTCTCCTGCTTTGTCCTCCAGAACAGAAAATGTCACTCCCTTCACCTAATCCCACCTTTAGTCTGTTGCTTACAGTGCATTAGCAGGTCTCTGCCTGATCCTGAGGCAGGACTAGGACACAGTGCAGCACAGCACCCCAGCACCACAAGGTGCTCCCTAAATGGTCCAATTCGTGCTCTACATTTCCTGCAAGGTGGGCAGACCCCAAACCTCCCCTCAGCTATGGGGGTCCTTGGAGGACACCCTCCTTCCTCTTAGAGATGTGGCACAGCATAGCAATATTCAGGGACAAGGAGACAAGGATAAAGCAATTTTGTCTGTTTCCTCTGGATGACCAGTTTTAGGTAAGGTCACCTCTCTGGCATGCCATAGGACCATATTTCCTGAATTGTCCCTCTTAAGAAGAGACAGAGGTTATTTTTTGAAAATGTGCATCATCCCCCTTCCCCAAGTTTTTGAACCCTTTTTACATCATTTGAACCTTTAAGTATGAGCAAAATTTGCGGCCAAACCACCCAGAGGGACTTGGTTCATATGAGATATTTCCACTCTAGGCATTGTTTTAATTGCTGTGCTGAAAGCCCATCATTGTGCTTTGACTCAGGGCTGGAAAAATATCCATTAGTGACATTCTCATCATAACTGATGGCTGTTTAACTATTTTGTAGCATTAGTTGTCTTTATTATAGGTGGTCATTAACTCCCAAGAGCTGGGATTCTGCTTCACTTTCATCCTAAGCAGCAAGACGGTGTCTGGCTAATACCATGAGAATGAGATGTCAAGGGTCTCTGCTCTTTCAGGGTCCACAGTGGACCTCTGCTGGGTGCTTCTGCACTGCAGTTCAGCTGTCTGATCCTAAAGCACAAGCCAGCAGGTCATTCTGATGCAGCAACTTTAATGTTCACTGGGAAATGAGCACTCCCTGTGAGACAAAAAAGGATGCTAAAAGCCAGTGTAGTTTTTCAACTAAAGATGGCTGTCAAATTCACACTCAGTGAACAAAACACTGGTCTCAGACGAACTGAATAGTACATAGTTAGTGAGACAGACATCCTCCCTCATCTCTCTCCCCTTCTACACTTGAGCACACAAATCCAGAAGCCCAGCCAGTGCAGATGCAGTTGCCACAGCCATTGGTTTATTTATGACTGCTATCCAGGCGACAGTGTCACCCACGTACTTTTGAGGGGCAGTCGCTTGGGCACTGGGCAAGGGCATGCAGGATGGCTCCCCAGCCTCTACCTGTTCTCCACTTCAATAACCTAAGGGTTTTGCTAGCCTATGCCTTGGCTCTTGGGGAACTTGCTGTATTTGTATGCTGGGTGTGCTCTTACCAAGAAGTAGCAGACTCCTAGGGCAATGCCACAGATCTGAAAAAGGCGCTGTGGTACAAAATCTTTTGTGCTATCTGGGCCTTGAAAAATCCCAGGTATCTGGCTTTATTCATACACCATTTTTATACTAGCTCAGCTTTACTGTCAGTGCAGTGGCACTCCTCCTTTGTCAACGAGCGAGATCAGAAGGAGAGCTTGTGTAAATCCATAGAAACAATGTGCAGCACACACCCATCTACCAGGCAATCTGTGTATTCCCAAGAGCTTTCTTGAACTTGGCAATCTGCAAACTACTGAGTATTTTCCATATAAGTCATTCATATCAGCAGAATAAAGAGATAGTCAACAGATATGGTTTTATCAGGTGACTCAGAACTGGGAGCGTTTATTCCTCTCAAGCACCTTTACATCATCCTGACTCAGCAAAACGTGTCCAGTTCAACATTTTTTTCTTATTTAACAAGTTTCCTGGGGATGTTTTCTTTAATGGGGACTCCTGTCTTCAAATCCTGATGGTCATGCTCAGGAAAGCTCCTGCTGCAGGAGCTTTGTTCGGGTGTCATTTTGTTTGGGTGTCAACACCGAAACATTTTGTTCGGGTGTCATTTTGTTCCGGTGTCAACACCAAAAAAGGAGTCCTATTTTGACAAGACTTGGCACAGAGTTTTTGGGGTGGAGCCCCCTTGTCCCAGTGGCACATGTCCTGTGCAGAGGTGTACCTCCATGCGTGTCTGTCTGCACACACGGGTTTTCCGGTGCACGGTGAGGTGTGCCACAAATACCACAGTACCAGCACCACAGGAAAACCCGAGTTGGGACACTGGACTGAACAAGGCGTTTGTCAGTGGTCACAGCTGGCTGTCATTTATCAGCAGAAAGAATTTCTGATCTTCAGTGAAACATTTATTTTTCCTTTACTTTAAAGACTCCTTGATAACAATTTGTTCATTATTTTCTTCTTCCCCTGTCAGGTCAATAATAAATTATTCAGACCCTTTTTACATTGTGCCACACCTGACACGGAGATCAGCATCAGTGAAATAAAATATGGCCAGGTACCAGAGGAGTTTGCATCAACCACTGGAAAGCACAGACCTGAAGGGAAGTAAAGTTGGTCTTTCTTCCCCTTACTCTCATTTTGGTTGCTTTAACACCACTGAAATCTTTTGAGACTGGCAGCCTGAGAAGTCAGCTCAGGTGTTAAAGAAGACCTTTTCTGATGGCTTTATGGTAAAGTGTTTGTAGTGATGGCACATGCATCCATCAGTGCATCCTTCAGTCACTCTGATTCTGGAGACAGGTCTCTCAGACTGGGGAGCAGCCTGCTCCATCTGCTGGGAGCTGGCTGCACCCGGGGATTGTCTGGCAAAACTCTGGGTCTATTGGATGGACAGTTGTTCCCTAGAGTCCTTGGAACCACAAGCGGGACTGTGGGAGATAGGGACAGGCGGACGGAAGATCACGCGGTGTTACGGAAGCAGAAGCAGCTAAACCCTCCCCCCTCATCCCTCTCTGTGTGATAAGAAATCACCCTAGGCATGCAGCCCCCCCCTCTCATAATCCAGTAGTTTTCCACTCCTTACTAAAACCCAGGGCCCCTACTGTCCCCTTCCTGATGTAGTAAGGCCCCTTGACTATTTAACCTGATGAGATAAGCTAATAAACGCCTTTGATCATCCACCATATTGGTGTTCATGTGTCGGGGACCGAGTGGTCCGGGGTAGGCCGGACTGCCCTGCTGCATTCTTGAGAACCAGGTTGCCTTGCCTTCCGAATCAGAAGGCAACACGGGACATCCCAAAGCCTCTGGGGTTTTGGTACCAGCCTTTCTGTGTCATGTGTTCTCGGTTGCACCACAGCAAGATGTACTTCCAATTACCTGCACCAGGCCTGGGGCACAGGGCTGTGAGGTCTTCAGGTCTGGGTGTCTTCCTGCCAAGTTTCAGGCTTAGAAGGATTGGATCAGCTCCTCAGCTGAGGATCTGTCCACATCCTCAACTGACCACGTCTTGTGTGAGTGCATGTGTGCATATGCATTTGTATGTGTGGGTGTGTACATGTAAACAAATTTACATGAGGGAAATGAAAAACTAAGCATGGTGCTCTCCTAGAGAGAGGACAGGAAGGGCTTTTTTGACTCGAGTATCTCCTCTAGGACTGCATCAGGGCAAGGGGGCCTCCTCACCTGGAAATCCAATTTGATTGCAAAAGAGAATGAAAATGGTGTTCACAAACTGAATGCAGTGCAAGCGAAATGAAAAGCTCCTTTTGTTAGCAACCAGTGCAGAGCTCAATTTCGGCAGGCTTGCTCTTTGATTAAGGCTCCTGAATGTGTGATCAAAATCTCTGGCAAGCAGGATACAACAATGAGAAAGACTCCTCAAATGCAGAGTGACATGGTGATGGGAGAGCTGTGAGTAGAAAAGAGTTCAAGGATGGAAAATTGCTAACTCTGGCTTCAGAAGACGGAGGTGATCAGTTAGTATTTTTGTTCATACTTAGATCTTTGATATGTTCTTCAGACGGAAGCGGGTATTTTCCATGCTGTCATGCGCTAAGCGTATGAAATAGGGGAATACTAAAGGCAAACAGGAAACAGGCATGAGATTATTTTCACTAGAAATCTGAGGCTTCTTCATCTCCAGGAATTCCTAGACATATACTGAAAAATAGGGAGGTTTCAAAGCAGCCATAGGAGTGACTTTATGTCTGCAGCAATCCTTTGCCTTAGGTAGGAGCACAGAAAGGGCCATGCTGAGCCAGACCAGAGGTTCAGCTACCTCGGGGTCTTTTTGCCAGTGCTGCCCAGAGGTAGTTGCAGACAGAGACATGCAGTGATTCCTCAGGAGGTCAGAACAGGACTGTGCTGGTGCTGGAGCCAGGAGTAGGGGACAGGACTACCTTTGCAATTACACGTATTTCCGTGGATTTGTGTAGAACATTGGGGCTGCTATTGCAACCAAGTAGCAGCTGTGGAAATAATTTTTTTCATTACTCAGCCGGATGAGCTATTGGTGCTTCAGCCATCGTCCAGGAAAAGGCTGGATTCCTGGTACTGCCTAGCCAGCTGCAGTGTGGATCACACCCAGAGACCTCTCCTGCCACTGAGGTGCAGAGGCAGATGAAAAATCAGCCTAAGTCAAGTCCTCCAAGTGCAGCGTGAGATGAGTTTGCTGCAGCAGCCATGTGTCTGGCCAGTTTTCCCCTCACCACACAGCTGCAACACCAAAGGTTTTAGGTGAAAGCTAATTTATAACCCCAAGCCCTCAAGGTCCAGCAGATGAGGGGTGTGATACAGGATGATCTGCCTGGGTTTGCAGGAGGCAAACCTGCTGTTGACCATCAAGCTGAAATTCACTTCAGTCTGGAGACCTGAAAACCCTGTAGCAGAGAGACAAAAACCAAAACAAGCAGAAAACCCCCAAGAAAACGAGAGAAATTAGCAATGACTAAGAAGGACTCCATCTGACTGCTGGAGAAGCTGAACCCCTGTGGTTGCAAAAGCAAAGGCCTTAAGCCTTGTATTGCTGGAGGTGCCTGCACACCACTCTCCTCCCATGGGTGCTCCTGCTGCCTGGGTTGGGGCAAGATAAGTCAGCCCAAAGGTGCAACATGGGCCATGGATTCACTTTAGGAAAGAAACAGCTGTCCTGTCCCATGGGAAGAACTCTGTCTTCTGCAGGAGCTTTTATGCAAGAGGTCTTGATGGGTGAGTACCCCCTTGTTTGGGAGCGGCCTCTTGGCAGCTGATGGCACCTGAGGTCAGCTTATTTCTCTTTTTTTAAACTACCCTTGCATTTTTGCACCTGACAAAGGCAGATGATGCCAATAAAGGACAATGCTTTTCATTGTCTTCAGGCCAGCTGCTTTAGCCTTATGCATCAGAGAAGGAGAACAGCATCAGGATTAGTTCTTGCAGATGATCCCATTTGCTTTATTCAGGGGAGCAGCAGTCCACCAGGGATGAGTGGTGATGCTGGAGTTACCTGTAGTGCTGGGCCTGTTGGTGGTGTCTGACTGGAGGTACTCAGCACCTTTGCTTTTGGTAGAAATCAAATATCCTTCTTGGCACCTTATGTTTAAGGTGGGGGTGACCCTTGCTGGGAGGCAGGGCCAGCCCACTCGAGTGAGCAGGAAAAATGCTACCCATGATGAAAACTGGCAATCAAAATAACCTTTTTCATTATATAGGCACAAAACTAGTCCAGTGTACAAAACTGGGCATTGGGTAGACAAGGCATGCAACTGAAAGAATAGGTGAAACTCAGAGTTTGGGATGCTTTTCGTCATCTTCCCCTTTTACTCAGTAGAAACTCCCCAAATTAAAATCCAGATGGTGAACATTTCTTGTCTTCCTTCTATGATCCATATTCACCTGAATTTGTTGCTGTTTCGCTACCAAAACAAAATTAAGAAAGGCAAGTCCCTTCCTCTTCTCTTTTACAAACCCCACTTCATGCTAATGGTACAAGAGATGGTTGCCATCATCCATGGTTACACTATGCATATGTTTTCTTGTAGGTATCTGAATATGTCTGCCCAATGTAGCAACGTCTTTATCCTTCAATGGCAAATTCCTTGTAAACCTCCTTATCCTACTGGTAAAGTCATGAGGTAACAAAACAGTGCCTTGTATAAGTAAAACCAAGTTCTGAGAATCTCTATTATTTTACAGCTGAATGGGTTTTGGACATGTATTTCTGCTGCGCAAACCCCTCTTCTGAGCAAACCCTTTTTCTGCAAGAGTGGTTTACAAAATTGTAAGTTCCAGGCAGAACTTTTCAGGAAAGTGGCCAGATAAGACCACATCCCACCTGCATTGTGTAGGCTAAATCCTTGTTGCTGGATTTAAACAAGGATGTGTAGTTGATCCGGATAGTAGGGAGTGATTCTGGCTGGCATCTCATGAAAGCAAGGGGTGCACCATCGAGGGTTTTGGGAGAGAGTCCTGTCTTTCCAAGAGCCACTTACTACTCCAACAGGAAACAAGTGAGTGGACGGTCTGGACACAATGCTCTGAATATTTTAAAAGAAACAAAGCTGCTGCATTCCCAGGTGGATGGCCTTGATTGTGCAGCATCTCTCCAAACGCAGGGAGTGTCTTTAGGTAGACTTCAGCAGTGCCCAAGTGTCACAATCAGCCCAAACATCTGGTTTAGAGCAGGGCCTCAGGCAGTACAGGAAGTGAATTTACCTTGTATTCTAAAATAATTTCCTTTGACGGATGAGTTGCTCAAAAAATGCAGCTTCGTAGGATAAAGGCTTTTAAAATGAGGCACACAGTTAATTTTTTTAATGCATCACCTCCACTGCTTTGTTACTAACAAGAGGTTCAGAAATTCAGTTAACAGTTTCAGGAGGAGTTCTGTCAGGCAAAACATGGACCTACTTTAGAGCCCACAGCTTTTCTGTTGCTTTGACATATTACTGTTTCTAAGAAGCACTGACAGACTTCAAAAAATGGGAAGAGGTGTGCCAAAACTCCTTGAAATGGGCAGGTATCAACTTCACCAAGATGCATCCCAGCCCTCACCTGCAGACTGAGCTTTGAGGATGGACCTTGCTGCCTGTGGTGATGGGGAGTGCAGGGGAAAAGCATCCTCTGAAGGTCTTTTGCAGATGATGGGCATTTAGGGTCCCTCAACATTTCCATGCTAGTGCTATGCTTTGTTAGGTAAAGTGAAAAACAAGGTTCCCACAGGGTCACAAGGATGTCCTTTGGGCATCCACCTGCTGTGGAATGGGGTCCTCCACAGGCTGCACGTGGATACATGCTCCACTGTGGACCTCCATGGCCTGCAGGGGAACATGCAGAACTGCTCCTCTGACATATTCTCACTCCTCTCTTCAGCTGCTGTTGTGCAAAAGTTTTTCCCTTTTCTATAATCTGTTATCCCAGAGGCACTGCCACCATTGCTAATAGGCTCAGGTTTGACCTGTGGCAGGTCTGTCTTGGCACTGGCTGGTATTGGCTTCATCAGACACGGGAAACTTCCAACATCTCCTCACAAAAGTCACCCCTGTAGCCATCTTGCTACCAAAATCTTGCCATGTAAACCCAATACAACTGGCTGTAAGAAAGAGGGGGGCATATGAACTTTTCCATCCACTGACTAAGGAGAAGTTTGCTGAGTGTGATGGTGGTGATGGCCTGCCAAAAAGGTGCCCGTCACACTTGACTACTTTGGTGGCACCACACATTTGAAGTACTTTTGCCTGTCTGGCAAATCCCAGAGCTGTCCATGGAGCCTAGTGTTCACATCCTGACCTCCTCCATCAAAAACATGTTGCACACAGTGCCTTCCCTGCCAGAAGTGCAGCAGCATAATGGTTATGCTCTTGCCCTGCTTGTGTTGGCAACTTTGTGAGCACCAGTGCAGGATGGCTAATTAATGAACCTCACACTTGCAATTTCTCTGAGGGAAAAAGTACCAGCATGACATTCATGCATTGGGTGAGCATTGGTAAGTTAATGCCTCTTCCCAAACAGCCCTTTTTGGTAAAGACGAAGATCTGCGTTTCACAGCACCCTGTCCTTGCTGTATTGCCAGTGTAAGGCATAAGGTCTGCCACCCTCATTCTTATAAGCAAAGCCACACAGCTGAACTTCCTGCTATGTTATCTCATTAGCAGTTATCTCATTATCTCTTTGAACCAAGCAGGAGTTGGATAAATGGAAATGGGGAACTAGAGGCAGCTGAAATATGTCTGGCGTTTACAAACTGCATCTTCATGCAAGCTGCATCTGCCAGTGAAATGTATGTTCAAAGAATATGAACAGCTGGGTAGCTCTCCTCTTTTGAGGCTGTTTCTTTGTGGAATGCCTCAGGCAGACCCAAAACTCAAATTTGTGCTTTCTGTGCTATTTAGGGGTTCATGGGCATGCCAAGAAAAGACCCATTTGTTGCTGCTCATTAAAAGTATATTTTTAATAGAGAAAATAAATTTTTAAGAAAAGAGTTGAAGCTCTTTCTGTTTATATTTTGTCTTTTTTTTCAATTTTTACTCCATGCAAGGTTTCAGTATGACAGCACAAGCAGATACACTGCTAGTCCCAGTAAATACATACAGTGGTAGCTGCCTGTGGTACTCAAAGTAGAAAAGCAGGTAGCACCTTTTGGCACTGGAAGGTCTAAAATGATTAATTCTGTCTTTGCATCGGTCTTAATTTTGAGATGCAGGCTGTAGTTTTGAGCTAGATGTTGAACAGTAATAGGAACCAATGAGATCTCAGCCAAGAGGCTGAGAAGAAGAACCCACAATTGAGAGACATTTACAGGTTGTCATGACCTGACAAAATTAATCTTCAAACAATGCAATAGTTGGCTCGGTCAGTTCCAGAACTATTTGTAATTAGCACTGAAAATATGATGAGGACAGGAAATGCAATAGAAGACTCAAAATGTGCATCATGACATTTGCACAGCAGATGTACTATAACCTGATTTTCCCTGTAATGAGGTAAGTAAGGGGTGATGCTGACATGCAGGAGCGGGACACCTGGCACATCACTTGGCACTGCTAAGGCTTTTTATACCTTCTCTTGTGAGGCTCTCCTGAGCATGGTTTAAATGAGATTCCTAGAAGGTGGGTGTGGGTTTTGTTGGCTGATTGCATCTGGTGCCACTGACTTCTGGCCACACTGAAGAGATACTTCAAGCAAAGTTTAGGAGTGCTTGATTTACTGTTAATATTTTTTTTCTCAATCTGGTCCTAATTAGTGTTTTATTGAATTCTGGACTGTGGCATGGGCTTCTGACAGCTACAGGTGATGATGAACTGGGACGCACTGCCCTGGAGCCCAGGAATAATGATAATGATCTTGGCAAGCTGTAAAAGTGGTTTGGTTAATAAAAGGAATTATTTTGAAAAAAGACAGGCGCAAACACTTGTTTGTGCAAAAAACTCATTTGCATCCCTGCAGTATGCCTGGGGAACTTCTTCCCCTTCTCATAGTTGGCAAGCTGCTCCTGGACACACAGAGTAGAAAAGTCAAAATGCAAACCCCAACATTATCAGCACAGGACATGAAAAAATTGTATCTCATCCTGACCAGAGATGTCTAGGAGGTGGCTGAGGCAGGGGAGACAGGGGGCATTGAGGGTGCCTGTTGGTGATCCTCATCTGAGAAAAGGGTAAACACAAGAACACCTTTGGATGTTGAGTCCTTGGGTGATAGGTGTCCCAGAGGCCATCTTTCCCTGGAGATGTGGCCTTGGAGATGCCTGGACTTGGAGGTAAGTGCTGTGGAGGGAAAGAGCAAAGATGATTCTCTTCTCCCTGTTTCCTTATCTCTCCCTCTTCCTTCCTTTCACCTTGTTTCTCTACAAATAAAATTAAGATAAACAGGAACCAAAACATCCTGGGGGATCATGAACAGATGTGCTAAAGGATGTAGCAAATACAGATTATTTTGGAAGGCATGGGTTTTCTGCCATCCTATCCACAGAGACCAGTGCACTGGAGGGGACCATGGGATCAAGGATATCTTCCCACTGTACCATGCAGGGACTCTTAGGCTTTTAGTTAGCAGCCTCCTGGGTGCTGCAGGAAAAAAAGAACAAAAGCAGTAGGAAGTGGAAAAGCATATTTACAAATGCCTTTAAGAACAGGATCTATGTCCCAACCAGGGCTTGTTGTTGGCTCTGGGCATGTCAGCCGTGGAGACATAGCAGCACTGCAGGCTTGGGATGACAGGAGGGATGTAGCTGCAGTCTGGGACTACGAGTTAGGCTTTAGCCTACACTTGAGGCTGGAAAAGGCTTTTCCCTCAGTGCAAGTCCCTGTGCAACCCATGCTTGAATGTGGGTTTTTCTGTGCCTGCCCAGCAAAGGCAGCTTGTGTCCAAGGTCTGCAAGGAAACTGACAGGGGATGAGGGGCACATCATGAGCCCACAGGAGGGCTGGCGGAAGCCTTGGTCCAGCTGGTCTGCATCACTGCCCTGAACAGGGTGCTGAAACGCTATTGCTGATTGCTGGGGATACACAACTGCTGATTCCACATGCATAAAGGCAAACGTCTCCGGCTGGACATGGTTGCTGCATCTCCCAGGGAAAGAAGAACACAAGCAGGATAAAGGCAGGGAAAAAAAAAGACAAAAAAGCTGTACAAGATGTTACAGAGATGGAGAGAAAGGTACAGCTGCAGTTACACACAGCACAGAGAAAGTCAAACTGTGTCTTGGGCAGCTCCTCTGTGGCTGCCAGCTCAGCTCTGGCATGGATAGACCAAGGTGGGGAGGTGTGGGGGCAAAAGTGTTTCTGCAGAGAGTGGCAGGGCACAAGCAGCACTTTTGGACTCCCAGGAGAGTCACTGTCCTATTGTGAGATTTAAGCTAGAGTTCAGGCAGGTGTCCAGGTCAAAGGAGAATTTTATTTGGACATATCAATCAGACTGCATCAAATCCTGGCTGAAACATCACAAAGTTCACAGGGAAAAAGTCATCTTCATCTGACCTGGTTTTTTGGCCAAACTGGAGCAGTATGTACTTCCTTTGCTCATATGGTAAAAGCAGTCCTTCCTCCTAAAGATGCTTTGGAGAAAGACCAATGAAAATAGCCTGTTCTAGGAAAAAACTGTCAGTTAAATATCAGACAGTTTTCACTGAGAGCAGAGCAAAATTCCCTCAGAAAAGGACCCTCAAGGACTATTTTACCTGTGGTAGCAAAGCTCTTTAGGTACCTGAGTGCAAGCACCATTTTCAGGGGGAAGGCAGAGGAGCTTCTTGTTGTATGCCTCTTCTGCACTGGTGTGGGAGCAGTGCATTGCTCAGTGGGGATGAAGGATTCAATCCTGCAACAAAAGTCCCATGAGCAGACTGGGAGGCCCTCTGTTGTGGGGTTGCTAGGCTGATCTGAGTCAGCAGCTGCATCTGCAGGCAAAACACAGGTTACTGGGACCCCAGGCAGACAGAGTTGTGTGGCTAAGGGAAGTATTGGCATGGTAAAAGCTTGTTCTCAGGATTTCCACTGTTTCTGTCCTGAGTGGGCAGTTGAGGGCAAGGAGGACTGCTGCCCAGTGCCTCCTCCCAGCAAGCAGGATTACACCAGGTCTGATCTGTATCTTTCCAGACAAGACTGAAAACTGTGAAACAAACTTAGGATGAATCTGGCTTCCTTTGAGTTTTGGGGTTTTTTTGTTCCTCTATTCTAACAGGCATGTTCTTCAGCAGAGGCTGTGCAGTTGCAGTACTTCACATCTGGTAGTGTCAGTCTTGCAAACTGGTCTGGTGGGCAGTGCTGCTGATGTGGTTGCTAGAGCCAGAGGGAAACTGAAGTCCTGCCATTTTCTAGAGAAACTTTATGAGGACTAAGCAGCTCAGAGCCCTGCAGAGCTACAGCATGCAAGGCCCTGCACACTCTTGCAAAAAGGAAATGGTAAGCCTGAAAGCCCAAACCCATTGCATCCTAAGACTCAGTTTTTTTGCCCATTCAGATCTTTTTTATTTCTCACTGCTTCCAGTTATTTGCTGCTTTTATGGTCCCGCTGATCTGCTACGTGATTGGGCATGTGGCTCTCCCAAGGTTTCTTGTATACTCCTCTGTCTGTCTTTGAGGCAGAGGGTACCCTGGTAGTGTATGGTGGTGTGCAGAGCTGAGGCCACAGCAGTCAAACCTCAGCATTGGTGGAATGGGGCTCAGTACACCACGCCTAAGAACTCCTACTCTGGTTAGGGTGACACTTCATGTTCACCCCATGATCCCTCTCAGTTACTGTTTGCATGTTTGCTATTATTGGTTAGTTTGATTATTACCTAATGTTCTGTATTTGGAGTTAGTCTGGAAAGTTCACATCTCTTTGGGTTTTTATTGGTTCTATTATAATCTCTGTACCCCCATTGGCTGCTTTTACCCGCTTTTTTTTTTTTCTTTAAAATCCCTCTATACTCTGTCCCCGCGCCTTTGTCCCTGGATTCGCTCCACTTCGCTGCACCCCTGCACTGCCACTCCCGAACCCCTGGACCCCTGTGCTGCCGATCCCGAACCCGCGGGTCCTTCCCGCCATTCCTGCCTTCCTGCTGCTCCTGCCTTCCCGCTGCTTCTCGCCGCTTCTCCCCCTATCAGAGGGGCCGGCAGCCAGAGCTGGATCCCCGCGCTTTTTGGGACATCGCTGCACGGCAGCTTCTCCCTTCCCCAGCACGCACGGGGGAAGCGAACACAACCGCGCAACCTCAGGTCGGAACCCAGCGACAGCAACACCCCCCCCTCCCCACGGCGATAGTAGTGGTGACGTGTCACTTTTCCTCCTTCATCCTCAGACACCCCACCACATCTCTGAGAGCCCCAGCAGCCACTGAGTACAAGCCCTGCTTCAGAGACATAGGCTGGCATCAGTACAGCCTGGGAGAGGAACTGGAAAGTTCCAGCTCCCACCCAACTGTATCTCTCCATCTCCAGTACGTGGCTTGGCAGATTACCTGATGCCTGTGCATTAGTTTCCCCATCTCTGTAGATTACATCAATACCTGCAAGTCTTGCTATGGAAATTAATTACATGTGGCTGTGGTCTGCAGCCTGTCCAAGCTTATGCCCATCTGCAAAGGATCTGACCTGTGACACTCAAGACAGCAGCCTGGCATCACACCAAGCAACATCCACATTCCATCTTGTCAGAAGATTATCAAACCAACCCAGGTGAAGCAACACATTGGTGCAGGCAGGAACAGAGAGTGACACCAGTATCCATCCCATCTATCTACCATGTCTACGCATGGGTGGGAGAGGAGCTGGAGCTCCTGGCACCCTCAGGTAAAAGCCTGGGCTGCTGCCCTGGCAGCCAGCACTGCCTTTGAATGCAGGGGACCAAGGAGTGATGTAACCCTGTCACAGTAGAGTAGGATGCCACACAAGATATAGTATTGCTCTTGGAGGCCAAGCCTGGGTTTTGACATGGTAGCTGCATGCTTGTTCAAGAGACAGGGGCCAGTGCAGCTTCCTGTCTGCCTGCAGAAGGACAAGAGCTTTGTTGCCCTGGAGATTGACTTTCCAACCCTGTACCCAGAAGGTTGTCTGCTCAGCGTCCCATTTGCTCTGCTTCCTGGTGGGTGAACGCACCCTTGCTTCCTGCAGGTGGTGTAGCACTCACTTTTGGCCTAAAAACACTCCTCTGGGAGGCTGGTTGCACCCAAGCACTATGGAGGTATACAGCCTGTATACAGTTCTTCCAAAGCAGCTGAGACAACATGCTGGGCATTGCTTCTCCATGTGGCTGCTGTGTGGAGCAGTGCTGCCCCTGTAAGGGGTCTTACTGTGCAAGGCCGCAGGGCACTGGCTATTGTGCATCTGACTCGCTGCTTTGTAGCCCTGAAAATGCCTGCCTGTCTCACCGGGTCTGCACAGGCAGGCCACAACTAAACCTCCCACCAACAGGCTTTTGATGCCTTTAAATTAGGAGAAGTCACTCTAACCAGGATCTGGTTTGTCCCTTGCAGCCCATTCTCCATCCATTCCTAGGGAGTTGTGGGGCTAGCACAAGAGTTGGCACTACTTCCCCACACGTGGCAGACACTGGTTCCTCTGTGCATGTGTATGTGTATGAGGAAGGTATAGAAATAACTCATCTGATGGGGAATATCAGACATGAAGGTTTTCTGATAGTAGAGATTTTCTGGATTAAGTGACACCCAAGTTACATAATTTCCCAATGGAAATATTTGGGGTGTTGGACTACGTGGAAAATCCAGTTGTGCTTTTCTTGTCCTTTGACAGGTTATATCCTGGCAATTATTTCCTGCTCTAGCCCACTAATGCCTCAGATAAATCCTGATCCTTGATTTGATTTGAATTTCATTAAACTACACAGAACAGCCTTTGCCCAACTATGAACACTGATTGTTGGGGACATCTGCAGCTGCTTTTGGGTCCAAAGGCACCCACTGGTAATGAGTGCAGGATGGAGAGAGACAGTGTACCTGACTACATGTCAAGTGTGACAGGGTCCTGAGCCTTTTTGGGTTTGACAGGGAGCTTGACTTGGCACAAGTGAAGGCAAGTCCTTGTGCAAGCCTACTTCATGTATTCTTTGCCTCAGACTTTAATACTAAGACCAGTGGTCCTCAGGGTATCTGAGCTGAAAGGCAGGGATATGGAGTAGAATGAAGCCCCCATAATTCAAGGGGTAATGGTCCCTAGTGGTGTTCCCCATGGCTCAGTATTGGGGTCAGTCCTGTTTAAAATCTTTGTCAATGATCTGGGTGAAGGGACTGACTGCACTTGCAGTCAGTTTGCAGATGACACCAAGCTGGGTGGGAGTGTTGATCTGCTGGAAGGCTCTGCAGAGGGATCTGGACAGGATGAAATGATGGGCTGAGGCCAGTTGTATGAGGTTCAACAAGGCCAAGCGCCAGATGCTGCACTTGGGTCACAGCAACCTCACATAATGACGGGAGGAGTGGCTGGAAAGCAGCATAGCAAAAAAGGACTGTGGGGTGCTGGTCAACATCTGGCTGAACATGAGCCAGCAGTGAGCTTGGGTGGCCAAGAAGGCCCATGGCATCCTGGCCTGTATCAGCAATAGTGTGACCAGCACGACCAGGGCAGCGACCGTCCCCTTGTACTGGGCACTGGTGAGGTCATGCCTTCAGTTCTGTGCCCAGTTCTGGGTCCCTCACTACAAGAAAGACATTGAGGTGCTGGAGCAAGTCCAGAGAAGAAGAGTGTAGCTGGGGAAAGTTCTGGATGAAGAGTCTGATGAAGAGTGGCTGAGGGAGCTGAGATGTTTAGCCTGGAGAAAAAGAAACTACCTGAAAGGAGATTGTAGCCAGGTGAGGATTGATCTCTGCTCCCAGCTAACAAGTGACAGAACAAGTGGAAGCAGCCTCAAGTTGCAGCAGGGGAGGTTTAGGTTGGATATTAGTAAAATTTTTTTCACTGAAAGGGTTGCCAAGCACTGGAACAGGCTGCCCAGAAGTCATCATCCCTGGAGGTATTTAAAAGACATATAATGTGGCAGTTGGTTTAATAGTAGTCTTGGTAGTGCAAAGTTAACAGTTGGACTCCATGTTCTTAAAGCTATTTTCCAACCTTAACAATTTTATCATTCTGCGA
This sequence comes from Climacteris rufus, assembly GCA_013398175.1. Classification (NCBI taxonomy): domain Eukaryota; kingdom Metazoa; phylum Chordata; class Aves; order Passeriformes; family Climacteridae; genus Climacteris; species Climacteris rufus. The sequence goes on from VZRZ01008649.1 coordinate 247,980, forward strand.
TTCGCTTTTGCTGCGCAGCTTTTACTGCTATTGCCCTAAGGCCCAATTACAGATCTTCTGGGAAATATAAGTGGATGCACAGGGCTCCCCTTTCTAATCCTCGGTCCTTAAGTGCTTGATGGATTTTGGAGTGCCATGTCCACGGAACGAGTCATTCATCCCCAGCCAGACTGCATTCTATACTACTTTTGCATCTTTTAATGAATAACCTGAAAGTCTCAAAAAAAAAACCCAAAACAACCCAGTGGCTTCTGGGAAGCAGAAATATAAGAAACCTGCTGGATTCATCTCTCTGACTACACAGAGTGCTTATTATGTTGTATCATGCCTCATTTTATACTAACTCTACAGATCAAGTCCAGTATTTCCTTGGAGGAAGCCCAGCCCACAGGTGACACAGAAAACTCACATACTTTTTGGTGCAGTGGGATATCTGCTCTGCTTATTTTCAATCCTTTGTTTTATATAACCCCATAGCTACATTCAATGGCTCCACTCTGAAATGCCCTCAAACATGGTATTTATACATGGCAGCCACTTGTATCTGGGTTATGTAATCTTACAAGGGATAAAATCAGACAAACCCCGTATTTTTGGAACATTTAGGCTGCAAAATCACACTCTGAGCAGGTGTGGTGCAGTGTAATCCTTGGTGGCATGAACAGGGTCTGCTTGCTCCCCCTCTCCCCACTCACCTGGCTGTGTTTATCTTCCCTTATTTATCTGCCATTTCAGAGTGCCACAGCCCCAGACTTTGTGACATTCCTCCTCCTCCCATGTGGACACCAACTGCCAGAAGTCACTTGCTTCATATGCCAGCACACACAGGAATGGCAGCAACATTATCTCATTGGTACTGGCCAGAGAGAAATCGTACCCTTTTGCACATCTCCTCTGTGCTGTGGGCTGGTCTTTGTTTTGCTTTCCTCTCACCTGCCTAGGACTCTGCCAGTGTTGCTTGTTCCCAAGCATGAAACCCCAAGCAAGTGTGGGTGGGAATAGCCATGACACCAGCCTGCGTTCACTCTTCCCTCCCTCCCCAGGGGCACATTAATTTTGTTGTCCCCCCACCCACCCCTGGGAAGCACTGACTTGTCATTTCTAGCTTTAATTTCAAATAATTTCCCTTTAATATGATTATCCTTCACATAATTTATTCTCAGAGGTGCTTATAGCACTTCCCTGCAATAAGCAATATTAGTTAATGAGCTCTTTATCCCTTACCGCAGATTGTTAACCAAGCTATTTAATAAAATCAAACCAGACATCTGGCCTAGCAATACCTGACTGGGCAGCCACCTCTTTTATCAACATTCTGCATTCAGTTGATAGCAAATATTCAGTGCTGGGCACTGAGCAGTCATCTTACCCATGTCTGCAAGGTAGACATAGTTTTTCATATTTATTATAATCTTGAAATGACTAAGGCTGCTGCCCAGAAGAATGCTTAAACGTGTTTGTAACTGCGTAGGTGAGTTAAGTATCCTTAATGGTTGTATGACATGACCATATATACTTAAGTGCTTTCTAAACTGCAGCTTTCTTGAGGTTTCCATTCTTGTCATACCACACAGCCTCCCATTTTGTCATCCCTTTTCTTCCAGCATGGAAGAACCTCCTTACCTTTGGAAATTCCCCAAATGCCCCATTCCAGGTGAGATGGGTCTGGAGTTATGTCCAGGCTCTCCCTGCACAGAGCTGTAAGACTGTCCCTGTTCAACACCACCAGTAATGATTGCAGGCATTTTTGCCCGGAGTGCAGGGAACTATGATCCTCCCTGGGCTCCCATGTCTAGTTCCTGGTGTTACTGTCTGGCTCCACCCCTCTTCTTCCGAGGTGGACAGGCTGCGTTGGAGTCAGGACAAGGTCCGGCTGTAGAGTTTTGGTTTTTGCAGAGGGCTATGTGAAGCTACCCTTTCCTTGAGGCAGACACAGAATTGTCTACCTCCCCAGCTGAGCCAGGAATGGGCATGTGGCCTGGCTGTGGTGCTGTGTGTGGCTTGAAGGCTGTCAGTTGACATTACACACTCCAGAAGCAGTCAAGAACAGTAATTCCCTTTATAATTCCCTTGGCATTGAACAATATTTGGGGCGTGCCTGCTGTGCACATGAGGTAGATGGGATCTCTGCATATCGCTGAACTCCTGTGTCCTCTGCACCAGCCCATGACCCTGCTCATGACCTCGCCTGTGAAGCTGCAGCCCCATGGACAGAGCTGCACAAGGACAGATTCACAAATCAATTGTGAGCCACAACAGTGAAGCAGATGTCAGGAAAAGGGGCAGTCCTAGGCTACTGCAGAGCAGGGACAGAAGGGAGCAGCATCATCTCCCCAGCTATTGCAAGCCAGTCTGGATGTGCCTCTATCCCTTTGTTGTCTTTCTGGAAAATGCAAGCACCCCCCCCCAGTATCTGTAAGCATAGCCTGTATGTGTAAAATGAAAAGCATGGCCAAGGAGTGCAAGAGGAAGAGTTGTCAAGGGGAGGCAAGGCGAGGTGAGGCGAGGCAGCAGCAGCTTAAGGAGTGCTCAGCTCTGCACAGCTGCCACTATGTCTTGCAGAGGCTGCCAGCCCTGCCTGCACTGGCAATTGCAGAGCTTCATCACCCTTCACACTGTGCCTCCCCCACAGCCAGTGAAGCTTCTGGTTTCACATCCAGTGAATCCTGGTCACTTCTGAGTTAGCTGCAAGAAATCATGCCACTCCCAACCAAGAAAGAAGTATTAAAACCCAGCTGTTGAAAATAAAGCAAAATAAATGGACTGTGTTGAGGAAGCAGCTAGGAGGGGAAAGGAAGGGAAGGCATGACTAAGAGCCAGCCAAGAAAGCCCTGGATTTGTTTGCGGGACACAGATGAGGAGGGAGTGGCAACTGCTGTGATTGTTCCTTGCCACCTGGTTGTGTAAAAACAGACTGATTTCCTGAGGCTGCTGGGATAAAGCGTGGCAGAAATGTCATCGAGAAGAGTGCTGAGAGGAGATGCAGGGTCAGTCCTTGCCCCGCTCTTGGCCTGCTAGGTGGTGCAGGCCAGCAGCATCACAGTGACAACCTGTCTCTGCCCAGCGGCCTCCTTTCTGGGCCTTTGCCATACATGCAAGCTCTGGGTCCAAATAGAACTGGTGCTGATCTGGGCTCCATGACATTGTCCTAGCCGTAAAGTTTCTGCAGATAAAGAGAGAACTTGAGTTTTCAGGACAATCTGCTCAGCAGATGTTGGTTGCCACTGACAATTTGGAGGAAGATTTACATTCAGCAGAGATACCAGACTGAAAAGATTAAGGATAGTCTGGTCTACTGAGCTAGCAATGAGGTGTGCAGATGACATCTGCAGAAGGGCTACCATTAGTATAGATGATAATCATGCTTAAATCTCATTAGTGTTTTTAAATCTGCAGCACCTTGGGAGACAAGGAAGGGCTCATCTAACCTGTAAAATGGGAAGACTTGAAGTGACTTTCTTGTGGTGGCACAATCTGCCACTGGCTGGGAGAAACTCAAATGTCCTATTCACTAGGCCATGCATGGTTCTTACAAGTGGTGATGCTGGTCCATCTACAGGAGTGACATCTGGCAGGATGGACAAGCCTGTGCTGAAAAACCACACCAAGCAGCTTATGAAAAGCATCAGCTTTTGTAGTGCTCCAAGCTCAGTAGGGAGAGGTGGCAAGTACACAGACCTTGATATAGGCAGGCACTAGCAACACATCAGCCTCAAAAGCAAAGGTAATGGAAGTGCAGCCCTGCTCCTGGGAGAGGAGCTTGCCGTAAGTGGGATGGATACACGAAGAAGTGCTCTGCCTCATGCGCATGAATGGAAATAACCTTAGAGAAACAGATCAATAATGATACTGCATGTTCCACCTTGCCTGCCTCTGGGTACTGCAATTCCTGTCTCTCGCTGCTGGAAATGTGTGGTCACGGTATTTCTCCAAGAAAAAATCTGCAGTGTGGTAAAAGCAGCAGGGATCCTTTCTGCACTGAGGATCCAAACTGCCCTAAGACAATTCTGAGATGCACAAACTGTTCCTGCACTGAGATGCAAAAGAGATCTCTGGTCAGACTGTTAAGGTAAAATGGTAACTCCTCACAGTAACAACTGCTGGCATACACTAACCCTGTCAAGTGCCCCCTGTAAGATAAGAGTCAATGCTCAAACCTTTCCCAGTGTACTTCCAAGCAGAGAGACATAGGTGTCAGTAGAATCCGTTCAGCGTTTTAGCTTATTCGATGTTCACTACAAAGAGAACAGAGCCAGGGATAGAGCCCCTTCTTACCGAGCCCCTTCTTACCACACTTCCTTTTAAATAAGGCAGGTCCCTATGTTTCTAGAGCATGCACAAGATCTGAGTCCACGTGCAAAGGCAGCCCAGCTGTTCCCACTCAAGATTATTACCAGTATTTAAAATACTGCAAATCTGAGATGTAAATTTCTATCTTTTCTGTAAGTTACACATCAAACTTCAGAGCTTTGTTAACAACACTATCAGTAACCTCACATCACCTTTGAGTTGTTGGCTTAGGGGAAGGCTTTCAAACATTGACCACCTTTTGCACTTCCAAGTCTCCACTTACGTGTAGGTATCAAAGCATTGAAAGACTTACAACATTACTTCCAAAAACTTCACCCTAAATCTTTTGATTGTTATATCATATGTGCTTCTTGTTTGGAGGAGTGGTGTTTGAGTTACAAAGTTTTCTTTCTGCTACAGTACATTCTTTACATCATCTCTCTAGGAATATGGGTATGTCCATAGCTTTAAAAATTCCAGTACTGATGCAGAATAAAACAAGCTGTATCTTCATCATTACTGAGTGAAGCAGGTTTTAATCCATCTCTTTATGGCAATGGTAATTTGGCTGTAACGGGTTTTAATATATGGCCTAGCAGCAGAAAGGATTTGAAAAAGGAGGTGCTAACTGCATTTTTACCTGCAGATCAAACCTGGACTAATCCAACACAATCTTTTAAGATTGCCAGCAATTACTTTGTCTTTTTGCTTGAGTGGAGGTCCATTTCCCTAATACTTGGTCTTTGCCAGCAGGTCCTAAAGGGTAGGTTAATATCATTGTTGCAAGCATTACGAAAAGAATGCAATGCTGCCTCTATACAGGTACTAAACAGGGTGCAACTTTATTTACAGTGTAAAGTGCATCACATGGAAGTTATTTAAAACACACAACAAGCAGTGACATAAATGACATTACAGTACTGGGTAAGGAGGGGAAAGTATTCCAGCAAGTATCAAAACATCATCAATAGCACTAATATGACAGACTCTAGTTTCAGCTATTCTGTCCTAACCCTGCATCTCCTTACAAAATGTGTTGACTGCGCTGATCCTGTATACAAGTCACTAGTATGAAGCTGGGGTGCTAAAGTTATTCTGCAGCCCTAAACTCTCCAACAATGTCCTGCCAGCTCTATGCACTCTCCTCACCACTGCTGTTCTGCTCTGGAGATGACCAGGACAGAGTCAGGGGACACACCAGAGAAGCACATTGGAAAGGGACAAAAATATGAGAATGTCATATAAATAAAGATCTACTTTTCTCACCTATGCACTCTTTCCCTTGGGAAGTCCTATGTTGCTCACTGCAGCTTCCCTTCATTTGCTGTTAAGGCAGCATGGAAGTTAAGGAACAAAGTGCCTACAAATGGTGTTGACTATGAGTTGAAATGTGGATATTACTGAACACTAACTTCAGTCAAAGCTGTAAACATCGATGGCTGTGGAGCTGGGAGACAGAAGATTTTTGCTACATGCTAGCAGAGTCCATTAGAAAAAGAAGGTTGTGGGAGCTAAAACCACAACTCTTCAGCTGGTTGCAGCTCCCACTGGGAAGGAATCTACATTCACATTAATCTGATCCCCTAATTACTCCTATTATTTACTATCTGTGTTTTTTTTAATTGGCTGAAAGCTGCTAATGGCTCACAACTTTGCTTGTTTCTTTCTTCCCCATTTCTGGTCTTGGGCTAACAGCCATCAGTTATTTGTCAGTATTTACTAGAGCTCTGTTACTGTAACTGTGAGCTCATTTTTGTGTCGTATCACTTTTCTGTATCAGGGTTCACGCATAATAGGAAGGTACATCCATAAAAGGGGGAGAGGTGGGGCAGTTGTGCACACTCAGTCTGGGGGGTAACTAAGCAGGAATGCTACAGAGGGTAAATTTTATTTCTCCTTTTTCTTTTCCAATTATGACTACAAGCTACATTTTTCTACTATTACTGGGAAAATTGGAGCTTCTGATCAATGACTGTCAAGTTTTGACTCTAAGATCTTTTTTCATAAATCATACTTTTTGCTAACTGATGACAATTACCAAACGTGACTTCAAAAAATGCATGTGATTTCCACCTTGTAATTCCACCATCCTACTGAAGCATAGGTAAATCTTGGCATTTCAGTTAATCAGAGCATGACTTAATGATGGCATTCAGGTGTGTGTTCTCCTCAAATGCAATGGGACCTGCAGTCTGAGAATGAGAAGCCTCAGCACATGTGCTCTCAGTATTTCTCAGTCAGCTGAGCATTTCTGCCTGTGTGTGTTCTCAATGGAGATTTTTTCCAGTTCTCTGAGGGTTCTGCATAACAAAAATGCAACCTTCTGGCAAGCAGATAGCACACTTCCACCCGTAAATGTAACTGGTGCCTTCTCTCTCCATCTCAGGGGCAGTCAAATATTGGGACCCAAACCCCAGGTATCAAAAACATTCACCTAGCAGACAGCTGCTAGGTATGTACTTTATTTACATAGGAAAGGGACGGTGGTTACAGACAGGTGGTGAGACCTATGGCAAAGGGAAATTGCAAGTTTTTAGAGATCCGCCTGTTTCCTACTGTAGGATCCTGGATTATCCAGCTTTAGAGCTACACCTGAATTGCCTGTAGATGAGACAGCTTCAAAGGCTTTTGTTGGCTAGACTTAGTATCTGACTTAGTATCTGCTTCTCTGAATGAGATTGTTCTGTTATCTCTTTTACATTTTTGACCATTTTACCAAGAAATCTCAGGTAAAATTCATGCCAATGCCTCCCATTAAGTCTCTCTCCAATGAAGTTAATGTCACATAAACTGCACTACAGAATCTTCTTATGCTCACCAGAAACTGTGGTTACAACATAGACTTTATCACATGCAATTATAATTTATATCAACTGAAGTTCAGAAACAGGCCCAGTGCAGAGCCTAATGGCTCAGTTAGCCTTGTGTAACACTCTTTACTGTTGAGTTGCTGGACAGCAGTATGCTTTGGCAGCTGGCAAGCACAATTGCCACATGCTGTTTAATTATGGTTGTCAGTATAGTGCAGTTTAATTAGCTCACTGTGTGTAAGAAGTGGGAGGGACTTCACTTTACACAACCACTTCATCAGTGGACTGTAGGAATCTTTACATTTGAATGAATGTGAATGTGTGTATGACATCTGTGTAGCAGCATATATTTGATAACACTTTTGTAAATGAAAAATACAGAGGGTTTCTTTAAAAATTGAAAGGTATTGTAAAAATGTATCACAAAATAAAATACTAAACAAAGGATCTGGGGAAGAGTGGGGAAAGGGAAACAATAGATTTGATTTACAATGCATTAGATTCCAAGCCCTGGTGTCTAGGCTGAAGAAAGATATCTGAATGTAGAATTGCTGCTCTGATGTTAGAAGGGATAGAATCCAGCCTTCCGTTTCCTGCATCAAAAAACCCAAACAAAATAAAATCAGTGCTGTGCTGAACATACCAAATGATCAACAGTGAGGCACAAGAGGATGGTGTCTGAAAGTATATCAGGGATTAGAGTGCCACAGTTCAAAGAGGGGAAGAAAGTGGGCATGGGAAATAGAGATATCTGATATTTAATTTAAGTAATGGTTCATCACAGAGTAGTTTGGAGCTAGTCTTTTTCTGTATGTTGATAAAAGCTTTGGGACCTTTCAGCTTCCCCTTATTAATCACACCTTGTTAACCTGCAACAGTGAATCTCTGCAATCATGACATTTGCCTGTGTTGTTTTAGAGTCTTCAGAAAGGTATCATACCCCATAAAGAGCCACAAATAACTGAGGACAAAGCTTAACAAAATATGAAACAGATCTCAGTGCTTGTTTCTGTCTTCCCTTCACCCACTCAGTTCTGTTTGGGAAACTTCCTCTCAAACAGCTCTGGAAGGGAGAAGTTGGTAGACTCCAATCCTGCAGGGCTAATGACCCACCTTCTCTCAGACTTCCCAATGCTGCACAGAGTGATGGACTTGGACAAAAAAAACCAACAAAAGAAACCAGGAAGAGTCTGGTTTGGTAACAGCCTTAAACTTTGCCTTGCCTCAGAGAGAAACTCCATTATTTTTGGCTGTTACACCCACTGGATTTGGGCTTCTCTCCTTCATGTCCTAAATGGAAATACTATCAGACTTCAGATATATACCTTTCAGACTAAAGCTGGATACTGTTTGTTGGCAACACATACAAGCTGCTTCAATAAGGCATATATAATCACAACTGACAAATGAAAACCATTTCGGATAGTGTAGCTTCTCAATCAAGCATCTCTTCTATAGCTTTAAGACAAGCTATATATCAGAGAGATAGGGAGGAATGTCTGTCACAATCTGCCCAGAAAGAAGAATAGAAAAAATTACAATGTCACAGACTTCATGTCTCTCCTGCAGAGAAATATTAATGTTAATGTGGTGCTTATTTAGCTCTCCAGAATAATGACCAGTGTGTTCAGTGGGAGCCTGTGTGAGTTGAGGTATAAACATTTTTCCTATCATGTGTTTCACGGCCCTGGAGCTGCCAGGAGATTTGAACTGGGACTTGCCTCAGAGGCACCATGTTGTACTCATTAAATGATTACATCACTCAATGCTGGGTGTAAGACCTATTATTTATAACAACAGTTGCACGTCCGTAGTCTTGAACATGGACACAGCTGAGGTACAGACAGTTCAAAATGAACATTAGTAAACAATCACCCACCAAAATTTGCTGAAGCATATTCTGTATTACATGTCAAACCCCACTTCCATTTACATAATGAGAAATCAGTCTAAACATTGCAGGTTTGCCTGTCTGCTTTTCTGAGTTTTCTACAAGTCAGCAAACATATTGCAGGCCTTTCCATGTTGCCCAGAAATCTTGAGCCATCTAAAGATTGCTGATTTACAGAATCTAAAGATGCTCAAAATGTGCAAAATTAATTGCTCATTCTACAGATTTAGAGTTCAATAGTGTGTGATTCAGCCTAGCTCTGGGACAGTGCTCAGAAACACTTACCTAGAGCAGTCATGTCCAGTCCAGGACGAGGGACAATAGCACCGATTTGGTCGTATGCACTTCCCACCATTTAAGCAAGGCAACTGGCAAACGGCTGCATAAAAACACACACACAAAGTTACATTAATGAGCACACTCACAACAAGCTGATTAAGTAGCAGGGCACTGAAAATCCATCCTGCCTTATTCTGTTAAGAATGGAAAGCGCAGCCTGAGAAATACATCTCTGCTGAATGTGATTTGACTCTTTCTATTACTTTTGCTGTCTGTTGCATTGTATGAGCTGCATGAAGCAGTCAGTGTATAATTTTACATTGCCTTAAAAATTCTGTTGTTTCTGATCAAGGCAACAAAGGAATGCAAGTGGAGGCAGGAGGAGCAATTAGAAGAGTCATAAGATGAACAGGAGAATAGTAATAAAATGTAAAGTTTTTTTTTTTAAGAAATGTGACAGCTTTACACTATCCAGGACAAGCAGACACCAGACATGGTAAGAAAGTATAGAAAGAAACAGCATAAGCAGAGGAAGTTAAAGGTCAAAAAGCCATGTGCAGATCAATAGCAAGCAAGGAGTAAGACTTCACATAAAGGCACCTCTATGGAGACAAGGAAAGGAAGCAGAGAATGACAGTAAGGTCCTGAAAGACACTGGATAGCCCTAAGAGGTGAGACTAGGTGCAACAGGGTGATAGAGAAAAACCCTTGTCTGTCTTATAGGCCATGCTGAGCATGGTTGCACATGCTTTTGTGTGACAGCCTAACCCAAAGATACCAAGTAACCAAACAGAAGTCAAAGTTTGAAGTTCTCCCATTAATTTTGAAATTGAGACATAAAGCACCATACAATTTACAGAACTGATTTAGAGACACATGAGGTCCTTAAAACACAGACATTTATATTGCAGGAAAACTGAAAGATATGAATTCTTTTAAGCAGATAATGCCATATGTAGAGGACAGACCTAAAGATACTAGTAAGGACAAATGCTGGGTAATATTTTTGCAAGGAATATGCATTGGGAAGCACTGATTGTTATGGAATTACAGGAAATGGAAATGAGTAGTCACAGGAATGCAAAAAAACTACTCCAATTCCTCTAGGCCAAACAAGAACGAACAATGGCAGGCGGCTATAGACTATCCTTATATGTTTAAGGGCACAAAGTAGGTAACGTTGAAAATGACTTCTGATTTTGGAATAGAGTGTATGACTGAAACATCTTTAGCTCTCACTGAAGTATTTCTCTGTCATGGCAAAAGGTCAGTATCAGTAGCTGAAACAAGAAGTGATTTAAAAACTGCATAAGGAGTGTTTATCATGCATATGCACTTGTTCACTAGAATTTTCTCTTTAGCTACTGAAAAGCAAGTGAAGCCTGTACAGATTTGTATTGCTGGCCCAAAAGTGAAGAAACCATCTATCCTCCTCAACCACCTATTATAGCTGTAGACCTTATGAAATATAAGAGGAAATAATGCATTATGTGTTAGGCAAGAATCCCTTCAAAAGACAGTAGTTCAGAGTTAAAATGTTCTCTCTGGAATTTCAATTTTCTGCAGAATGGTTGGGTTTCCAGTGTATCACACAGCTTATGCCCCAGACTCACTATTCTTATCAGTTAAACAAATACTATGAACATTCATTAACAGAGGCATGGATTTCTTCTCACCCCATCAGCCACTTCAAAGTCTTGCAGAAAGGCAAAACTGGCTTTCATGTTAAGTCCCTGTTAAAAATCAGTTAAGGTGCACCTGGACAATAAAAATACAGTGAAATAGTTTTTTTTTAAAAATAGCTAATATTTGTAAGTGTTTAAGATTTAATAATGTTTGAAAGATATTTTACTAAGTATTCAGTTGCTGAGTTTCACTGTGTTTTCACAGGGAAAAGTCTTTCAAAAACTGGCATTTGTTCAGTCTTGATATGGAACCCCATATTCCAAACTTGGCTTCAAATACTTTCTGTAACTGCAGTAAATCTCATCTCACACAAACAGGCTGGCCAGGACACAGACCTGGACAATAGAATGACTCCCCTCCTACCCCTCACTATTTTTGTGTGCTCCATGCCCTTCAGCTTTGGTTAGGTGCAAGCAAGAGATCTAGTAAAATGAAGTGCACACTGAATTTGTTCAGAGAACTTAGATGATACCTAAGGTAACATGTACCCATGTAACATCTAACATGTACATGTAACATGTAACATGTACCCTAAGGTAACATGTTACCCATGTAACAGGTACCCATAAAACTCAACCACCCTTAAATACTTGCTTTGCTCTGCTCTCTTGCCTGGTTCTGTACTCAGGCACTTAGTAGGAATCCACCAAACCAGACAGCTGTGTAGTAAAAAACCTCTACAATAACTGCAGCTTGTTTGGGAATTTAATGGTGACCTGCATTAACTGAAGATGAAAATGAAAATCTTGTGCTTGGAATTGAGAAGAATAGTTTTATTCTTCTCCCTGGAAATTCTTTACCCTCTGCACTGATTTTTACAGAGAGTACTTTTGTGAATACTATCTCCCCTTTTTCAGAGCAAGCTTTTCTAGGAGTTTCAGACTCACCAAGGAGGAACTAGTCTGAAAGTAGTTTACAGCTGGGGATAGCAATTCCTCCAGGAATATTATTGTAGGCCTGGGTGTTTCTGTGAGAAGCCTAGGAGTTCTGTAAGCCCCTTGAGAACTGTACTAGGTATTGCTAGTAAAGTTACAAAAAGTGAGAAAAAGTGCAGGTGAGAAGTTTTACCCATATGGCAGCGTGATCCAGTCCATCCAAGGGGGCAGGCACACTGGTAAGGGGCCACACAGCGACCTCCATTGAGACATGGCAGAATGCAAATTGCTGAGGAGAGGAAAAGAGAACCAGTGAAAAGAATTATCTTCCATGAAAGCAAAGAATAGAGTGGCAAGAGAAGAACTTATGTTTAACTAGAAACTCCACTACCCCTTGAAGTGTTTGCATGCAGTATCAGCAGAGCTGAGCAGGATCTATCCACAAGGCATAAGAAGCAAACATGACTGGCATGGCAGCCAGATACAACAAGGAGTAATGACAAAGAAATGGACAGGCTGGAGCAATTGCTAGAGTCTGTCAGATGTTTGTAGGCTCTGCGTTCATGGGAAATGAGCCAGGGCTGTTTGCTTGTATCTCACGTGTAATATCCACAGATATTGCCCTCTTCTGTGACAGTGGCTAACAAAACCAGTTCATGCTTTAATTGCAGAAAACTGGACCGTTCATGAATTCTCTGTGCTCGCACAATGTAACAGCCAAAACAACTTAATCTATACCCTAGATGTGGAAAAGCACTTTGTCTGGGCCAGTGAAAATGTGCTGAGACAGGTGGCACCATAATTCCCCAAGGGAAAGGCAGCTGGGATACAAAACATTTTGGGGGAAACAGGCTGGAAGCTTTGGGGAAGAAACACAGCATATACCAAGAAGCTGATGGTCTCTGGACAGAGCACCAATCAAGCTCTTGTAAGAAGACCTGCAAAATTCCCACGTGTTAATGATTTAAGTACCTTCAGAAAACTATCATCTCCATTATGCTAAGTGAACAAAGTGAACATGTTCTAATAAGAGCAAGATTTGAGCTGCGTCTCAAATTTGGGCCCTCTAGTGGCACTTCCAGTAGAGTTTTGTACTGGGAGGGTGGATGAGGGCTGCAAAGGACAGAGGCAGAGTGTCTTTTTCTTCTGCTGCACAGCAGAGGTCAAGCTGACCAGGTGCAGTCAGCTGATACGAAAATAATAGTGAACTTCCATGGACCTCACAGGACTAACCTGTATGACCCAGAAATACTTCTCTGTATCACTGAGCTAGTAGTGGTCTGCATGTTTTTTAGAGTGGTCATGACTCTCTCAGGAAGATGTGTCGCACTTTGGACACGAAGGAAAGATGCAGACATGCGTTGAAGAGAGACAGAGCTAAACTGTGGGCCAAAAACTGGGCAGGACTGCACCTCCCAGACCCCGCACTTTATTTTATATCCTCCTAGAGACCACAGGGATTGGAGGGAGAAATTAACACTGGTCAAAAGAATTATCCATCAAATATCTGCGCCGAGGAGAAAGGAATGCAAACAATAGAACACAGTTAGAAAAACATGGCTATGTTTACAGAGAATGAGCAAGAAACTGTTACAGAAGAATGAAAACATTGAAGAACTGCAAAACTCTGGGCAACAAAGATGAATCTTATCTTTTTTCGTGAAATGTACTGTGAACTACGGAGTGACTAAACTCTGTAAGAGCTCTGTGGCCTCACTGTGGCCTGATTCTGACAGATCAGTGCTCAATGCTAGCACTCAAAAATCCCTTGGCCTTCCAGAACAGATCCTCAACTCCAAAGACTAAGCCTGTCTTTTTTGTTCACTAGTGTACCTTGTTTGACAAGCAATGCAAAACTGATGTGGCAGTAACCAATTCTTTCCCCCTCTCCTAGTCATCCATGCCAAAGGAAGAAAAACAACTAGTGCCTGTATCTGCATGAAATGTGACCTGGCCAGTTAGTTGCCAGAGCCTGAATTTGGATGACAGATTGAAATGGCTGGGACCACAAATGAAATGTCTGTTTCTGCAGAATGCTTCAAGTATCATTACTGATGAAGCTAATAAATTCAATTGTAGGATGCCAAAGACAATTTTGCAGACACAGGGTGCAATCCTTTTCTGCTAAAACTGTGAAACATACAGGGATGAGTTGCATGTATGGCTGTAGTGATACTGACAGCCATAGGAACATAAAAAGGGGGGCTGTATGAATGTACCACATGGCTGAAGTTTCCGTAAACACAAAAAGACAAAACTTGCTGAACCTCTTGTTCTCTTGTTCCATATCTACCATTAATGTGTGCCATGGGCAACTGATATTGTCAAGAGAAAATGTGAAAGCAGCAGAGGTAGATTCAGAGGATCATTTTAACCTATGATACAACTTAAATGCTTCAACCATATTCTTCTCCAAGAACTACATAAGAATGTGCACATTTTTTGTAGGTTTCCGTGTATACTCAGAGTCAGGGACAGTGACACAGATTCAGGGACACTGACAGCACATGCAGATCTTGCACATGCTAAAATCTTACATCAGGGCCATACTGAATTCTAAATACAGTAAGGATATTTTCCTTTTCTATCCACATAGACCCATGCCCTACTATGTGCACAGTAAGAAGGCTCCTCATGCAGCATGCCAACTTGAAAGGGCTAAACCTCCCACATTCCTTGTGCTAAGAACAATGTGAAGAAAATGGGAACATGGCTAAAACTGGCACCCCCAGCATCACTCAGGGAATCTCTGACTGACCCAAGAGTCAGATTTGGCTCTTTTCAGTGAGAACACATCCAGTTCTCTAATCAGAGATCCATGACAAGAAAAACCAGACTAGAATTTGTGGGGCACTGGTGCACAGGTCAGGAGGGACAGTGTGGAAAAGATGACACATTGTATTATTTGAATATGAATTGATAAAGTTCATAACCGCAGACTGATAACAAAAGGAAGCCAAGAAACTAATGCAGCCACCAGCAGAACACTCACATCTCTTCTGGTCTAATCCTTGTTCAGTCCCCAAAACTATCATGTATTGCTATTAGAAACAGACTTCAGAAAACTGAAGCAATGTGCTCTTCAACCACAGTGAAGAAGCACGCATAGACAAAATCACGTTAATTAAAAAAGTGCTTGTTTGCTTTGGAGATGTCAGGGAATGGTCATTTTTCTAGAAACAAGCCATAAATATATACCTTTCTGTTCTCTTTCGTTTGTCAAGCAGAATATAGTTACGATTTTTATGTTTTGGGCTCTTACGTCTTTTTATTTTTCCATCTGGTTCACTGCAGTAAATTTATTTGTCTTACTTAAAACACCCTTAAAATTACACTTAGGGATGCTATACATACGCTCTTCACAGAGCCGGCCCATCCAGCCATCCGGACATGAGCAGGCGTTTGGTCGCTCACAGATGCCACCATTCTGACATGGGAACCGACAGACAGCTGCAAACAGCACAATTTCATTACACACTCAGGACTGTGAATTAGAAATTCAGCACCTTGCATAGATCTTTGCAGTTATAAAGCTTAGAATAGAACAAACAAATGCAGTGATGTTCAGAAACATTATTTGATTTTGATTTCAAGGGCTACATAATCTTCTTGCTCTGTGTGTTTGATTAGGTACTGTTATAAAAAAAAGTCCATGGAAAGAATGAAAATGTAGACTTTTTAGCATAGTTGGATAAAATATTTGGATACTGTTTCAAGGTTGAAACTATGTTTTATCTGCTTTTCCCACTAACTTTTGTAAAACAAAATAAAAATACCCTACACAATAAAAACCTATTACACTCCTCACCCTCTCCCCCATGCTTTCTAAATTGACTCTGGAGTAGAATCAAGCTTTTTTCTAACCTTGATATGAAACACCAAGATAATGCCATCTGGCATAATATATGGTGTGTCAAATGTAAGACTAAACACTGTGGTAGAACAAGCAATTTTTCCTGCTTGACCAAAAAGGGTGCAGTAGTGGCACAGTAAGTGACTGTCTGTGGAACTCAAAGTGTGACTATAAACTTCACTTATCATTCATGACTGGTGCTTCTTGGCTTGCATTCCTGTTAATAAGCACCTGATCATAAGAATGAGGAATTTGGAGTAGACTCTAGCATGCTGAGCCAATATATTGCCTGGACTGGACAGACTTTGGACTTCATTGTCATTTCTAAAACATTGCATCATATCTTGGTTCATATACCCAGGGAAGCCAGGACTACTTTAGAAAATCAGGTGACAAACTACTCACAAACATGTTATACTAAAACTCATTGCAGGAAGCCAGTCCTTCCCATGTTGGTGCACATACTATACACAGAATATCAAACTGTGATTTTAAGACAATAGTACAGACCAAATAAGTGGTCAGACTGACCCAATCTGAACATCTAATTGCATCCCATCTTTAATTAGTTATTAGGTGAGCAAAATACTCATTTAGACTTTGAGTGTCTCAGATCTTGTTCAATTTTAGTATTAAATACAAACAGTGGATTAGCACACTGAAACACTGTTCAGGCCTGAAATCCACATTTGAAAGAATGAAAATCTTTTTCTCAGAGAGGAAAATGTGAGTCACTCCTGGAGCTAAGGCATGCCAAGCTACAAGCTACAGTTTGGAGTCTGTTGATATGAGGCCAAAACTCTGCCATTTTACTTTCCAATCTCAAGAGCCTTCCCATCAAGTGTCAGCTGATAATGAGAATGGGAAGAGACCTGAGGCTCTGAAAGGTTAACACAAATTGCAATATTTTAATAGTGATTTTGAAAATTTTTCTTGTAAAAAAAATCTATTACTACACAGACAGTGTGTCTCTAGGTGTTGACTAAATCAGAACAGTGTGCCAAACAGATTTATTTTATGCAATGAGGAAACTGCTTAAAGCTTTGTGTGATCTACACCACTTAAACAATATCCCATGAATATATAATGGGATGTGAGATAAAAGACTCATGTATAGATTATATCCCACATTAAATTCAAAACCCATGAAATACGGTCTCTGAAATGTATTATCTCTTTGTGTCAATGTAGAGGATGCAGATATTTCATGAGTTACAAAATTTGCTTTGGATGGCAACTCCATGCCACTCAGTAATCAAATGTCAGGCAGAGATAGGCTTTTCCTGGACTTCTGCCCAGGTCCTGCTTGTGAAACTGAATGAGACAGTATCATCCCTAGGTGTGCACTTGTTATACACCAATTTAGGCAATTTAGGCAAGCAGAGACTATTTGTCTGTAGCTGTGGGGATTATTCTTATCAACAGACAAGATTAGAGAAAGCTTGGGACTGGAAGTTAAGCTGCGATCGCATTCCCTTTTTTTTTGCTATTATAAAAGCAAGCAGGGTAAATGCAGTCCTGATGTGCTGGGGAGAGAACAAGAACTGTGAATTGCGACTTTAGTTACTGGTTGTAGATTTCACATCCATAGTATCAATCTTTGGAGATCCCCTTTTAAATCCATGCCTGTGGATGTCTTCACAGGACATAAAAGTATTACTCTGCTGCAATACAAACATGAGTCAGAAGGGGAAAAAAGGTTGTTATTCATTCTCAACTCTGCAAAAAACTTCCCTGTGGTTGCAAGAGAACAATTTCCTCCAGGCCCCAACTTCCCCTCCCATAATGTTGTTGTTTGCTGATGGGGTACGGACTTTCTGGTTGACAGCTCCACACTGACCACTCCCAGTCAGCAAAACGTGGGAAGAGGAGAAACAGACAAGACAGATCTTAGAGCACTGCAGAAAAAAGAAACTGAAGTCAGGTAAGCTGTGTGCATCTGTGCAGCCTGCTGAGTCCTGCAGGTATTTACAATCAGCAGATCCAGGCTAATACTTCTCACCCCTGAAACTCAGATCAGAATCTGGCCGGCAACCTCTAACCAGTGGTAATTCAGGCAAGTGCAGCTGTGGTGAGAGCTCTTCCAAAGAAGCTAAAGAAGTCTGCTTTTTAATTATAATATTTACATGAACTAACCTGTTCAACCAGGACAGAATGTTTCAAGCAGGCTTAGGACACATTACTAATCAACTCACACAGCCATAAACAAGAAATGCAGCATGGGCCATTACAAAGAGTGCTTTCATGTCGTTTCTGATGTAGACCACAAAGGCTTGGGTCCTGTAGGACTTTTGTTAGGAAAATTGCTCACATGAATTATAAAGCAGTTTTGAAAGATCACTTTGACATGTGTCATGAAAATGCAGGACAGTCCTCTCAGAAACATCTTTAGCTCTTTTTAGTTCCCCTTTTAGGTGAAAAGAGGGGGGAAATTGTTATTCCCCTCCCTTATCATACTTTGTTTTCCACCCTCATCATCTGTCCACCTGTTCACTTCATTTTTTTGAAATAATTTTCCCTAATACTTATTCCTCTGAACAGTCCCAGTAGACTCCACAGTGTTGCAAACAGAACATGTTTGACAGTGCTTTGAAAATCAGCCCTTCCTGGTTGCTGCTAACCAGTGACATGAACCTTTCTCGGCAGACAATTACATCCCTTGGCATAAAGTAGGGGGGTTCTTTATAACTAGTAAATATTAAATAAGAATAAAAAGTAAAGGTGGTGATACTGAAGGGACAGTTGAACAATCTGAAGTGTTACAATTGGAACAGATAATATCCAAATAATTTTGCTAAAGAATTCTAGCTTAGGTAGAGTAACTATTATGCAGAGATTCCTTGAATTCTATAGCCATCACAGTTTAGAAAGACAAACTTTTCAGAAACAGCCTGGTGCTTTGGGAGTGTAAATTTCCAACAGGACTTTTGGATGCATTATGACACCTGAAGTATCTCTGGTGCTTTTACTTCAAATCTTCTCTACTTGGCTGCTTGATGGGTGGGTCTTCATGGCAAAGGTAAGCCATGACCACAAAACCAAAAGAAACCTGTTTTTCCAGGAGCAGCTTCTCTATTCCTGAAATGTTCAGGAGTTGCAAGCCCAATTCTTTGGTTTAGGGTCTCCTCAAAATGCTCTACTGATCCATGATTTTTAGGCAGGCACTATAACTATCAGATATAGGAATTTAACTGAGTGCCTGCTTTCATAGGATAGGACAACTCAACTTGTTTGGGTGTCAGCTTTCATAACATTTTGCTGTCAGAATTCATATAAAAAAACTGATGAGGGGTCCATGGCCATGCTAAGCCATGCCAGGCTTAGCACAGTATAGAATCCTTTATCTCTGAAGGGCTTCTGACCTAAACAGAAAGTCTCTGAGGATGGAAGAATTGTTGCTTCTATTTTGACATGGGAGACCTGAGACTTGCAGGAGGAGAGGCAGACTTGACAACTCTGATGATGGCCCAGTACTCCCAGGTGAGTGTCCTTGAACTTTTCCTCTTCTATGTGGTTCTTAAGCTTACAGAATGGGGCTGCTTGTGACTGGTCACTGCTGTGTCGTAAGGCTTTTTGCTTTCTAAACAAAATACTCAAAGCTCAATTTTCATACGACGGCTGTTCCGCAATCTGAGGTAAGACTTCAGGGTGCAGCTAAGTCACTGCTCTACAGCTACTAAGCAGGACAGGGCAAGTCCAGCTTCTGATATGGAAATGGTAGATGGCAAGATCCCTTCCACTAAAGCCCTATGACCCTGAAACTCTTTTCCTATGCCTCATCCATGTTTTTAAGTTAGTATTTGAATATGTTTATATATGTTTTTATGTGTTGAATTTATAATCTCTTCTGTTTTGTGTTGGTTTCCCCCCATTTTCTGTTCAAAACTTTTTATTTATTTGAATCATCTGAATGGAAGAGTTAATTCTTTGCTTTAAACAAGTGGATGTTTTATCTTAACAGACCAAAAAATTATGAAGACCTGCTGGTATGCCAAGGGTAAAAAGGCTAGACTTTGGTATATTGTTAAACCTATTGGTTTTTTAGAGTGTTTAGTGTGTATTATTTACTAAGCTGTATCAGTCCATGTTTTACTGCAAATTGATTTTCAGGAGCTGCCACACTTTAAAGATAGTGAGAGTCTAAGCATCCATTTGTTCTGTTTGTTTTCTGCAGTGCTTGATTTTTGACTATGAAAAACTGACCCACAGTGCTTATCTGAAACAGTTCAGCTTGCTAGAAAGATGACTGGTTCTGTCACTTTCTCACAAAAGATGTCAGGAGAAAAGATCCTAGGTGTGAGATACAACATTGGAGCAAAAAGAAACTGTAATACTAGGAAGGACTAAAGAGAAAAAATATGGAAGCCTTCTCTTTAACTTGGAAATAAAGCAAGAACCTGCACTTTAAATGCCCTGACTGAAACTATGACTGCACTGACACTAGCAAACATTGCACTTTAATTTTCATTGCACCTAGGATGACACCTCTGTGCTTATGGCAAGATATTTTCATGTTAAAAAAAAAGACTTACCTTTGCAGGCAGGTGGTGTTGTCCATGTTCCATTTTCTAAGCAAATGCTCCGCAGGGGCCCCTCCAGCATGTACCCACTGTAGCATGAATAGGTGATCATGTCTCCATACTGATAGAAGCTACCACGAATCAGAGCATTCGCTACGTGAGCTGGGGGACCGCAAGATATTTCTAAACAAAAGAAACCATCCAGATGTTGGTGAGTTGCAGTGCCTACACAATACAGTTTCTAACCGTGGATGCAATGCTGTCTGGGGGAGGTGCCAGAGACACTAACTGAACATGAGCCAGCAGTGTGCCCAGGAGGCCAAGAAGGCCAGTGGCATCCTGGCCTGTATCAGGAACAGAGTGGCCAGCAGGACCAGAGAAGAGATTGTCCCCCTGTACTCAGCACTGGTGAGGTCACACCTTGGGTGCTGTGTCCAGTTCTGGGCCCCTCAGTCCCGGAAGGGCAGTGAGATGCTCAAACACATCCAGAGGAGTGCAACAAGGCTGGTGAAGGGTCTGGAATCACAAGTCCTATGAAGAGCAGCTGAAGGAGCTGGGGTTGTTTAGCCTGGAGAAAAGAAGGCTCAGGGGAGACCTTATCACTCTCTACAACTGCCTGACAGGAGGTTGTAGCCAGGTGCGGGTCGGTCTCTTCTCCCAGGTAACCACTGACAGAACAAGAGGACACAGTCTAAAGCTGCACCAGGGGAAGTTTAGGCTAGACATTAGGAAAAAATTCTTCACTGAAAGAGTGACTGGGCACTGGAATGGGCTGACCAGGGAAGTGGTGGAGGCACCATCCCTGGAGATGTTTTAAAAAACTGGATGTGGCACTCAGTGCCATGGTTTAGTTGATAAGGTAGTGTTAGGTTGTGGGTTGGACTTGATCTCAAAGGTCTTTTCCAAACTAGGTAATTCTGTGGTTCTGTGACGCACCGCTGATGGTAAATCAGTAATGGTGTCCAGGGATCTGAACAAACTTGAAAAAGTGGGCCCACAGAACCTCCTGATGTTCAACAAGTCCAAGTACAAAGTGCTGCGCTCAGGTCAGGGCAATCCCAAACATGGGTACAGACTGAGAGAAGTTACTGAGAGCAGCTCTGAGAAGGACTTGGGTGTTCCTTTTGATGAGAGGCCGGACATGAGCCAACAGAGTGTGCTTGCAGCCCAAAAAGCCAAAAGAAATGTGGCCAGCAGGGTGAGAGAGGGGCTTATGTCACTATATTCTGCCCTTGTGAGACCCCATCTGGAGTGCTGCATCCATGTTTGGGGTCCTCAGTGCAAGAAAGACATTGATGTGTTAGAGTGGGTAGAGAGAAGGGTCACAAAGATGATCAAGAGGGATGGCCCAACTCTCCCACCAAGACAGGCTGAGAGATTATTCAGCATGGGTAAGAGAAGACTTCAGGGAGACCTCATTGTAGATTTTCAGTATCATAAAGGGTCTTATCAAAAGGATGGAGAGGGAGTTTTTATATGGGAATATAGAGACAGGACAAAAGGCAATGGTTTTAAACTGAAAGAAGGAAGGTTTCATTTAAACATGAGGAAGAAATTCTTTACCCAGACAGTGGTGAGGCACTGGCACCTGTTGCCCAGAGAAGCTGTGGATGCCCCATCCCTGTAAGTGTTCAAGGCCAGGTTGGATGGGGCCCTGAGCAACTTGATCTAGTGAATGGCATCCCTGCCCATGGCAGGGAGTTGTAACTGGACGATCTTTAAGGTCCTTTCCAACCCAACCACTTCTGTGGTCCCACGAATTTAAACAATATTGCTTACAAGAAGCCAAAAGGCTTTCAAATGTGCTTACAAAGGACACTATGCTTTCTGTCAGCATAATAAAAATAAATAAAAATAAAAGGCAGCACCATTTCCTGCAACTCTTGTCTCATCACCCATAATCTCATGGGAATCATTCTCAGGGTATTTAGGGTATCCAACAACCAATCCCAACTCCAGGACTTGCAAAAGATAAATTGAGACTAAATTTACAGAAGGGCCTAGTAGACAGTAGGATGGGTA
Organism: Climacteris rufus; assembly: GCA_013398175.1. Taxonomy (NCBI): domain Eukaryota; kingdom Metazoa; phylum Chordata; class Aves; order Passeriformes; family Climacteridae; genus Climacteris; species Climacteris rufus. The sequence goes on from VZRZ01008649.1 coordinate 270,206, forward strand.
CTGTTGATGTGTCAACCCACACAGACGTACTCTGGATCCTTTTAAATAAATAACTCTGTTAGAAAGAAAGAAGACACAGCTCTCCTGTAGAGCTCCTCAGAGCCCTCTGGGAAGTACCAGTCCCTGTGGAACTGCATGTCATGTACTTACTTTCACACTTAGCTGTTGCTGGAGTCCAGGTCTCATCAGCATTACAGATGATCACAGACTGCCCTTTTAGCTGGTAGCCTTCCCTGCACCTGATGGATACGTTCTGTCCAACATGAAAATCCACCTCCGACAGAAGGGCATTCTCTGGGATTACAAAAGGCACAGGACAAGGGTTTGCTGTTCAAAGAAAGGGTGTGAGGGAAAAGGAGAAGGGAAGAAAAAGAAATGGAAGAGAGAACATTTTAGAATAGTTTCTGCAAATTTCAAACCCCAAATATATGAAAAGCAATAGAAATGGATGCTACACTAGTCCAATTTGTAATTTGATTTGAAATTATGAGATTTGGGTCATAAAATAGTAATAAAAAAAGTTGGATTCACTGCTGTCACATGGCTTGCTACCATACTCTGCTGATTACAGGAGAGGACATGCTAAGGATTTAAGTGAGGAATATCCTACTTGTTACTGTGAAACCATTCTCTCTTGTCCTTCCTGTTTACCACAACCTTTCTATAAAAGAGAACCAGACTTATCTTACGTCATGTTCTGAGGGGCTGCAACAAAGAGCAGCAAAAATCTGGATGTTTGATTAGAGACTTCCTGTGAAATTAGAGTGAAGAATTTCTCTAATTTTATTTATTGCTGGCTGTAAGCTTGCTGAGCTATTTTTCCATGGTGTATTGATCTCATCATGAATGTGGAAAAGATTTGATCTATATAGAGAAGAGATTTATGACAGTTTCTTGATACTAAAATCCTATTAATACTTTGTAATACAAAAATTAAATGTCTCAGTTAACCACCTTAAGACTACAGTAGGTCTTAAAATTAGTTACAGGCACATACAGCAATAAGGAAGGCTACTGTGGATGTGTGTGCAAAGTGCACATGTATGTAATGTGCTATTTCACAGAATTGCAGAAGAATTTCTACAGTCATTAAGTCAAACCTGCTTCTCCAAGCAGGGCCAACTAGGTCAGAAGTTGCTCTGGAACCCGACCAGTTGAAATTTGAGTAACTCTGTGGATGAAGATTTCATGTCCTCTCTGGGTCTCTGTTCCTCTGTTTGACTGTGTTGATGGTAAAAAGTTTCTTCAAAATCTTAATTGGAGCTTCCTTTATTGCAACTAGTATCCATCGCCTTTCATTATATCTCTGTGCAACTCTGAGAAGAGTCTGGCACTTTTTCCTTTACACCCTCTCAATATTTGTGGACCACAATGAAGTCTCCCTTTTGCCTTCTCCTCCAAATTTTTCTCTCATCTGCTCCTCACATATCAAGGGGTTGACTATAATAATTCCATTTTATGTCATCTTTCCAACTAAAGAGAGCTATGCAGAAGAAGCTTGTTCTCTTACTGTCACAAAAATACACTCAGAGAAGTTAATGCTTTAACTGCTCCCTTTGTTTCTCTGCAAGAATGGGATACACATCAACAAATCTCCCAATGTAGGCCAAACCTATTTTTGAAACTACAAGGACAAATTATGTTCTTGGCTAGTCCAGAGGAAAATTGCAGTACATTTTCACAAAGATCTGCAGAAGCTGCTCTAATTTACTGCCACTTTAAATGAAGAGTAGCCTAGCCTGTAGTGCTTACAAATTGAGGCCACTTTTCCATTACAAAGCAAACACACACGTTTACAGAGAGGCAGGGGGTTACTCCATCTTCCATCTCTTGTGCACTCTGCTGCAGGTTCTCCTTCCAAGCTGTATCCCCTCTCACAGAGATATGTTACTGTACTGCCAATTGTATTGTTTTCATAAATTGCTCTCCCATTCAGCAAGGAAACTGGAATTTTGCATCTGGTCTCTGCAAAGGAAGAGGTGTTATTAATTCAGCTTGATATTAGTCCTGGACTTCCAACAATTCCTGAATTAGTCACACAATATGTTTAAAGTGGCCACAGACTCATAAATAATGAGAAGCATTGATTCAGTAGCCTGGGAAGGAAATGTAGTCAACCTAGAGAAGAAGCTCCTTCCAGTGACAGAGAAAAGCCCCATTCACACATTTTTTCAGGTCAGCAAAATGGGGAAGAGAGAACACATTTATGACTTCATACTGGAATCAGTGGGGCAGAACATAGAAATTGTTCTTTCTTGTCACTGACAGATACTCTAGAAACCTCATATTACAGAATCATTTCTCAAAAGCAACTCAGTCTCTGGATCATATGATATGAACGCATAAGGGCGGAGCTATTGCTTATCCCAGACCGGAATGTTCCAGGACATGTAACCAAACAGTTACCTTCACACAATGGCAAGGGTTTACTCCAGCTCCCATTGGCAAGACATGTGATATTCTGGGGCCCAACAAGATGGTATCCAGACTTGCACACAAAGGTTACATTACTTCTGTATGTGCTTCCAGTAGAAATGGCCTCTGCTTTTTCAATGGAGGGATGAAGCCCACAAGTAATTTCTAGGAGAGAAGAAAATTTGGATTTTATACATACAATGAAGAAAATTCTGTCTATCAGTCACACACTGATAGCTCCATTCTCACACTGAAAGACAGGAAGAAAGAAGCTCTGAACAGTTACATGAAGAAGAGTCATACAATTCCTCCCCTGCCCTTCCTCCCTGGGTTCCCACTGCAGACACCTGAGAACGTGTCTAAATGTATTTGATGGTGTTTAAATTATGAGGAATGTTCAAGCCAACAGACAACCCAGAATATTTCTTTTGAGCAGGCCTGAGGCTGCATTTCCAGTCTCCTCTGTGCCTCTGCAGTGGAAAGTGATCTCAATATGTGCTCAAGAAAAATGGCAGTAGTTAATAAGGATCCTGACCCCTATCCCACACTGTGAGGACCAGGTAAATTCATCAAAGGTGAGAGACAAGAATGCAAGGCATAGGACTATGACATCATCATAAGAAGATGGAAAATGATTTATTGGTAAACACTATTATTATTGGCTTTTTATTTATAAGCTGTATGAAGTAAGTAATAAATCTTTATTTCCAATTAGTCTCAATTAATTATCTTCTTGATAGAGAGACAAGATTTGATCCTAGGGAGCACAGCTGTGGTATCCAGACATAATGAGTGGCCAGGGTATATTAGCTTTGGCACACACATGATCTCCAAGGCTCTGCACACCACAGTTCAAGGCAAGTCAGATACAGAAGGTCACATTCCTACTCTACTAACCTAAGCATAACTCTGTATGTTTGTGCCATTTCAGTGTGCCAAAAGGACCTCCCTTCAGATAAGAGAAGAACTGCCAATGAGAACTTCTCTGCTGGCTTTTCCTCTGGCTCCTTCTTTTACAGCCCATCTGCCAGAGGGGAAGACAGAGAGGAAGCCAGCCAAGATGCTCTCCTTGTTCTCTAGCTATCCTGGATACCATGTTGCTCTGCTTGTTACTTACGTAGGCATGTAGGGGTAGGAGGGCTCCATTTTTTGTCAACATGACAAATCCTTCGGCTTGGTCCCTGTAGCTCAAAGCCAGGATCACAGCTGTAAAAAACTTCACTGCCAAACAGGAACTCCTCTCCCTGAACAGATCCATTTTCTACCATATCTGGGGGTCCACATGATACTCCTGTAACATAAGAAATACTTTCCAATCAAACAAAATGTATATGACCTGTCCTGTTCACATCTCCTCCACAGGTTTTACTCAGAGAAACCAGAAAGAACATAGCAGTTGTCTGGTCATTGCCAGATATTTGTCCCCAAGGAGCAGAAGCAGAAGCATGCTTGATGCTTCCATTTCTTGCTAAAAGAAAAAAATCTACTGTCGTTGTGCTGGCAGGAAGCCTCAGGACACTGTTGCCTCTTTCAGCCAACAGCTGAAGTCCACAAAAATATTTGTGTAGAAACTCCTATTTCAGCACTGCAATGACTGACACCTCAAAGAAATGAAATACCTTTGAGAATTCATATCCATAGAGTTACACTTGAGGATGCTAAGTACCTGTGGCTCACGGCAACTAAAGTGTTCAGAGGTCCTCAGTAACCCCAAAAATCATGACCTCAAGTGTTAGAACTATTTAAACCTGGAAGGTCTCTGCACAGGAGCAAGGCAGAGAGGTGTAGCAATTTCCTTCACACTACTACCTGCACACATCAGCAATTATGCAGCTCTTCCAGGTTGTTACCAGTGGTACTTACCAAAAACTTTTAGGTAAATGCAGACAGTATGAGTTATAAAGCAAAACGAGCATTAGTGTTTTCTGTTGTGTGATATCACCCTTGACCAACATTAAGTGATAGATTCACATAGATCTTACTTCTGCAAACTGGCATTGTGCCACTCCAAAGCTTGTCTTCTTGGCAAGTCCGTTCTGCATCACCCTGTGAAACAAAAGAAAATGCTCGAAGAACAACTTTACTTAGTTAACTCTTTTATCCTTTCAACTTTAGTATCCATCTAGGCAAGGAGGCTTTTTCTCCATGTGCAACTCATGTAAAGAGAAAATTAACTGCTACAGTCCAAGTCTACTAGTAGAGTTTAGGGTAGAACTCCATTCTGCAAAGTGAAGGGTATTCTTTATAAACTAAAAATTTGTGGGGCTAGTTAGTTAGTTCTTTTGTCTGTCTCCCTTTTTTTTATCAGTTTTATCATTCTTGGTCCCAAGAATGTGTTATGATGATAGATTTTCTCCTTTCAGGACTCACTTATAGAAAATTTAAATAGCAATTATTTCAACAACAGTACAAGCTTGTGTTTTATAAATATGATGTGCTGACTTAGCCATACCCCAAACACTCATTCTTTATATTTGTCTATGAATTACATTATTTCTGTTTTACATACAGGCTTTATAGATAGTCTAAAAGTCCAGGATTTAATCGGTTTTTTATTCCAAAACATGGAGAACAACATCTAATTTTGTCCCATGATGTAATGTACTTTCATTACAAAGCAAATCCGTTGATAAGGGGCATCTATTTGACATGCATGTTGTATGGCATCACACCCAACGGATTTTGCTTCCCAAAGGAAAAAAACAGGACTTCTCTTCAGCAGCAGGGATACGGCTGGACACTAGGTGGCGAAAGTGGAATACAAAGCTTGGAATAACTTATTATTGTATAAAAACACTAGCTTGTTACCTCCAAAAATTACTTGAAACAGCAACTCTACCTTTTTGTCTAAATACCAACAACTCCATCCCCAGTGATACTGCATATTTGACAACATAATGAAAATTAAATTTATTGTTACCTAAGAAATCTCCAAATTCTTATTTTTATCTTGACTAAATAAATTAACTTCTGACTGGGTGATTTTACATGCATGAAGTTCTTAATTTATTACTGGTGTTATGACAGTAAAAAGGAAGCACAATCTTACACTCTGCTTGGTACTCTCAAAACCAGTATTTAGAGCCAGCCTCTGTCCTGGAAACACCTCACCACCTCATGTCTCACTTTGTCATCACCTGGGGATGGTGGAGATCATACTGTGCCTCAGCAACCTACTGTCATTCATACTGTGCCTCAGCAACCTACTGTCATTTCTGAATTCACTTCATCTTTTGAAGACACCCCTGAGACAGCTCTGAACTTGCTAGCCTGAGTCCTGATACTGGTAAAGCAGTGCTGTTTCAGACTCAGGTAGGGATAAAAGCCATAATAAAAACAATGGACAGGAAAGAACTGTGATTCCTTCTCCACTGGGGAATAAAGCTGCCATTGAACAGACTGGAATATCTCTGATATATCACTTTAATACCATCTAGCAATGTCATAGAACTGAGGGCAGTAGAGTTTATCAGGAGCCTTAAGTCTGGAAGGCACAACTCTTGGCACCGCAAACATAATGCTTGGGACACTATGAAACAGAAGAAATAATGCAATCTAACCCTGGCCAGAGAACAAGGGAGCAGTACTTGAGAAATTAAATCCTCCATGACTTATAGGCATGCATGTATAATGCTGTATTTTCAGAGGCCTTCAGTTAAGGAAACTCAAACACTGCACAATATCTGCTGGACATGTATCTCTGAACAGAATTCTTGCATTTGCTTTAACTACACCCATAACCCATTCAAAGACTATCCCAAACATGCCATGAACACTCTACAGACAATAACAAAACCAGCAGTTTTGTGGTAGTTAAGGGAATGCATCAATATGGATGAGACAGTTCACAGCAATCACACAGACACTAAAAATTACAACTACAAGTTTATAGTGATGGAAATTTGAGCTTGCTTACTTGCAATTCATAGCCAGAATCACATTTATAAAGAGACACATCTTTGTAATTGTATTTAGTGCCAACCACAAATCCATGTTCCGGAGACTCTGGGGTTCCACAGGACACAGGAGTGCAGATGTCATCAGAAAACGGTGGCACCCAAACACCATTCTCCTGAAAAAGAAATATAATTAGAAATACAAAAGCACCACTTTATGTGTTTAATTAATATCTAATTGAAACAGAAAAATCATAGTAGAAACATCCAATTGCTGTGGCTGTATAGATATAATATCATCTGTGCAATCCTTAATAAAACTCAGTAGTTTAAGTAAAACTTCAAGGATGTCAGTGTAGACTGAAGCTTAGCTTTGGCAGGAACACTTAGCTTAAGACTTACAAGACAGGAGGAACAAAAAGTAAAATGGAAAAGAGAAGCTTGGAAAAGCAAGTACACCTGTACAAGGTCTCCTAAATGCTCAGGGAACACATCAGAAGAATGAAAACTACATCTGCCTGATTTCATGTTTTGTATTTTTCTCGTGGTTGAATGTCTAACACCATGACTAAGTCCTTCAGCAGCCTTCTCTGACCCACTAAAGGAGGTCTGATACCTGAAGAAACACTTGTCAAAGACACCTACTCCTACAGATATCTGAAACAGCAAAATAAGGGAAAAACCTTTCCATAAGAAGTACTTCTTCTGCAAACACACACATGCTCAGCTTTTCTCATATGAACATACCTACTGACTTTAAAAATCTATTTATAAACTTTAGATGAGCTTGTCCACAGCTAATGTGACAGGAGGTTACCAGGTGAACTGATGAAGATGTTGGTTCTTTAACACTTAGAGGACTCAAGTTTCCACAGGTGTACAGTGGATTAAAATGTGTGTTGTCCTTTATTTTGGAGAAAAAGAGTTCTGCATGCAATCCTCAAAATACACTAGAAATCTTGGATATATTTTTTTAAAATCTCAGACATGATTTAATGCCTGGAATGTGATAAAATGAATGCTTATCTAAAGGACAACATTAGCTTTTGATGGAAGAAGAAATAAATAATTTCTGCTTCTGAAAGTCTATGCATAGAAAACAAATAATTGTTCTTACTGGGAAACAACTAACCATATTACATTTTGCAGGATATGCTTTGAATTTTTTTGTTGTGTCCAATTAAGGGCCAAAAAGTAATAAAGGTGTAAGTAGGACTTCTGAGTTCAAGAAAGCCAGCAGAATAAAACAGTGCTAATAAAACTATACCTTGCATGTAGATGTGCTTGCTCCCACCAGAGTGTAGCCTTCTACACATGACAAAGTGATGCTTGTGTTCACAGTGAAGTTGTTCCCAAGTGCAATTACATTAGTGATATTTTCCGGGAGGGGACACTTCCTGGGGCAACAGGAAATACTTTGAGGAGACCATTGTCCATCTTCCTGGCAAGTGCATACATCCACTTCTGTCAACATTGTGTACCCTTCCAGACATCTGCAACACAGCATGAAGACCTGACCACAGAGACACAGCTAGGAATGAACTAACCCACATACTAGAAAGTCAGGACAGTAATTTTTCAGTATTAGTTTTTAATAAGCACATCTTGAGATTTCTCTATTAATTCAAGGTAAGCCTGTAAGAAGCATGTCTGGATTGAGTTCATTCTGTTGCAAGAGCTGGAGACTTCAGACTTCATTTCCAGTTGCTTCATGCTGCTGCAGCACCACAACAGAAAGTGAGTTGATGGTTTTAGTGCTTCAAGGATACTGGATGTTTTAGTGCAGTTCCTACACTGCCCTTCCCTTTGCAAGGAGGGTCTTTGATGAGGTAAAGAGTGTATGTGAGTGCCAAATGATTCCAAAGATGATCTCACTCTCTTCCAAGAACAAACCAAGCCTTAGCCTGACCACAGACCATTTGCTTGGACATTTAAGGCTGATTCAATGACACTGTACCAAGAACAACTCAATTGACTTGCACTTGTAGAATGGCAGCAACAAATACCCCCTTCACCTTGTTAAAGTTGCATGGAAATGACTGATACTGTTCAATTCACCCACTTGCTGTCTCCCAGTTCTGTTCCATACCATTATTTGCTTTTACCCTTAAAAAGAATTTCCCCTTTTGTCACGGTTTTATTCATCTTGGAGAAAGAGATCTGCAGTGTGCACACTTTAGGAAACTTCAGGAAGTCTCAGGAAATTTATAAAAATCCCCACATTCTCATATCTGACAAAGAAGTAACTTATTGACAGTTACAAAGTGCTGCAGTAGAGAAAATGGGCAAGAGGGGTATCAGCCCTTCTGTATTACAACAGGCACCTGAAGCAGAAGGAAAGCATAAATGCAATGCCAAACAGAAAGTCAAAATGCTGTCACCTGTTAACAAAACCTGTATGTTGAAACCAGTGCTTCAGAGGAGGAGAATAAGAAAGCAAATGGAAGTGGGAAATTAAAGTCAGTGGAGGTGTCAGCCCAACAGGCTGAAATACCTTTCTGGAGTTTCATAAGTGGTCCAAGTAATATTTTATAAAGTGCATGGCAATGTGGGCTTTGTCAATCTGAGTATGTAAAACCTTGCACTAACTGAGAGTATATAAACGTTCCATCTTCATTCCTTCAGAGACTTTTTACGGAAACAGAATAGCAGCATCATCCTTACCTGTACTGGACCTTACTTCCATAGGTATAAGTGCTCCCAATAGCCTCTGCATTTGGGATAGATGGTGGTGGGCCACAGCTTAACAGCTCACAGCTTGGGTATGGCTTCTTCCACATACCACTCTCTACACAAGTCAGTTCTGGACTCCCCTTCATCACAAAGCCTGTCAAGCAGGTATAGATGATGGTGTTCTCATCTTCAGAGCTGCTCCCATTGATAAATGTGTTGGGTATGATGGGTGGTGCACCACAGGAAATTTGTCCACAGCGAGGAAACCCGGAACTCCATTTGCCAGCTGCCTCACAGGTGACTTCAGAAGGCCCCAGCAATTTGAAGCCCTCCAAGCACTGAAACTGGACACTTCTCCCACAGCTGAAATCTGTACCAAGAATGACTCCATTTTGAATCTGTGGTGTAGGACACAGACAGGGTAGGCAAGATGGAGGGCTTCCACTCCAGAAGCCATTGGACAGACATTGCCGTAAGGGATTGCCATGCAGCTCATAACCAGGGAAGCAGATATACTGGACAAATTCCCCATAAGTGAAGGCTGAGCCATTCAGAAAGCCATGGGAAATGTCTTCTGGGGGTCCACAAATGACTGGTTCACAGTGTGGAGCTTCCGAATCCCAGGTACCATCACTCTGACAGGTAAGTGGGGATGCTCCTTGCAGGCTGTAACCATCATTGCAGTGATAGTGCACTTCTTTCTTAAAGCTGAAATCTGAGCCAGTAGTTCTCCCATTGGGAAGTGGCAGTGGCACAGAGCAGGTCACAGGTTTGCAAACTGGAGCAATTCCACTCCAGCTTCCATTTGCAAGGCAGACTCTACTCCTGTCCCCATCCAACATGAAACCTTCATTGCAGCTATACTCTGTATGTCTCTGAAATGTGTAGTCCTCTCCAGCCACCTGACCGTTTTCCAAAACTGGTGGTGGGCTGCAGGAAACAGGAATGCAAAGTGGTTCACTGCCATCCCACTTCTGGCTCTCTTGGCATCTCCTCTCTGCAGGGCCATTTAACTGGTAACCACGATCACACTCATAGTAGATAACACTCCCATATGTGTAGTTTCCCCCTCTTATCTTCCCGTTCATAAGCTGGCCAGGAGAATTGCATGTTATTGCTGTGCAGTATGGAGCAGTGTGACTCCACTGCCGACTCGGCAAGCACAGCCGTGTATCAGAGCCAACAAGCATGAATCCTGGCCTACATGTGTACCGCACTGCACTGCCAAGTGTGTTGTCAGTGATGTGTAAAAAACCATTCTCTGGGGGGGATAGCAAGGTGCACTCTATTGAAACACAGGCAGGGGCAGTGCCGTTCCAAGCCCCGTCTTCTTGGCAAGCTAGAACAGGGTTTCCCAGAAGTTCATAGCCAGAGTAACATGTGTATAAAATGATAGTTCCAAATAAGAACGTGGTGAGCTGCATTGCACTGTCCTCCTTCGAAGAACTTTTGAAGTCTTTCACATTGTCAGTCAACAACATATGTGAAAGGGAAGGACTCTCTGTAACACTCTCCTGGTCAGAACGTCTTTCCCCGTGTCTCAACTGCACGTACTCTCCGAAGTCAATGTGAGGAGGCAGGCCACAGTCTGTTGGAAGGCAGGTTGGTGTGGAGCTAGACCACCCCAGTTCTTCACAGGTCTGCATGGCAAGACCAGAGAGCTGGAAGCCTGGCACACAGCTGTAAATGACCATGGCCCCGTAGCTATAATCTGCGCCCTCCACAAAGCCATTCTCGATGGGTTGAGGAGGCTGGCAATTTATAGCTTTGCAAGAGGGAACCTCTGTACTCCACTCTCCTGTTTCTAGGCATCTCAGCGTTTCCTCCCCTTGGAGCTGGAAACCTCTGTCACAGAAATACCTAACTGTCTGCCCATAATGGAGGTTTGTAAATGAGTATTTGCCATTGAGGATCTTCTTAGGCCTTGGGCATTGAATAGGTTTGCAAACTGGCCTTCCCCCAAGCCACTGTCCATCTTCTCCACAGAGGACAGTTGCATTGCCTAGCAATTCAAAGCCTGGTTTACATGTATAAAGGGCTGTGCTAAGGAAGGTGAGGCCCTGCACATCAACTATGCCATTCTGAATTTCTTCTGGTTGGGGGCACTCCACAGGAATACATTCTGGCAAAGGCAAGCTCCATGAGCCATCAGCCTGGCATCTGATGGTGGACTCACCCTTCAGTAAAAACCCATCCACACAGATGTATTTTACAGTGCTGCCAAAATGAAGGGATGCAGTCAAAGGGTCACCAAAGGGGATATAGGGAGGTGCAGAACACTGTACAACCTTGCAGAAGGGAAAAGAATCATTCCACTGCTGGGAGGGCAAGCATTTCAGTACAGAGGAGCCATGCAAAACATAACCCTCCTTGCAGGAGAACTGTACGACACCAACTTGGTAAGTCACTTCCCTCAAGACCAGCTGATTTTCTGCCAAGGGTGGTTCTGGACATTTTGTTGGCACACACTTGGGGCTTTGCTTTTTGCTCCATTTCCCAGACTTTTGACATGTCCATGAAACATCTCCAATCAGCTCATAGCCTTCATCACAGAAAAACTCAACTTTGGAGCCCATATCAAAAGTTTCTCCCTTGGAGTAGCCATGCTGGATGGCTGGTGGTTTTCCACAGCTGAGGGGAGCGCAGTAAGGAGGTAACTCACTGTACCATTGCCGATTTGCCTGGCAGATAAATACTGGGCTCCCGACCATCTGGTAACCAGAGTCACACTGATAATTTGCTTGATTCTCAAAGAAGCGTCCTGTTGTTTCCTGCAAAACAGATAAGACAGAGACATGTCTGAAATGAAGATGCATGATCTGAGCAATAGGAGACTGATTTAATTTATGTTCTCCTGGTATAGCTTCTAGCTGAATCCCTGACAGCAGTAAAGGCTGTTTCAAAAGGAGAGAAGGTGAGAAACTGGCACAAAATATCTTGCCTCAAATGATGCACTTTGTTGTCAGGAAATCTGAGAGTACTACCAAAAGAAAACAGAAAAGTCAAGGCTTAAAAGGTAAAAACTAGAAAAGAATTCCTCTGCTTTCTTCCTTCCTGACCCATGAGACCAAAATCTGTGTGGACAGGAAGATGGAAAAGAAATGGATCAGGGGAAGCTGCCATCAAATAGCCTATTTTTGTCATGATCCTTTAGCTTACAGGTACATCTAAGGTTGGAGCCCTCAAATCTACTGCTACTAGACATTTATAAACGTCACATGGGCAGCTGCAGGGCCTTGAGCAGGCCTGAGGAGCACCTCAAAGTTGCAGGCTGAGCTCTGACTGAGGTATAAAAAAATGTCTCTGACCATAAAGAATATATGAAGGAGTGACCCTACCTAAGGAAGACAAAACAGTATGCAAAATTAATGCAAAAAAATTGCACTAATTAGAAGATGTATCTGTGTGGGAGTCTGAACAGAAATTGTTGCTATTACTGCTGGAAACCCATGTAGGAACTGGAATGCCAACTTCCCCCCCTCCAAATTTAGGAAATGCAGATTCCTTGGTAGTTAGATTTAAGAAAGCATGAGGGATGTTCAGAAGAAAAATGCTTCAAAAATTCAATATTAAATCTTTATAATAGTGTTTTTGATCTTCCTTACCATAATATTATCCTTGTGCATGAAAGCAAAACAAAGGTTAAGCAGATGTTACAGGTTTGGGCTGCCTCAAGGAGATTTTTCATTTCAGGCATTGTTGCAATTTAATTCGGTAAGAAAAGGGAAGTTCTAATGTCAGTGAAGAAACATGCTCACATCAAAAGAAGATGAATTATCCCAAGGTGATTTATCTATTGCATATCAGATTTTTTTTCATAGAAGTAAAAAGAGCAAGGCTCATGAACTGGCATCAGTATTTCAAACGTCTCCAGAAGGCACTTGAAAGTTACCCATGAACCAGACAAATCAAGAATAAGACTTTAAGGAAATCAATTGAATGTCATATGCCATCTTGTGTCTGCTAACTGAAAACCCACTTAATGATAGGAAATCCCATGGAAGTGTTCATGCTTTTCAGACATAATACTGCTGCAAATGCACCCATTTTCCCCTTTTCTTATTCCATCCAATCATGTACTTCCTCAATCTTAAGAGAAGAGCAAAACAGAAGAAAGACAACCCCAACTGCAGCAGTTGTTAAGACATGCTCAGTTTGCCATGGTACCAGGGGAATGAGAAAACTCATTCTGTACCTTAATAAAGCCATTCTCAAGCTGCGGTGGTTCTCCACAGGACACTGGGTGGCATGTGGGCAAACTGCCACTCCAGTTACCAGTGGCCTCACAGGTCCGCTTCTTCTCTCCCTTGATGTAGAAGCCCTTGTTGCAGCTGTAAGCCACCACTGCTCCAAAGCTGTAGTTGGACCCACTGGCATAGCCATTGTTAATGCGGGGAGGCTCTCCGCAGCGAACGGGGATGCACTGGATGCTCAGAGGAGAAGGATTCCACTGGCCCCCTCGAAGACATTCGATCTTGACTGAAGTGTTCAGAACAAAGCCTTCCATGCACTTGAAGCTCACAATGGACCCAGCCGCAAACCTGGCTTTACTAATGGACTCCAGGATGCTGTATGAGACAGTGGGTGGCTTTTCACAGAAATCAGCTATGCAGTGGGGCATGTCCCTGCCCTCCGGAGGCACCCACTTCCCTTCTGCATTGCAAAGCAGCTGAGAGTTATCAGCCAGGCTGTAACCATCTGAGCAGAAGTAATAAGCTATATCACCAAAGAGACGGTGGCCACTCTCTGGTGATGCATTTTCCACATGGGGTGGCTCATCACAGGATACTGCCAGGCACTGCTGGTGGCTCACACTCCACTTGCCACTGGCTAAGCACTCTATGGTTGCAGGGCCAACTAAGGTGTAGCTGTGGATAAGGAAACCACACAGGAAGTCAAAAAGACAGGCATTGTCAAACTCGACCTATGATTTCTTGAAGCCCCTGCAGTATGAGCTTGTTTGCTAGGACCCCAGAAGAACAGGATTCTTTACCAAAGCTGTGATCAGCTTCAAAAGGAAAATCTTAAAGCCTACATGTCCATGTGGGTGAGGTATCAAAATGGTGGATATCCTAGCACACCTTGTATATCTCTCCTCTCTCTTATCTGTCCATCCAATTACCATTTCTGAACTTCCACTGTGGTTGAAACTACTACAACAAACCTAGTATTGTGCTGTGGCAGTCCATGTGACCCTCAAAGAAATGATCCCACTGAGAAACTATTTCTGTTTAGCAAAACTGACTGGAACAAAGAGATGAAAAGCCCAGAAAGGCCTTTTAGGTTTCAGCTCTATCACTCTATTTTCACACTTGCAAGCAAAGAGAAACCTCTTAGTGAGTTACTCAGAGATGCTTTTGCCAATGATGCAGATAGCAATTTTGTAATAACTTGTTCCTAAAAACTCACTGTAAAAATTGTTAGAAAACCAATTAAAATATTAATGTTCACTAGAAAAAAACCAATGAAATAGTTTACAATGAAATTATACCACATGAATACTGTTAGTGTAGCTGTAGTTCTCCAATCTGCCTCTGGGATGCAGGGACAGGCATTAATCCATGCTGCTCATCATCCCACTTAAACCACTGCTGCTTAAACATGCAACAGACAACAGTGTAGTCATAATACCTTTGACTGTTTTCTTCAGGTTTTTTTGTCTGTGGTGTGCTCTCACAGAAAGCAAAGAAACAATAACTACTGCAAAGTCCCCAGTGACTTTCCAACTTTAGGCTGGAACTGGCTTTTCAGACTTTGAAGCAACTTCTGTAAAAGTGTTTTGTCTTGTTTGCAGGATTTGTTTTCAAGGCCTCATGACTGAACCCCAGAAAAAGAGCCTATTATATGCCAATCTTTAATATGATCCATTGTCACAGACAGACAACTGTGACAGTCTGTAAATGCTGCTATCCTATTCCATTTAAAATGCTTACACAGGAAAGAGAAGCAGCTTTTAAAATCATAATACAGTCTAGAAACCAGAATAAGGATGCTTTGCTTCAATTATATTTCATATAATATTGCAAAGCCAATTTACAAGAAACATGCTGGCTCGTCAATTTACCTTTTTACACCAAGAAAAAGCAGAAAATCCTCCAGTCACTTTGGGCCTGACTGTATAAATAGCCCTGCATACCTGTTCTGCATTTTAGACAGAACAGTTTCAGGAAATTTAAAGGAACTGCTTGCAGGCTGTACAGATAACCATGTGCAAAGGTTCTTGCAGGATCAGACTCCAACATACTTGATATCATCAAAATTGAGCCTCCTCTTCGATGAAATAGGGTCTGAAAAGGTCACTACACTGAGTAGATATAAAGAAATCAAAACCAAACAGTTATAATTTTAAGGAAATAGAATTTAGAACGCCACAACAGATAGTTGTTAAACTGTATCAAAAGCATTCTTGCAGCCTGATCAGACATAAGGAATTCGTTATGATCAGGGCCTTGAGTTTACCACAGAAACACTGGTTCTGTAGTAACTCCAAGGAAAAGTGCTTCCTATTGAATTATGCTATCATTCCCCATGACTCCTCTTTATTCTTCTCTTCCAGAGTGTATTCAGTTGCCCTGAAACTACTTTAAGAAATGTCTGTGTTTCATATTAACTCGACAGTCCACAAAAAAACTCCATCTGATTTAGCTTCCAATGAGTTAAGACAGAAGAAGTAAAAATGAGTTAGTGAGCAGTTATAAAGGACTTGTGAAACAGTGCACCAGTTTTACTCGTCCTGACTATTAGTTCAGTAATGCTAATCTACATACCCTTCCTTACACGTGTAAGAGACTGTGTTTCCAAAAGTAAAGTTATCTCCACTGATGACCGCATCCTTGATGGCAGGAGGGGATCCACAAAACACAATGTTGCAAGCTGGTGGTGTGCTGTTCCAGTTCCCTGAAGATGCGCAGACAAGTACAGAAGGTCCCTGAAGGCTGAGACACAAAGACCATTATTAAGGTTGCCATTTCATTCCAGGTGAGGGACAGAGAGCAAAAGAGCTGCTTTGCTTCCTGGCCCCAGTGAAACTAAGGGGTCTCTCTCACTGACTTCAGCAGAGGCCAGAATCTCACCCTCTGTTTATGGAAAAACACTCTGACGCTGCCAAAAACGTTGGTCTTCATATAACTTTGGAGAGAAGGCTGGTGGATTTAATGTGGGGCCCCAACGCTCCGTGCAGACACACATGTAATTTCTGCTGTAGCTTTGCCCATCTTTGAGCACAAAAGAAATAAACACTTGTTTAAGCTTAAAAACTTACTTGTATGCCATCAACAACATGCCAGGCTTGGCAGACTTGCAGATAGGCCTCTACCTGAGACCTGATTCACTCAAGGACTTAAAACAGTGTCTTTACCCAGAAGACTGAAGGGAATGAGCCAGTTCAAGTTTGTTCACGGAAAGGCATTCAGTTCCTTCAGGAGGCAAAGCATTTTGCTTGAGTGAATGGCCACATACATTTAAAATTAATGGTATCTTTTTGTTTCCCTAGCTGTGAAAACAGCATTGGTTCAGGGGGTGTGACTCAGATGCATGAACAGTGTGCAACACCACCCCAAGATGCCCTTGGTGAAACCACTTATCTGCACCTGCTATGTCAGCTAGCAGTGGGTTCCCCACAGGTCCCATATCATATCTGAGAGCCCCATATGGGAGTGTCTGATTCTCTACAATTTGGTCTCAAATGGTATTAGACCCCCATATTTAGTTGATTGAAGTAAGTTAATGGAAAAGAACAACACTGACCTGTAATGCCCTTAGAAATTTGGCATAGGCCCTTGTCAGGGAAGTGGGTTCTGGCTACCTATGACAATATGTTTAAGACTAAAAACACCTAAGAGTTGAAGGAAGAAACTGGGTCCAGAAATAATGCATAAGATGGACACTGTTTGAGAGGGCTTCCTCTGGAGTGGTGACCACAGGAGAGAGGACCTCTCTCACCAAACTCTGGTAGACAGGTAAAGAGTCAAAACTGAAGAGGTATTTGCTGCCTATACGTCCAAGGTCCACAGTCAAAAAACTCATTGGTATTGGTAAAAACACTGCCTAGTTTAGTGGGGTACAGATAAGCCCACAATGTGAATCTATAACTTATCACTGCAGTGAACTGCAGCTGAGGTATCCATTTGTATTAACACAATTAAAACATTCACCAAATGAGCACACCTCACCTACCTGCCTGCATTTGGACAAGGAAATGCTTGCAGCAGGAAAATGCAGAAAAAAAATGCCTAAACAGGCCCATGTGAGACCACTTATGCCAGAGTACATCTACTAGAGGTACAAGCAGATAACAGGGGCAGAAGGCAGAGGCAGAAACCTGCATGTATAGCCACGTCCTTGGATATAGCATTAATGTGTTAATTTTTAATTGCAGCATGTTAAAAATGTGTTTCCAATATAATTGCTTACGAACGTAAAACAGAATAAAACCTTAGAATAAATTACTACTACAAAATTACTACTACAAAGAATTCAAAGAGTAAATTAGTAGCTTTCAGAAAGTTCCTTCACAAAGGCATTGTAAAGCAATAGCAAAAATAATATTGGGTATGAACTACAGTTGTAAAGGTATAATGACCTTTAAAGACAAATCAAAACTTAATGAAGACTATTTTTCTGAACATTCAAAATATTTTTATAAATTCGATGGGAAAATGAATACATTACATATATATGTATATAGCAAATCCTGAGTAACTTTTCTGAACAGCTCCAATTTAGGATAAAATACAGGAAGTACCTTTATGATATAAAGAAATCTCTCTCAATTCTGTTTTAGTATTTTATCGTTCTGAGCAATGATCCCAGCTTTGTCTCTTTCAGACATAAGTTAGACCTTTTAGCAAGCATGCCACCTGCATTTGGCTTAGGAATGTTTGTGCATTTACCTATATCCATTGTCACAGGTGTATGATACAGAGGAAAGGTAGGCTGTGCCACTGAGTGTGTATTTTCCATTGCTGATATCCTGTGGGCGAGGACACATCACCATTTCACAGGAGGGGGGAGGATGATTCCAAACACCACTAGCAAGGCACAGAATTTCCTTTTCACCCACTAAGTTGTATCCATCATTGCATCTGCATTAGAAGAAAAGAAGTGCTATCAAGCACAGAACCTTTTATGCACAACATAATCAGACATCCCTTTTCTCTCATCATCCACACCTGCATAAATCATCTTTCTTTGCAGGCCATAGAGAAGTAGTACTGGAGGAAACATTCAGCTCTAAGGAACAGTCACATCTATAATCAAACATCTTTCAATTTTTTTAATCCCATCCTGCTCCTCTCCTTCATTTCAACCACTCTCTCAATTCAGCCATACTCTTATTTGCTGCCAGATTGTCAATCAGTTATTAATACAGCACTTGAAACATACTGAATTCCTACCTGTACACCACTTTATTGTGGTATGTAAAATTTGAGCCAAAAATGGCACTGTTCTCTGGAATAACTGGAGCACCACAGGATATAGCTTTAAAAAGACAGGAATACAAGAGAGGTTGATATAACACAAACAAAACAGAAAAGAAAATTAGACTTTGCTTTGTTTTCTCTGAATAGATTTGAAGAGGCATAAAGCCCCAGGTAACAGTGAGTTCTTGACTAATCTGTAAATGACATTTATGACTCTTTATCTGAATTCACCTTACTGAGAAACTGAACTAACTGAAAGTAGGTAGTTATAACTGCTCTACAAACGACATACTTGACTGTTGAGAGGACTCCATATCTACCTCTCTCTCCAGACAAAGTAATTGAGGTTTTTTTATATAGTCTTTGTCAACACTTCTTTTTACCTATTGCTTCACCTCATTTGTTCTGGTTTTCTAAAGAAACAATTTCTGCTAATATACTATGGACGTGCATTAGCCTGTCCTTTCTGCTTCCTTTTTATCCACCGAAATGCACTTAGTGGTCTTTAAGTCATTACACTCCTTGAAAATGGGAGGCTGGGTGGAGAAGAAATACAATTCTAATGCTTGCATTAGAATGAGTCTGTAGTTTGACTCACTGAAGAATCTGTGTAAGGGAGTACCACTACAAATATGACAACTGTGCTTTTGTCTCTTAAGAAAGAGACTTCAAAACTGAGATTCAGATCTGCCAGGACAGGATTTCATAAGCTGTCATGGTCTCTAAAAGCTCTTCACTACTACTTTCCCCCTTTCATCTCTCTAATGTTAAAGTCATATTTCAATATGCATTGTACCCAAACACCACACCTTCACAATAGGGTATTGGGTGGCTCCACTCTCCAGACTCCATGCATGTAAGTTTTGTCCCTCCTGTCAGCTGGAACCCTTTGTTGCAGGAAAATGTTACTTCACTACCAACACTGTAAGTATCTCCGTATAAACGGCCATGCTCTGGATTTCCTGGATTACGGCACTTCACGGGTTCTAAGGAGGAAGAGGGAAACAACGAATAATATAATTGTCAGGTTGTATAAACAATTTGCAGCAGATATCCCTGGGAACTTTCTGAAAGTAGGAAGGCAAAGCACATGGAAAACGCTCCTAGGTAGTTTACAGCCTTACCAGCTTCTCTCTGTTTTATATGTAAGTGAAAGACACTGAAGACTCATGCAAGTAAGGTGATCTTGACATGGAAGTGCCCTCTGTAAGTCGGTTTGCGTTCATTGTCAGAAGCAAACACATCTTTCAGGCATTTTTCCCTGTGATGGAAAGCCCATTCCAGCATGTCCATCCCTGAACATGAAAACAGCTCAGCTACCTTTTCTCACAACCTATGCCACTGTCTTGTTATCTTCATTCAAAGTTACCTTGTTTAATGTTTCCACATGCAGCTCTAGCCCTACTCAGATGCCTGTATTAAAATATTTCTTCACTGTACAGCTCTGTTCTGAGAAGACACACTGTGGTCTTCCCAGATCTTGTGCTTCATGTGCAAGAGGATTTTGCATGTGTGTGTATCTCAGAGCAGAATCTCAATGACAACTGTATCCATATGGTGAGGTGAATTCTCAAGAAACAAAAGGAGACACTTCATCACAGCCCCATCCTGACCAAACTGACCTGGAGATGACAGCATGCCTGTCTTAGATTTCAGTTACTGGCAGCTGTCTTCCACAGTGGGAGGCAGGATACTGGCCTATAGGGAATGTTGGAAAGGCTAGCCTGATGTTTTTCTTTCCCATACCTGCACATTTTTTACCATCTCCTGTGTAAGGAGGGATGCAAGTGCAAACATAGGATCCATTTGTGTTGAGACAAGATGCATGCTCATCACAGTCTGATCCAACAGCGCATTCATCAACATCTGCAAAAACCAGAACAAAACAAATCACAAAAAACAGGTCTCCAGTGTGTTATTAGTAGTAAGCTTTTGCTGTAAGTTTCTCTCTCACTAACTGTCAAGAGGAATTACTTTAAGTAGTATAACTAAAAATCACTCTTACTGCAATCACATTTTTGATCCATTGATAAAAATATTTAATATTTAAACTAGTATTTATAACTCACTGTAAAGTTACATTATAACTTTAGTTATAACTTACTATATACAGTATTACACAACATCAGAAAATCTGAGCTAAATCTTATAAACCTTCAGTCAATACTTCCACAAAGAGTGTCTAGTTTCCAAATTGCAAAAGAACAGATATTGTAACTATTGTTACAACTAGTCTGGGCAGACATTATGAGGAAGGATTTTAGCACTAAACACTTGCTTGGAACATCCTCTATATCTCAACTTTCCTACTTAGAAGACAGGAAAACATAGCCAAGAGGGGAAATGCTCTGAAAATATAAGAGCACTATCTTTGTTGAAGAACATTGGACTAGGCATGAGAAGTGCCTGCAGTTGCCAGAAAAGTTAAAATTAGTTCAAAATATATTAGTTATTATAATTAACTATTTACATGATACCGGTACCTAAAAATCTCAGTTGATAATTTGTGATCTATGTGGTTTGGTACCATCCAGCAATAATAAAAAAAAAAATCCCTCACAGAATACCTCACAATAGCTTTTTATCTTGACTGTAAGGAAATGTCCTTGGTGTATACAAAAAATGAGTCAAAAATATAAATTGTCAATTTTAAGGTATCTTACTGAAAAATGCTAGCATCAGGGATTGTTCTCTATATAAATCTGCTCATTTCAGACTATTAGGAAAAGGCAGAACAATTCTTCATCTAAATGCCTTGCTACACCTGTTGATCTGGGTACTCCATGCAGACACACAGCTTGGATTCTTGGCCCATTTCTAGCAAAAAAACCAACTTGGTTAAAAAGGCAAGACAATTTACTGAATTGGAGTGTTTATTCTTCACTGCTGAATGAGTCTGATCAGCATGAAGCGATCACAACAAATTGAAAAGAAAAGGAGTTTCTTTCTGACTTGCAGGATGACAACTGCACATTAACAGCAAAACAGCTGCCAATTACACAAGTACCAGGAGAATGCAAAGTGCTACCACAGCAGAACTGGAATAACTGCTTCTTCTGTAATGTCTTGTCAGGCAAGAGACTTCCAGTGAAGTGAAAGTACACTGTGAATCAGACCCATAATAGAACTAAAGGAATGCTTCAGGCATAGGTGTACCAGGCTTTGTTAGCACCTGCCTGAAGCATGAGTCAGAAAGGTGGGTCAGGGTGTCAAATCCACTCGTTTTCATTTTCCCATTACTCTGCTTCATGAGAGACAAGGCAAGCTGGAAGGCGGGGCACAGGCCTTTTACTTCTGAACATTGTGCCTCCTACTGCACAAAGACTGAACTATTTGGACAGCCTTGAAGCACCTGATTTGAACCTGCTCTTCTTTAGGTCTTGGTATAAAGTGCAAAGGATGAAACAGACTGGATGATGACTGTAGGTTCTGAAGGAGTGTTGGTGGACAGGATGTTATGAAACCAGATGCATCCTACTCCAAAGTGAATTTTGGCAGAACTAAAAGACTGTTGGCTTTCCTTTTGCTATTCTTGACTGAAAAAATTATGTTCTATACCTACATAGAATTAAGAGTCAAACCAAAAAGAAATCTTGCCAGTTTTTTACTGTGCAATTCCTGTATCAGGCATGACTAAGACCACAGTAATCCAAGTACAACAAGCTAGTGGATTCCAACTGGGGTCTGCTGGAGATGTGGCCCTGAAAGACCAGTGACTACACAGGACTACACAGGACAGTGCACCTAGTCCTTGTTACACAGTACAACGCCACAGTACAATGTCTCACCTTTCAGTCTGTGCCACTCCACCTGCTACATCAGACCCACTTGACCAGCAAGTAAGTTACCATGGGAACTGTATCAACCGTGTCTGTAAGTGCACTCCCAGCCCTCTCAATGCTTCACCTGCTTGCTGACAGGCATGTGTGACTCACCAATAAACCCCACAATGGAAAAAGGCTCAGAGGACACCTGCAAAGGTGATCTGTCCATGAAGCTTAGGGACTAAGGAGACAGTAAGGGGGCCTTTCTTTTAGGTAAACAGCAATTAACAGTTCAGTGGATCAACTAGCAGTGTAAATGCCTCCGCTTGAGTTCATTAAAAGAGTGTGAATGTCTTTCTGAGTTAGCCAGACCAGCATGGAGGGGTGGAACTGAATATGTGGCTCAGGTCAACACGAAGTACAAAAGTCAGACAACTAGCAATGAGCCTGAGTTGACCTTAAACCACACATTCATTTCCAGCTGCTGGGGATGTGCCATGTCCTGATGGCATACATATTATAGACCCTGATAATGGGAAACACATTGGAATTGTGCTTGAACCGTGTATTGCAATTGCTGTATTTTGCTAACTTGAATTTGTTTCTACTGCATTATGCAGCACATTTTATATCATTCTGCTTGATCAGAAATCCTGTGCAGCATCAACTGTGAGTAAATCTGTTATTAAATACTACAATTTCCTTGTGTGAAATATTTAAAAGAATCTGGTCAGAGAGCATGCTGAAGCACAATGAAATGCACAGGTCAAAAGCACAGAATACAAGACTGCAGGACACAGAAGGAGAAAACCTGGGAGTGCAGTGTAGGCCTATTATGTATATAATTTCATATATGTTTGATAAATGTCGGATGTGGGGCATACAAGAAGATTGGACAGAGAACGGTGCCAGAATGAAGTTTTGGTTTCACATAATGCTGAGCATGGTATTTCAGAAAAATGAATACTTTGGATTATGATTCTGGGATTGTGGTCAGTCAACAGAATTTTGGAATGAATTTCCACTCAAACCTAAGGACACAGGAGAAGTATAAGACTGTCATTGCATGCAGCCAAATGTGTGGTACATCTTACCAAGGCAAGATGGTGAAATGCTGTTCCAGTTTCCATTGTCCAGGCACAGCATCCTGGAGTCACCCAACAAATAGTAGCCACTGTTGCAGTGATAGGTAACAGTACTGCCAGCAAAAAAGTCCTCAGCTGAATAAAATCCATTTTCTAAAGTTGGAGGCACTCCACAACTGATTCCTGCAACATGAGTGAAGAGAGGGCACAGACATTAGCAGAGCAAACACAGATCAGCTTCACAATAATTCTGCATGAGAGCCACTACCTGATATTTCATCTCTACAGCTGTGCAATCCTATTAGCAAGAGGGCCCAGTCCTTTTCTGAAGAAGCTAATTGATTCCAGCTCTAGTGGAGGGTCTGGTTTTGTGGGCATTTGGTCAATAAGTAACTCAGCAGGACTCTAGCTCCTACTAAGAGAGTTTTGCTAGCTCTGGAGGAGATATCTGTAACTCAGATCTGAGCAGATGCCCTTCAGTCACAGGACATTTCTAATAAGCAGTGATCCTTAGTGAGTTAAAAAGAAAAAGGAAAAGTAAGTTTGTCTTCCTGCAGGTTGCTGTTATTTCCCTTTGCTGAAAAGCAAGCTCAGGGTTACTGTGTTTAAACACTGCAAGAGTAGCTAACAGATACTGCTAAGAGTTACAGTAGTGGCCTGAGACAAGGAAGTGCATGAATGATGGAGAGATTGGAACTCACATACAAATCTGGGCATCACTTAAATCGACTAGAACAAGTAAGCCTGTCTGGTCCCAGCTGTGCCAGCAGAAGGCATCCCTGTACCTGCTTGCCAGACCTTTCTGTTTGTTCTAGCAGAGTTGCTTCTGTGTATCTTCATCTCAATCAAAATGGCATGAAATTATTCGAGCTGCTACACAGCCCATCTCAAGGATCACACAACAAGAATTTAAACCTTGTGGTAATGGAAGCCAAGTACTTGCTCTGGAGGAATAGAACTGAAAAACCTGTAACAAAGACAGCTGTCAGGCATCTCTGGTTTTGGGAGTATTTAGTACCAGGAAGAGAAAAAGGATCCTGGTGAGTGAAGACAGTGATTACAGTGAGCCTGATTCAGTCAGTACTTTTTCAGTACCACACCACTAAAAACCTGTAGCTCATTATGCAGGAAATAGGTATCTTCAGCCTACTTTCATTCATTCAGTACTTGTGGAACAGGATGAAAGGAAAGGCCAGTGGGCGAGTCTGGCCTTCACTCACTCAGCCTATTTGTGGCAGGTCAGTCCTGTTCTGTCTGAGCTCTCTGCTCAACAGGTAAAACTGCTTGTCCCAATACAGAGAAATCAGAAACACTAACAGGATTCTGGTGGTTTGTCACTGATCACACACCAAGAAAGTGCAAAGCTGTCTGTGCCAGTGAACTTTCCTTCCGTCCAGCAGAACTTGCTGTCAGGTAAATTCTCCCAGGCATGCTATTCTTTATACAGAAGATGAGACAGACTGTGGACTTGTGCTATAAGCAGCTGAATAAAGAGGAAGATATTAAAATCACATAGAACCATTTTAAAGGAATTTTTAAGAAATTTGATTATTTTCTCCAAACTACCAATAATTTCTGGGATTATGCAATATCTACTTCTGGACCTAACTTACTATTCACCTGAAATGAAATATGTAATCAGCTCCAACACATGCAACTGCAGTCACATGTGCAGTCACAAAAGAGGAGGACTAAAGGAAAGGAGAAGGCAGGAGCAGAAATCATAGAATCAAAAGAAACTTGGCAGCCTGAATAGATACAGCCCAGTTTCTTAGAAGAAATCCTGTAAATTTGGAGCACTTCCAAGTACTAACAGAAATATCTGCTGCCTTTAAAGAAATTAGTGCATAATTTACAAAAGTCAAGGCTTCTACCTCAAATCAGGCATTCTCAGTAACATTTAAAAATCACAGAGATACTCTAGCACTTCCTGTGCATCTTCCATACTCCTGATGCCAGTGAGGAGGAAAGTACCACACTGTTGATCCAAATTGACTGATTTCTTCCATGGGTGTTAGAAACTGACTGAAAAACATGTAAGAACCTGATCATGATATAGTTTCTGCTCAGTAAAACATGAGTTTAGCTTTAGCCATGTATGTATATGCTGCAACATGGATGGATTCAAGTTCATGATAGCTGCAGAAATAAACAGGTCACGAATAGTGACAGGATCAAAAAAAAAGGTTTCCTAATCCTGTCAATGCACTGAGACAACTTACTTTCACAGTGGGGAAAAGGCCGTGTCCACTGTCCCAGGTTAAGGCAGTGTTGAACAGAGTTACCCACTATCTGGAATCCTGGGTCACAGGATAGGCTCACTTTTGACCCTGGCTTTAAATCAGCAGAGGAGGCCCGCAGATGTGGTATGGATCCTTGCAAAGATGGACAGTCTGTAAACAAAATATATGCATACAGTAAGAGATACAGCTATGCGCTGAAATGAATAAATTGGTTACATGATTGTTTGATCCTGTGTACGTTTATCCAGGAAAAAGCTTTGGCAACTGTTACACATACACATGCTTCATCCCACTTGGGTCCAAAGGATTTTGACAATCATCAACATATAAAATCAGAAAAAGAATCTGCAGGAAAAGAAGCAAGGAGGCAGCAGGTATTTTAATAGCATACAATTATTTTTCGAATAAAAGATAGGAAAATATTTTTTCTGATCCAATATCATCTTCACTCTTTCCCCATCTCAATTCAGGAAGCAATAAATCTTTGTCAGAGATTTCAATGAACTTTTGTTACAAAACCTTGGAATTTGAGGAATGAAGGAATGCATGTTCTAACTGTCAAATTATCAAAATAATTTTTTCAAGGTTAGTAGAACAAAGGCTGAAAGCTAGCATAGTTGACCTCATGAAAGAGTCTTATAGTATTGTTCAGAAAAAAATGGGCTCTAGGAAATAAAGTTCTAACCAGAACAAAATACACTCTTGTAATCTATCTTGACTCTTCCAACAACTCCTGGAAGGAAATCTGGCCAGGCTAGTACATTTCCTTTTTGCAGTTCTTCTGGACAGGATGTAGCCAGAGATTCTACCTATGGATTTAAAACAGTTGGTTAGGTGATGTTTAAGGACAGTGTAGGAGAAGAATATAAAAAAAGAAATATTCCTTTCATGCATGCATGCAACACTAGAACAAATCCTTGAGTGAGTAATGTCCATCCTTTCTAGCACAAGAGGTTCCTGGCAGAAGTACTTATTATTCTGTTCTTGTAAGCCATCTAGCTATGGACAGTACGTGCTGAGTCACTACCTGAAGGACTACTTGACATACAAACAAGGTATTGAACACAGTTCTTGAGACACAATTGCACTTGTTATTGTAGAAGAAAAACGCATCTACATTACAGAAAAAGACAGTAATGAGGATGCAACCTCAAGAGAACATTTATCTGTTTGCTGGAAAATATCATATAGGAGGCAAAAGGAACTTAGTGTTCAAGATCTGCATTCTGAAAACTCTGCTAGCACTGCCCCACATTTAAGGACAAAAACACAAAAAGGAGCAGCTTAATAAGGCAATTTGTTGTTTCCAGGACTCAGGTTTTGTGCATTGAATGCACTAGACTCTCTAAAACACTGCAGGCAAGGCCCAACCAAAGCTGGACAGGGCCATAACTAACTATATACTGAAACAGGAGCTATATAGACCAATTAAGTATGGGAGAAAGGAACACACTTAGATCAACAGCAGACTAGTATCTTGAGACAAGACCTGTTCATATGTCTCTGCTGGAAGTTTTCTCAGACTGGCTTCTGTCAAGTTTCCAGTGGATGAAATCAGCTACCAAGAATAATGTTCTATACTGTCTATCCTTGTGAGAAAGAAAGGTACATAATGAACTTTGGAGTAATTTGTTCTCATATTGTCCCTACTGTGAACTCAGCGAGGCTGACCAGACTTTTCCAGAGTCAGTGTAGCTGGAGAAGAAACCAACATGCTCTGTTTATTCTGAGGCCATTTCAAAGTTCTCATTTCAGCAATATGTGCCAATGGAAACTGCTTGGGCCAAGGGTTGCAAACAAACTGCAAGGAATCTGCATGAAAAATTTCCGTGGGAAAGGCAAGTGTGGGAATCAGCCCTTACAAGCCATATGATGGAGAATGGAGGGCCAGAAAGGACCTCACAGTCCCCCATACCTCACTCATATTTCTATTGCTGTCTATTCAACAACAAAACAACCAGACTGCTGGTTTACCTATAAAATTAATGTGCAAGTGAATGAGCAACTAAAGTATGCAAAGAAAAATCTTAAAGACTGGATTCCGCCTTCCTTTATTTGCTAGGCAACATGTTCTGTCACGCCGCTTTTCTTTATGGCTGAGAACAGGAAGGTAAGACTTAGTGAACAGTTCTAGCTGGCCGGAACAAAACTAATGATAACAGATAACAATGGCAATTTACTATTCCAAGCTTCGAAATGAATGAGGTAAAAATTTTACAGGAAGCTTACTTGGCTCAGCTTCCTGTCTGGTGTCACATTTGTCTTTTCACATGAGTAATATGAATATCATAAATAAATGACAGGATTTTCTTCCTCATCCTTACTGTATTGCATTTGAAGCAAGTGGAAATTCAATCAGGTCTGTCATTATAGAGGGCAACTACTGACAAAGTCTCAGAAAATTGCACTTAAAACTCTTCACCAGTGAGCCCTGTAAAGTCACATGTATGCTATTCAGCTTCAAAAGTGCTAGTGAACAAAAACTTGAAGATCTGACTTGGCAATGCAACAGTTGGTGACCCTAAAAGCCAAGAACACTAGCAGATGCTTGGGTAGTTTTAAACCTAGCAGAAATGCAAAGTAGCAAAGAAAAAGAGAAAGAGACAGAGGAATGTCTTGATGCTGGAAGCAAAGATGCTGCTTTACTTTTGTTTTCTGTTCATGTTATTATTTCTGATTTTGATCTTGGATAACAAACAGCTATAAACCACCAACTAGTGATAAAACATCAATGGAAAATGAGAAGAGCAAAACTTTCTAGTTCAAAGATTCTTCCTCAAAGAAATGCCCCTATCTTTAAATGTTTCTCTTCAAGTGTTCAAGTGTTATCAACAGTTTAGCACTTCTGACCATCAGGATTTAAATACTAATGAGCAGGAGGTGGTGACAGAGCACTGTCATCAGGTTTGCAGATAATATCAAACTGGGAGGCCAGTCATTGTGCTCAAGGACAGAATTGCATCTGTACCAACCTTGACAGGCTGGAGTAAAGGGCCAATCCAGATTTCATGAAATTAAACAAAAAAAAAAA
>VZRZ01008649.1:298755-333915 GCA_013398175.1 Climacteris rufus
GAGGGAAGAAACCTCTGAACAATACAGGATGAGGAAAGCCAAGAGCAGGAGCAGCTCTGTGGAAAAGGACTTAGGGACTCTTGCAGACAGTGAGCTGAGTACTGGCCAGATGTGAATAGTGAGGACCAACAGCATTCTTGGCTGTTTGAGTAGGGTTAAAACCAGAAAACCAAGGAAGTGATTATTCTTTCTCAGTGCTTATTAGATCACATCTGGAGTACTGCATTCCATTTTGGGCTCCTCATGGCAAGAAAGACATTGACAAGTTGGAGCAAGTTCCAGGGATGGGATGGAACATTTGTCATGGGAGGAGAGGCTGGTTCAGCCTAGAGCAGAAACAGCTATGGGGATGCCTCACAGCAGCCCTCAGTACATATGGGGAGATTATCAGGTACATAGCATGTACAGGCTCTTATAGCATGGTGGAAAACAGAACCAGTAGTTGTAAATGGAACTGGGAGGTTCCAACTAGATAAAAAGAAACAGATTTCACTCTGAAGATAACTGAGCACTGAAGCTTGTCTCCCAGAAAAGTTGAGGGATCACTGTCCTTGCAGGCATCTTTCAATCTATATTAATTTTTTAACTCAGTGGAAATTTAGTGCTGCCAAGTCTTTACTTTTGGTAGCTGATTAGATGTAACCCAGTATTCAGTTATCCTGCCCATTCAGACTTTTCCTGAAACTATATAGCTCAGATTTTTCAGTGTCTAATGCACTGACAGAAATTCTGATGTCTCCCCTTGGAAGTTTTAATAGTGCCTTCACACAGGAGAGTAAGGGAACTGTATGTAGTCTGTAAAACAAGCACTTAGCTTGTTTCATTGGCTTTTTCTCTCTCTTCTAGCATCACTGTTAGCTTTTATGCATGCCTTCCTTTCTGTTTCAAAGCTACATACTACAGGAAGGCTTGGTCAAAATAGAAAGTGACTCTGTGTTGATTTTACCAGACTTAGTTTTGCTTAAAGTGACTTTACTTATTACAGTAAGCTTATTGCCCTAAACCAGAACTCCATCTGGTCCCCACTGACTTCTGTGGGAGAAGAGGTCTATCCAATATGCTAACTTGGAATGCCTTCTCAAATGTTCATCCTATGCTCAGAGTCCTGTGCTCAAACACTGCAATAAGGACTTACCTGCTGTGGAGAAAGTACATAGTCCCAAATGTTGAGCTGGCTGATGGAGCCCACAAAAGATTCAGCTGGGTTGAATCCTTCTCCTTTCTGGTCTTGCTCTTGACCCAGCACAAGTGCACCACCACCTAAACTCAGATTTTGAACAGGGATAGGAAACAAAGCCTTACAGTAGAGATCCCATACGAAGATCAAAAATTAAGCAAAACAAAACTTTTGCTACCCTATGTTATGAGGATTCTGCAGACCAGCCACCTTCAACAAATGCTCTTAGCAAAACCTCTGGGAAGCCTTATGCTGGACTGAGGTAGGTGAACATAACAATTTGGAAGTGATTGTCAAATATACATGAGAGCACAAACCACCTATGTCTGCTTTGGCTCAAAGAGATCACTTCTAGGTCAGTATTTGAACCATAATACACAAAACGCAGTTTTGAGCAGGTGGGGCATATTTTACAGTGCTAACTTACAGTTCCTGGTTTAAAAAAAATCTTTCAAAGTCATATAGATCAAATGTGAATCCACACGCTCAGTAACACACTGGTGATTAGATAGGCAATGCTGTGAGATTTGACATACAAATTAAATGTCTTCTCCTTGACCAGTAACACATGGACATACATTTTGTATATCATAGGGTATGTGGACAAGGTCCAAAAGTAAAGGAGACAGCACACTTCCTTGTCTGTGGAGAGAACTCCAATGCAATTGTGAAAGACAGGGGCAAGCATAAGGACAAGGACTAAAAAGGTTCCATAATTTATTTTTTATTTTAATAAAATAATTTTTTTAATGCTATGTAAATTTGGAAGGTGGCAGAATGTAAACAGTATCAAAACAAAAATCTCTTTGCAGCCAAATAATACCAGGCCTTTCATAGCTCTTCAGTGCTGAAGATACTCCTTTTCATGTCTTCTGATGTAACTGTACAGATCACTGATCACAGGAAACAATGAAATAGCAAACCCCACCTTGTTAGGATAAAATACAAACATAACTTTAAAAAAATGACTGAAAAGAACAGGAGAAGGCTAAATCAATCAACTCTGAATACACATTTTTAAGAGAAATGCCAGTTAAACCTAATTTTATTGAGAAACTTATTCTCACAAAGCCATTCCAGCATCAGCTCTGCACAGGTTCTTTTGCGGACTAAACTATGTCACCCATAAAACAAGTTAGCTAATAATTTACTCTAGAAATGTGCCCTTTGTACTCAGTGATGCTGAGTGAGGGGAACTGTATTCAAAAACATGAACAGCAAACATGAGCTCTTCATAAATGCTGGAAATGGGAAGATATACTAAAAACACCTAAATAAATATTTGCTTGCATATTCTGCAATAAAAACAGAATGTAGGCAACAGAAGTTAACAATATAAATAGAGCATACCAGGGATTTTTGATCCAACAGAGAGCCCACTGCCTCCATCGGACAGT
The DNA here is from genome assembly GCA_013398175.1 of Climacteris rufus. Taxonomy (NCBI): domain Eukaryota; kingdom Metazoa; phylum Chordata; class Aves; order Passeriformes; family Climacteridae; genus Climacteris; species Climacteris rufus. The sequence goes on from VZRZ01008649.1 coordinate 301,330, forward strand.
TTTCCGTCGATGTACACCTTCCATGCCCCATCCAAGCATGTCCATGTGACCGCAATGTGATGCCAGTTACCATCGTTCACTGAAGGACAGTCTGTTATCTTCTCTTTTCCATTTACATAAAGAACCCAGCTGCATGGAAGGAAGATGAAGGCATACTCAGCCGCATGCAGCAACTTTCACATCATGGCCTGTCCCACATGACTCAAAGAAATGTTATTTGCCTGACAAGGTAACCGTGTCTATATCGTACAAGAAATCTCTCTTGAAAGATCATCACACATGATAACTCTCCCAGAGGACTTGGAAGTTGGTTCTCATATGCAAAGCATGGTGAAAAAAGTAACATAATTTTGTAACAAAATATTAAGACTCAAGTCATGGCTGCATAGTGGATTCCTGAACTTGCCCACTGAGTTTGGAGCCATGCCACAAGTCATACTCTGCTTTTTTACAAATACAAGTCTTACTCTGCTTTTAGAGTCATGCTAGAAGTACTCTGAGTGCTGAGCTCCATTTAATCCACTCATTGTCCCAATGAGCCATTTAAGTATGATGTGAATGTAGTCTAGACAAAAAAAAAAAAGTTTTCTAAATTCACTGCTTTCTTGCCATTACTCTTCCATAGAGCAAAAAGTGAAGGAAAGAAAGTGAAGGAGAAAAACAAAACAAAGAGACAAGTCCAACTATGGAGTTTGGATGCAAAATTTTCAACCCCAAAAGCTCATATTCAGACTTCTGTTCTACACTTTCTTTATCAATTCAAAACATCTGTAAGCTGCAGAAAAGTAGAACTGTGATTTACCCATTGTAATCAGTCAGAAGAAATGCATTATCACTTCCATTCTCTACTGCATAAGAAATGGGAGTCCCATAGTTTGTGGTGTCAGTGGATTTCATCCAGAATGTACAAGTGATGTCACCAAGAGATGGTAAAACACCATCAAGCATGACATATCCATAGATACCAGAGACTTCAAAATCAAGATTGAAACCAGAGGACTGTTCTGCAACAAAGACAAAGAGTTTTCAGAACAACATTCCCACAAACATGGAAAGAGAATCAAATGAAATCTAAGCAAATGCAATAAAGTGGAACACAGCCCATCTACAAAAAAATATTCACTTTAAATTTATCAGGGGTAGAAAGAATGTTTGGCAGTCTAACATCAGCCAGCACACAGAGCTTTCCAAGGCTAGAGAACAGTGTTTGAAGACAAATAACTGGAAAAGAAGCTGATGAACGTTGCTTTTCAGTCCTCTGTCACTGAAATAACATATCCATCTATCCATCTACCATCTGGCAAACTAAAGACGTGTACTCAGCTCATTCAATTTAATCAAGCTTTAAAGAAAAACCCCAAAACAACCCAAGATTTTTCCTGTTCTGGACTTATTGCAATATACTGCACTGGTATGGGACAGCGCTTCTGTGCTGCTATTCAATGCAGAGTGTCATGCTTTACAAGGATACTAAATGTAGATGTAGAGGTAGAGGTAGATGTCACCAAGTGAAGCTCTTCTGAAAGGTGGGTGTTAAACTCTGTCATAGAATGGCAGGTGTAAATGTCCTGTATGTCCTCTACTGTGTCTGTGAAGTCAACATGGCTTCTTCTGCTTCTGTTTAAAGATTCACCAGCTACCAGTATAACACTTCATAGTTTTCAGAAAGTGGCTAAAAGACAAACGGATTTGAGTCTTGTGGTTCAAATGTTTCCAGCATCCCACAGGAAGTTGCACTATGGGTGAGACCCATGCCTCCTGTCCATAGGAACTTGATGTCCTTTTGCCTGTAAGGAACTTGATGCCTTTAGGACTTCTGAAGCTAAGACTACCACATACGAATCTCTAACCCTGTGATACAAAACCCTACACAAAATACAAGAAACAGAAAGAGCTACTTAACTCACGTACTCAGAGCAAATACAAATTGAATTTGATAGACCTACTGGGTATTAAAAAGATAGATCCAAGCCTTAGAAAAGAGAAATTACACAGAACACATGCTCTTACTTGTCTTCAATTAATTACACTTATTAATGCTGCAGTCACACAGGCTTCACTCATCTTCTCACAATCCCACCATTCTAGCTACTTTCTAAGGAAACTGTATGAAATCAGCCCAGCCAGTGCAAATCTTGCAGAGACTTAGTCAAGCCACCTTTTTCTGAGACTTAGTCCTGTGTACCTGTTTCACACCTGCTGCCTGTAAAGCCAGGAGGACATTTACAAACGTACGAGTTCAAGGCATCCACACAGGTGGCTTGGTTTAAGCAGGGACTGGAGTCACAGTCATTGATGTTCAGTTCACAGTTCAGTCCTGTGTACCCTGTCACACACAGGCACCTATGGAGGAAGAGAAGCACATTTCAAAGGTGACAGCCATTATAACAAAGAATTCTGGCTATGAGGCCAGATCTGCCAATGAGAATGGTACATAGGAATTAAAAAAAATCAACAGAAGATATACTACAGAATTAATGGAGTTGTTTTTAATTGTTCCTCTTAAACATGCTTGTGTTACACTTCTTGCTGCATAATATCACTTCTAGACAGGGAAAATACAGTATTTAAACAGCCTGCATTTCTTCATATGTAATTTTGAGATCCAATCATTGCACTTCCATGAGTAAAACTACCTTCTAGGTACACAGAATTAAAGATGAGAGTTATTCAACTTTTCAGGTAGATATGTTTGTAAGTAGGGAATACCAAGCCAGTATAAAAGTACCAAAACCTCTAGTACTTGGAAAACCAAGGTGCTTGAAAGGCACCAAAACTTCTGGCACTTTGGGGAGGAAAAGACTTACTCAACTTAGACATTAATAGCTGGTCTCTGTGCCTATACAATGATCTAGCATATGATACTTCTGTTGGTATTTGTATCTTCTGAGTTCAGATACCCTAAGGAACAAAATTAAAGTGTTGGAGGTTTCCACTGGTGTTTGTATTTTAACCTCTATAGTCTCAATATGTACAGCTATCCCTATCTTTTCAAGATATAAAATGTAGTATTACCAGATACATAACTGGTCATCATGTATTATTCTAGTGGAAAGCAAGACAAGCCACTGAAGTTTGGGAAAGTGGACTTCTTTTGGAATATCAATATTAAAATGATGCAGTCCTACCATGCTTATATTTCAAACTCTGTATATCTTCTTTGCCATTTCCCTTGGCATTTTACAAGAGTGAAGACACTAGGGTATAGTTTCTTATCTTTTAAAATCTCCTTTAGTGCTCATAAGGGGACCACTTAGATCAGGCTGCCAAAATGCTTGTTGAACTCTAGGAAGGTTGAAGCACCACAACATATCTGACTTTCCACATTGTATTACATTAGTCATCTGTTTTTCACCTGAAGCTGTTGATACCATCTTTGCATGTAGCCCCATTCCTACAGGGTCTGCTGAGACACTCATCAATGTTTCTTTCACACAAGACACCAGTAAAACCTGGGAGGCACTTGCAGGAGAAACTTCCAACTCGATCTTCACAAGCAGCCCTATTAAGACATGGGTTTGAAAGGCATTCATTCATCTCCATTTCACAGTGATCACCTGAGAAAAAAAAAGAACTCAGTAACAGCTCTGGTTTGAATTAACCTAAGAAAGAAGGTTATTAACCCATCTCTGTTTTATAAGGACTGAAGCTGATGTTCTGAGAAAAAGCATACATCAGAGTAGCCGTGCAGGTTTGGGATATACTCCACTAACAAAGGTTAAGTGGAAATGGAAGAGTTATGGGAACCATCTTAGCAGTTACAGAAATAACATGTAGCAAAATGTTGAATTTAAACATGACTAATTTGGGGTGAATCCAGAAATTACCTGAGAAACTATTCTGAACAACTAATGAAAAGCTGCTACAAAATACATTTGGCTGAAGCCTTAACTCAAAGGAGAGATGTTAAAGCCAGAAACACATGATTCTGTGATCTCTGATGTGAAAGAGGCTCTACATCACAAGCCCTGAAACAGTGTATGATTTTATAGTGGAGCTCTTTGGCAACATGATAAGGAACAGATACATGTATTTGTTACAGAAATCTATGAACGCAGGGTATGGGCATGAGGAGTAATTTTCACATGGATCATCTTGTCTACTGCTATAATATTTTTATTTTAAATATAATGAAAAATATCAATTTGAACCCATGTGAATGTCCTTAATCATTCCTCAACATCACACAGCAAGTTCATGGCAAAATTAGTGATAGGAGATCTAGCATTTAGTAAACCCTTCTGAAGTCACTTTTTCACTACAGAGATTCTGACACATTAGAGGGACCTAAGGAATGTCCATAAATTACATCCATACCAACATATTTTATATATATATATATATATATATATATATATATAGCAATGAGGTAGAAATACTTTGGGTAGGGTAGGCAGACATAGTTTTTGGTCAGAAAGAGTGAAGGTTTACCTGTGAACCCTTTTGCACACGTGCAGTGGTAACCATTCTTGCCATCAACACAGTGGCCTCCATTCAAACACGGACTGGAGCTACATTCATTTATGTCTTCCTCACACAAGAGACCTTTAAACAGTAAAGATTACAAGGCATGACCAAGACAAAGTCACAGACTGTATGCTGTAGTGACTGGATGTGGCACACAGAACAATGCCATACTGTGAGTGTGACAAAGGTTACCCAGAGTGGGTGATAAAATTCCATGATTGACTGCACTACTGCAAAAACGTACAGAGATCATCTGTGTTGTTTAGATGGTGGGATAAAGATGCAAAGTCTGTGTGTGTCTTTATAAAGTTTAAAAACCCATCCAGCTGGTGTTGCTGTCAATGAAAACAGAGTCATAAACAAGAACAATGAGGGAGACCATTTCTGACGGAAAACACGAGCCTTTTTTTGATTACACAAAATTATCTCAATAGTTTGTTTTAGTATTTAGAAATTAGGTGCTGTTTTGGCCAAGTATTCAAGCATGTTAGTTTCCCTGCAGATTTCAATAGCTTTGATGTGCATGCAGGTGACAGCTAAAAACAGTGAGAAAAAGATGTAAGCAAAAGCCCACTCACTTATTCATAGGGCTGCAGTAAAGCAACTGCATAAATGCTGTGTCTAGTTTGGTAGTCAGTCTCACAAACACTTTCACTACATTTACTGATTCCCTAAACTTTATTTATTTTTTCAGATCAGAAATGTCACAAAAGAGAAGGATACATGCACACACACACACCCATGCACTCCCACACCCTGTCCTTGCATTCTCATCCTTTTATTTCAAAACGTATTCACATACAGTAGAACCTTGCTCTAACCTGTAGATCATATTGTTTTCATGTTAAAATTCTGTGGATGTCGAATTACACAGCACTCGTGTTTTGTGTTACTTACATGGCACAAAAACCATGCCTGAAGAAACGCTATGAAGTGAAACAAATTACCTGAATAGCCTGGTTGACAGTGGCAAATAAACGACCCAATGCCATCTTTGCATATTCCATTGTTTTGACAAGGAGATGATTTACACTCATCAACTTGAGTTTCACATTTCAAGCCTAGAATGCAAAATAAAGGACTGAGAATAGGAAGACAAAATTTGAAATTGTTCAGAAACCTGAATGCCATGACTAACTAAAGTAGGAACACATGATTAATTGCCTATATTACCAGACATTCAGGTTTATTATTTTCTCATTAGCCTGTGATTTAACACAGACCTGAGACAAATGTTGTCAGAAAGGTGTGATGCACATAGGGCAACAGACTGATCAGTTCTAGATATTGAACTTAATACCTATCAAAAGTAACTTCTTGATAATAGCTGCATTTTAAGACATCTCTTTGCTTTGAAGCAACTGGGAAGCTACTCTGGAGTACTGGCCCAGTACAGGTGGAATTAGCTGTCAAGAATGCAAGTTTCCAGCTGTTGTTAATCATAAATATTACCAAGTGATAGGATTTTCACATCCACTAACTCCATTAAAAGAAATCCCATTCAAAAATTTTTCGGCAAAATACAACATAATTCAGCAAGAACATGAGGAAGTATTTATTTTCTTATGTATTCTAAATATGTGATGAATATGCCAATCAGTTTGACTACACTGATATATTTCACTCCTTTATACCCTCTCATTTTAAGGGCATCAAGAAATACAAGCTACTTCCCAGTTTTTTACCCGTATATCCAAGTGGGCATATGCAAATATATCCACTTCCCAATTGCTTGCATGTCCCATTATTGTGGCATGGTTCCAGAAAACACTCGTGAAAGACCTGCCAAAGACATAAATGATACACTTACAGCAAAGCTGGCACACAATACTCTAGTTTTAGACTGATAAAACAGTCATCAGCATTAGGTTCTAGCTCCTCCTCTTTGTCATCTCAGCACACCAAACATTGTGTTTCTTTTTGGTATGTAAAATACCACAAATTTGAAATACTATTTTAAAATTGCCTTTGACTGAGCAAAATTCCCTCAAAACTGTCTGAGCTATGATTCACAGTTTATATTAAGCTATAATTTGTATGCAAGTCCTCCACTTTGCATCTTTCTACATCAGCTAATCACTTCCTCCTACTGGCCATCAGGTGAGCTGGCAGGGAATTTCACCGTGTGGCATTGTTTCTCCTATTGTTGCAAATCTGAATTAATCAAAGCCCTTGAGTAAATGGATGAGTAAAATCACAGGAGATCAGTTTGTCACCTGTCCATTTGTTACATAAAGTTTCAGGCCAAATTTATCATGAGTCAGCTTTGCTCCTGTTTACACAATACCCCAACTTCAGATTCAATCAAAGTAGTCTTGTCAAGAGTTACAGACTGGGGGTGAGATGATGGGGTAAGGAGGCACCTCCAGCAAACACTGTCACTAGATTAGTTTCACACAAGGACTTATCTGTATTTTAGAGGGGGTACTCACAAAAGAAGGAAGCTCTGCTTGCCTCCTCTCAAGTGTATCTATGTTACAATATGTAAACTCAAGATTTTACATCTAAGACTTGGATGCCTGGTAGCATTTTCTGGAATTCAGTATGACTGAACCTCAGATGACTGAACACAGTCAATCTACTTTTTTTAGTTTGTCTGAACCTCTTCCATGTAGTTTACTTTTCTTTTACAAGTGTAATAAGAAAATACATCAGGTGAAAACTTCAAGTCTGGAATTTAAGATTTTTAACAGCTGATGCTACTTCCTCTGTTCAATGAAAGTGTTTCCATGATTACAAAGAGAGTTTGAGTGTTCCTCTCTAAAGCATTGCTTTCATGTCTTCAGGAAATACAGTCAGCAAAAGAATTACATTTAAAAAGGTCTTACTTGTTTACTGCTGGATGAAGTGCTCTTTCTTTCATTTGAGATAACACTGGAAAATAATACTTATCCTTACCTGACTGCTGACTTTGTACTGCTTGCTGATATTTTCTGGGAAGGCTGGTACCATCATTGCACTTTCCTCAGCTGCTGAAAAAGTAGAGCCAAAACCTAACCAAGAAAGATATGAAAGTACTGTTAATAACATGGTATAGCAAGGTCCCTATTCCATGAGGACATTATAACTGCGTGTTAGTAAAGTATCTAAAGATATGCTGAAGTGAATTTGTGGGAATAAAAAGTAGACTTTACAGTACCCATTGCACAAATATGTACTTGTAGGGACATACATTTCTAAAACACATATATGTGTTGCACATATAAAACTATTTTATATGTTTTTATATACAGATACATGCATGAATATACATATCAGTGTATATTTATATATAATTCTCTCTATAGCATAAGTGTATAGTACACACACACTGCATATGTATACTCTGTTTATTGAGCCTTGGTATGTATCACACAGTCACTCTTAAAAACAGAGGCAACAACAGTAGGCAGAACCAGCTGTGAACTTCACTGGATGAAGTCAAAGGTCTACATTTGTCCAGAGAGTAAGTGGGATGTTTCTGTTAAGACTACTGCTGGCTATCCTTTAGATGTTGTCTTTATTCACTTTATCTAGCAGAGATAATTTGGCTTACTTGAACAATCTGTGATGGATCTGGCACCAATGACAGTTGTTGTTCCATAAAAGGGACAAGACAAGCAGTAGGACTTTCCTGGATCTGGTTGATAGTAGTCTTTGGGACAAGGGTAGCAAGGCATCAAACCTGTACGAGAGAACTCGCCTGCAAGACATGGTACTGCAAGAGCAAAAAGACCTTTTTTTGAGTGATCTGATATCTTGCACATCCACCTTACCTCCCTTCACCTCTTTTTTATCACTTTCTCTTCTCCCCTCATAGTCCTTCCTTACACTTAAAAGGAATGGGATGAAATATGCCAGGAGTTCACAGCTCTAGGAAGTGTCAATTTAAAATCTTCTGTGAGGTGTCATGTTGTTCTCAAAGGATTATGGAAATATCTGGAAAGTATTTCACTGTACTACTTTTGCTGCTCTGGGGGCAGCTTTCAAATGGATTTTCCTTTCTCTATTATCTCTCACATATGTTTGTTTGTTTGTTTGTTTGTTTTTTCCTTTGTTTTGTTTTGTTTTTGTCTTTGTTTTGTTTTGGTGGTTGTTGTTGGGTTTTTTTCACGTCATGAAGGAGTGAGGACAAAGACAAGACTCTTTTGCACCATCACTCCTTACAGACTATTTCCCCTGGAAATTCTTCTGGCAAAGCTTGTCAAAGACATCTGAGGAGAATTTATTGGAAAAAATTAAGAAGCAAACTGTGTTAAAATTCAGAATTTTTGTACAGAAAATGTGTGAGCTGTTCCAGAGGTAATAGTGACAAATATTCTGTCATTCTCTTTCTCTTCTGAAAGAAAAAGGTTCTATTTTCATTTAGGTACTTATCACAGATCTCAGCTGAATCCTCATAATATAAAAATATATCTTGAAAATCAGAAGGCAGGCAACTGGTAACAGGGAAATGACCTATCATTTTGGTCTACACTTAACCAGAAGAGGAATTCAGTCTCAGGCAGATGAATTGGATTATATTAGCTGATGTTTAACCAACAATTTAAAAATTTTTAATATTTAGTTCAACAAGAATTCCTTCACCCCTTTTTTACAAACCTCCACAAGCTGAGACATCCACTGCACCTCTTTTTACTGTTGATGTATTTTCCGGACAAGAGATGCAATTCCTAGATCCAAATGATGGCTGATATGTTCCAAGTGGACATGTTTCACATGTCTCAAGACCATTAGATGAATACGTTCCCTGCTTGCACTGAGCTATAAGACAAAAGAATTCAGAAAGATTAAGCAATATCCAACAGGAAACACTGCTCCTGATCTCTGACAATACTGTTGAAATCACAATACACATCACAAGGGTTTTTATTTCTGGAGTTTACTCTACTTTGAAGGACTTCATGGGTACAAAGAGACAATTGTGGTAAGGTACTGATAGCACATTTGTGAATTATTAACCAGTGAATTCTCTTCCAATCAGCTTCACAGACGATTTACCACAACTCAGTTACTCATTTTAATCAATAAAACTACTGACAACAAAGACAATAAAAATGAAATAAAATTAGCTACTTCCTTTTCAGAAGTCATGAACAGATAGTAGTCCTGTGCTGTTCAGTGCCTTGGAACTGTAGGATATGATTAAGAGGTGCTGGCAAGGATGAGAGTGGAATTATTTTACGTGTATTAGTCTCGGAAAAATGAGCTCACAATCTCAGAAATGAAAGACAGAAATGAAACAATGCATCAAAGGCCAACTCTTCTTAAAACATCTGCCCAGGCATCCTGCATGCCACAAGTAGTGGTGAAAACTCAAGATTTTTCTCTATCCATATGCATCAAGGTGCTAACTTCATTCCAGTACTTCCACCATAGGGACCAAAAGGATGTCACCAAGAATTCAGAAGAGGCTGTCTAAATAAGACAAGAGTTCTCACCTTTGCACTCAGAGATGGTTCTAGAGTGTAGATACTCAGTATAACTACCAGATGGACAACTTTTGCATTCCAGCTGACCTTCCTCGTCTTGGTAGGATCCAGTCCAGCAACTTTCACAGGTAAGATGCTCCAGGGAGTAATAGGTACCCAAAGGGCAGTTTACTGTAATGTAAAGTAGGAAACATCAGTTTCCCTCAGAGTGAAAAATCATACATACCTGTTTTGCCCCTGGAGTTCCCATTTAATCAAACCATGTTTATATGAAATGTGAGTCTGTTCCTCAGCAGATGAGGTATCTCTCTGGAACACTGCAAAGATCTAACTATGCACAGGAAATGGAATCCAATTCCCTCTCTTAGCTACACATCACTCACAGAATTAACAGGGTTAAAAGACTGCATACCAAGCACTGTTTTCTCTGTATGATCAAGCTTGGATGTGTCTGATTTCCCCCTGGGAGTGGAATCCAGGGTACAAAAGCATCCTTTTTCCACAGGCCTTGGTTAGGAATATAAACAACCTCTGGAAGTCAAACTGTGCAAAGCAGTTTTGCAGTTTATTGTTACGGGAGATCACAAGCACTGGACTGTGTCAAATCATAACCCTCTGCAAACATCGTCTAAAATTTTGCTTTGCAAAAGGATTCTAAATAGACATAAGAAACAAGTAATCTGGCTTACCACACATTCTCCCTCTCAGCACAGAACCAGGCCTGCAGGAAAGAAAGGCCTTCTCGGTCTCCAGTGAGTTGGTGTCAGCTACAATGAGTTCAGATGCAAACTGAAAAGAATACATGGGTTCCTTATTCAGAGTTCTATTCAGCCTGTTTGTGATCATTTCCAGAGTTTTAAGGAGCCGTCTCTGGTTTTCCAGTTCCAATGTATCATTCCTTTCATCGGGCAGTGGCACGCTAGCTGGAAAATAAACAGCAAACACAAAAAACACACAGATTTTGCAGTTAGCACTTCCAGCGTACTCTGGAATATATCAAGAGCGCAACGCTCAAACTTGTCAGTGGAGATTGGAAAGCAGGCTATGTGCACAGAGCCCTCCATGAACATGAAGCTGTGATCTTTCCCTCAAGCAAAGTCTGTGATGAAATGGGGCTATGAATGTGTCCAGCAAACTGTCATCTTCATCTTCACCAGGCTTCTGTGAGCTGAAGAAGTCTTACAGAATATATTAGGAACATAATTTTTAAATAGAAAGAAGTAAAGAGGTTTGATTTTGACTTGTCTCACCTGTGATGTTAAACATTAACTTGATTTTTTGGTCAGTCATTGCAACATTCAGCTTATGCCTTTTGACTCGAGCCGGTGCTGCTTTTACAGAGGCAGAGAGATGCCTGGATAAGTCTTCCCCTTGTACTGCATCAACAAAATCACCATAGGAATAATCCAGGTGGTTTGCTGTTCCCCAGCCAGCAGGTCCTGTGGGATATCAAGCAAGAACAAAAAGAAAAGCAACATAATGTGGAAAACAAGTACTTATTTCTGAAAACCAACCCCAACAGAATGGGGTCTGTTTGAAGCTCCAGATGCTTCAAAGTATTGAGTTTGCACGAGTGCCTACTGTACCTGCATTCTTACTAATGAAAAAAGAAAATCCAATCTCACTTCTAACTGATATCCTAGAGGTCCTGAGTCTTGCACAGTTAGCCAAGAAGAAATAGTTATAATAGTTAGATGTTGCAATTCTTTATCTTCCTCTGTCTTGCACATACCTTCACCTGACAGCAACATCTTAATTCCACATTGCCCTTTCTTCCTCTTATTGCTTAATTACAGCTGATGCCATGTCTCTATTGCACCTTCTTCTCACAACTCCTGAACAGTTCTAACATTGTCTGGCCTCTCAGAAAAGGCATCACCTTACGTATTTACTAGCCCAGACAGGCATTTCTTGTTACATCCAGGGAGCCAAATTCAGACCATGTTTAATGTCCTTCATCTCTCTAACATGATTTCAATCAGAATTGTTTCTCTATATAATCTAGTTTTTCATGATGACTAAATCTAGAGGGATGTGGTCTGTTTCATTGATCTAGCTTAAGCTTTTTAAAAAGCCATGAAGATAGAAAAAATATCTGCCAACTATCTGTTAGCAGACAACTAGATTATGCTTAATTTACAGTGGTAACTAGAACAAGTTAACCCCACAGTTTAATACCATGTGAGTATTCCACAACTAATTTTCCAAACTGCTGTCTCTTATGACTTGAGAAGAATTCTCTCCTGCCTCCCCAGTGTAAAATCATGAGAAATTCCTGAAAAAAAGCAACAAGATTATTCTGATAAGAGGTTGACATGAACCAGAAGAGAATAGGACCCTACATTCCATGTCTGTAACACTATTTCTTCCAAATGCCTTTACAGATTAATTCCAGCTGTCATCAGCATTCATCCTTAGCCTCATGACAACTGCTGACTGAACATCCAGACCTGCCCTCTGTGCGTGAACATAAACAAATGCTCTCAGAGTGAAGCATCCTAAAAGGTGAGCACAAGCAGGAAGTTCTACCAAGCAACTCCACTACAAACCTGCAAAAGAGACACAGTCCTGTGACAGAGCACCAATTCTGATGTGGGTTTGCCAAAATGCCTCCTAAGGCTAAGATAGGTAATGTAAGTTATCCATTTTCAGCTTTTCTGCTCTGGGCACCCCCATGGGACTCAGAAAGGCCAAGAACAGCAGTACAACATGGACACATAGCTGTTCGAAAATAGATTGCAAATGACAAGTTACTTACTTAGGCATAAACCAAAGTGGGAACGGTCACTTGGACTGTCGTGGCTTTCACTCTGATATAGCTACATTCATGCTGCAAAATCTGCCCTTGCATGCAGGATGTATTTTGACAGCTAACGGGCTTACTTAAGCTTGTATTGCTTTACACAGTGAGAATTCTGTGCAGATCTGAACCAGCATCACAGACCTCCTCACTTACTTAACAATCTCCAAAACCATTTGTTGTAGCTTTTCCGTATTTTGGTTTCAAACTGTATGGTTTTAAGAAGTTACTTTCTTCTAGGCTAACGAAGCAAGTTTCTAGGACTCTGTGTGTGTGGCTATTTTTCCCTCCCCACCATGAGGCATCTCAGTAAATTCTTCCTCTACACTATATGGGAAGTAGCATCAATACCAGACATCAAACAATTCCGCAATATTTTAATAAAACCTATTATGTAATTGCTTATACTTTTATGAGTGCCACAGTTATTAAAAAAAAATCTCACTCAAGACGTTTTAGTAATTATGCTACTTTAAACCTGGATGACTAAGAATCTATGGAATCAGTAATTACCAATGGCAAATCCATTTTCGTAATCGTAATTATATTCCAAGCAGTGTTTCTGTGTCTGATCTTCCAATCTGCAGTCAATATCATCGACGTCATTACAGAATGATGGGACCTTTCACCATAAAAAAGAATAACATTAAAAACATAAAACCACATAGCACTCTCCCCTGACTTATAAAAACTCCTAATTACAATGTAAAGCACTGGTTCTGCTAGTGACACTAGACTTCCCCTTTCAAGTCTCTTACCACCCTGGCGAGGCCTGTGTTGTGGTTTTGGGTTTTTCAAGGGGAGCGGAAGCGGTGTGGTTTTGGCAGGTTCTTAGCTGGGGGTGGTGCAGTCTTTGCCCGGCTTCGAGAGGAGAGGATTGTGGTGTTTGGTGCTGGACTTCTCCTGCCCAGAGGACTCATTGCTGCCGCAGACTTTTCCTTGTGGCTTCTCCTAACTGTTGATGGGCCAGCTGCTCATGGGGGTGGTCCTTGGACTGCGACTTTCCAACACCCACTGCTTGCTGGGAGGGAGACGCTCACCATCTGCGTGGGTGTCTCAGGGGAAAACCGGGCCCCCACCTCCCTCTGGAGGGAGTACCTCCTGGCTGCTCACTGGAACCTCGGCTGCTGCGGCCATCACCAGGGATCCACTGAATGAGAGCCAGGGGAGCACTGAAGCCCACCCTTCACCTCCTCTCCCTCCCCGAGGCCGCCACTGCCCCAGGGAGGTTCAGGGCCGGCATCGGCGCCCTCTGAAGCCGCCGGAGCCAGCAGCGCCCCCTGCCTGCTCGACAGGCAGGAAAAGGCTGCTGCTTTTGTTCTTATTGTATGGCTGTCTTGTTTTACAGAGAGAAATATATACGTGTGTATGTATTCTAGTAAAGAACCGCTATTCCTTTTCCCTGAAAAGCCCCCTAATTTCAAGGTTTGGAGGGAGGGGGTTATCTTTTCCATTCCAGGAAGGTTCCCGCCTTCCTTGGCAGACAACTGTCTTTTAAACCAGGACAGTCTGCTAAAAGAAGTATGTTCTAATTTGATACAACTGGGAAATAAAAGATTAAGTTGCACCTGTAGAATCTCTTCGTTATAGAAGAGGTTTTTTTTTAAGAGAAGACGTCAATTCATTACTCTCAAAATTAATTATTCTTGCATGCAAATTCCCAGAATACAGAAATAATTTCAGGCATGTTTCTCCCTGCAGAAGAAGACTGGAGAGCTCACATAAAGCACCTGTGTTTTTTCCAGCTATGTTATTTGTCATTTTGTCAGGTTTACAACAATGCTAGCTTTTCTAGCTTTCAAACCTTACTTCTTCATAGCCACCTCTCCCTGCCCATGGAAAGGGACTTATGCACCAAAAAATTTCAGAGGAGAGGGAAAAAATCTCAGGAGGACAGGAATCACATAACTGAAAACTGATCAGAAAGCCTTCTGGTATGGTTTATTTTTTTCACTCCGTAAAAGCAGTGGAGATTGATTACATAAGAATGGATGAATACATGATTTTTGATAAAGTGTGCATTTTTGAGAAAGGTTTCTAGTTTTGAAATTGTTTCGTTTTTTCCATATCAACTTTCATTGGAAAGATGCTCCTGGCCATTCATTCCCACTTTTCAGATCTCTGGTATAGTTTCAAATTATTGGGAATAGGAATAAGCATATTCAAAACAGCCCTTTTGAATGTTTTCCCAGGCTGTTGCATTTTGGTTTAATTGCTTGGAAAGGTCACTACACATTTCTTTACTTATTATCTTTTACTTGCCAATAGTAATGGTCCAAGCACTGGAACCTAGTGGTGTCAGGAAAAGAAAGAGAAATAAAACCAGTCAGGATTTCTCTACTGGAAATAACAAACCTGAATCGAGGCAAGAGAGTAACAGATATTTAGGTTGAAGTGTAAAACTTTGTCTGACATGTCACCTAAGTTTTTGAATGTTTGACAAGGGCTACTGAGACATACTCCAAAGTTGCAGGAGTTTGCCTGTCTGTATGAGCTAACAGTGTTTTTTAGTTAGTAGAGAATTTATTAGCATATGGGCCACACTCTGCAAAAAATGCCCAGTGTTCCTACTGGTACAATGCTGTCACACGAGGCCTGGACACCCACTCCCGAGATCACAACTCAGCATTCTGCTGCTTCTACATTTCAGCTGAGGAGAGGTTTGTGGATTAAGAGGAGAGATTGTGGTATTGAAGTGTAAAGCAAGAGACATGCTAGAGAAGATGGTATCTCCAAATTCAGTACTATGCAGTTCTTAATTATGAGAGTGAGAACTCTGAATTTCAAGAAACATGAGCAGATCGCTGCTACTGGATTGAAGTGCCTGGACATACACACCACATGTGGAATGTATCCATTTGTACACATATATGTTCATTCGTATTATTTGATTTGTATTATACATACTCTCTAGAAAATGCATGTATTTTATGATCACATCCAACTTTCAAAAGCAGAACTGAGGGGACAATTGACTTGTGTGTTCAAAGCTACACATTTTCTTTGAAAGCCTGAAAATCTACAAGCTGCAGCACCCTAAACTACCTGGACACTTGCATACGTTTTATCCCATATAAGTCCACAATGAAGACTAAACTGAATTACATTAAAAGGCTAGTGAATCATCTTTATTTTAAAAAATAACTTGTCATCTTCTGAAAAAGCACAGATTTCACTTATGGGCTTCTGCTGTTATTTTTCTTGTACAAAATTGTTAACTGGAAAAAGTAAAACTATTTTCCAAGAAGTGTGTAAAGGGAAGGAGTATTTACTAACCTACCATTTTACCAAGTGCACTCTGGAATGCATCAGTAAAGCTGTTTAGAAGATCATTGTCATCACATCGTGTTGCTTTGTAGAGCATCTCAAAGGATTTGAATCCATGGTTTGCAAAACGGTTCACTGAAAAATGTTGGAGAAATAAATTTTTAGGAATCAGTGTAAGAGTTTCAGAGCTAAAATCAAGATAATTCAGGCTAAAACTGGAATACAATAAGGTAAGAAGCACAGTCTTTAAGTCAGCAACCTAAATGGATCACTCTCATCTCAGCCAATGATATGACCCTTTGGCAGGCATTGAATTTACTGGAAGAGTTAAAAGACATTAAACAAGTCATTTTTTTACTTCAGCGTTTTCTTAATAGAAGAAACCTGTGAGCTGTCAATTAAACTCCATGCTTACTTTTTACTGAGAGGGAAGCAATAAATATAAAAATCTTATTACTAATGCTATTGGACTAAATATAAAAAATTCTCATCCAGAAATTAAGCAAAGTTACTAATTGTCCAAGTTATGGATTTTGAATTGGTAACTCTGAAACCTGGTAGCTCTCCTTTGTTCATAGCTGAAACACTGATCTTTTATTGTTGAAACCAAGAAATTGACTCTGATGGAAGTGGATGCAACATGGTACCAAGACTGGCTTAAAATGTATTTCTAATACATTTAATATAAAAATGCCACCAAAGTGAAAAATTCCACAGTTGAAGTTTTGCAGGTGTCCATCTCAAAGAAAACACTTAAATTCTTCTAATTTGGTGATAGATATGTAAATACAGCACACATGAAGCATTTGAAACATAAAGTTGCAAATACTGTCACATTCCTATTACAAAGACACTGTTAGTGTTTGTAAACAAGCTGTTTCAATTAACCTGTCTGCTTTGCCATCTTTGCTATTTTGTGGTTCCTGGGATGCAAATTCACTGTAATTTTTGTGGTTTAGACAGCTTCTGAAATAACACTTTTACAGATTTCCAAGCATTATTTCACAGTATTTGTAACAATTCAGAGGCAGAGGACAGAGAACATGTGTTATAAATAAATAGAAGTCAGAATTTCTAAAACATTTTCATTTGCTTTCTGATTAAATATAGTGCTTCATGTGTTGCAGATTCGTCTTAGTAAGACTTACAAGAACAGCTAGGCCACTCTGGAGAATAAGGTGGCTTCCAGAGACCATCTTCATATGCACAATAGTAGTTTTCACTTGATCCTTCTGAAAAGCTGTAACCCTCTGCACAGTGCAACGTGCAATTAACTCCTCCTTCATCTGATGTGCATATAAAATCACCATTCACAGGCTCAAAGGAAACTTCACAGGGAGAACCTATGAAAAACACATAGATTTGTATATTGATCAATGTGGTCAAATAAGTGATCATGCAGGAAAACAGTACTGATAGGATTTCCAAAAGTACCTATTATTGACTTGATCTTGCCTCTTTTTAAGTTTGTGGAAGTATTATCTGTTACTTCCAGAAAGTCAGGATCAGGCTACTGCTAAATAGTTCTCAAATTCAGCCATTGCAATTTGAAAACCAGAAACATGAAGAATTTAAAAAAAATGTTATATGTATGAGAAACTATTTACTAAAACAATATAAAATATCAATCTAATTTTTCACACTAACTTTGTACAATGAATTCTAATAAACTATATTACATCTTGAATTCTGAAACTAGACATTACCCATTCTGCACCATTGTAACAACATATGATGTCATTAAAATCATCTTAGGATAACCTCATAAAATCAGTTATGATTAATTTTTCAGGCTGACTGTTAAGAGGATTGTGAATGTCTGAAAATGTTATATCACAAACAGTCTGCCACAAAAAGTCTGAGGTAGTATAGAACTTGATACAATGCCAAATCCAAGCACTGGCTTGTTCTTGCTAAGATTTAAAGCAAATCAGACACCAGAACATCCATTTGCAACTTACCTTTTCTGAAAGCTATAACAAAAATTCCAGTCTGCATGATTTTAAATTCCCTCTTCACTAACAGATCGTTTTATACAGATGTCCAACTAAGACATAAAAAGTAGGAAGCAGATATGAAGTAGAATTTTCATTCTTAATGCTTTATCTGCCAAATTGTTGTTTGGATTTTTAAGGATACAGTGAACTGTGGGGAAGAAATGTCTACACAATAAACAAAATGCACTAGTACATCTATAGGTATAGACATATTCTAAAATCTAAAGAGTGTTTTATTATCTGCTGCATTATTTGCAGGTAATCACAGAAAAATTGGCAGAAAGTTTTCCTTTAAACTACAGATTTGAAGTAGGATTTAAGTAACACATATTAATACATTTCACATAGTATCTGTCACTGCAAAAAACCAAAAGATCAATTTCTGTAAGTTTTACTGCTTAATGAATCAGAATTTCAATGCTTTTATACCTAATTTGAATTTACCGAATCACATTCATTGCTGTGCTATTTCAGTCTTCGACAATTTATTCGTTGGTACCAACAAGAATTTTGACTGCCTTCAAGTTACTCCTATATAAAATGGGAATAACTAAATGAAGAGGAGGAGCAGTCTTGCGTCCTTTATGATATTCAGTTAAAACAATGTCATATGGTCTTGACCAGAAGATGAAGACAACAAACCTTTGATGATAATGTGGATCTCACATGTCCTGTTATTGCCAGAAGGATCCGTGGCTGTGTACTGAACTGTTGTCTCTCCTTTGGGAAAGAGATCTCCAGGTGCATGACTCCTAGTGACAGTCAGTGGACCACCTAGAAGAGTTAAAAGACAACCTATACCACTGCTAAGTAAAAGAGTGTAGCTCATACCCAACCTTGACAAGTGGAAAAGGAAATGGCAGCAGATCTTCAAAATTCTCTGTTCTTAAAAATAAATTAGTAAAAGAAACCTCAAAAAATATCAAACTCCAAGAGATCAAGGGTGAACAGGTGGAGTTCTTTAGCCTTCCACTGTTGCATGTATGTTTTGGGGTGTACTATCTCACCTGAATTGTCTGAAAATTCTGGTTCTTCCCATGTTGCTGGATAATAATTTTCTGCTGCTTGCATGGTTGGTGGAGATCTACATCTGTCAACTACAGGAGGTTCTGCATCTGCAGAATTTGAAAGGATGGCATGGCATTAGCTTACACAACTGCTGCTATACTCCAATGGCATCTAAAATCAGAAGAAGTCAGGCAAACAGCAGCTTTAATTTCATATTGGAAGATACAACGAAGGTGCACACTTGGAGGCTGCTGCAATTGGAAGATTCTGAGTAACAGACAAGACTGATTCTTCTGCTGAACTCATGGTTTCTGCAGTGTTTACTTCCTACAGAGCAAACCTTGGACTACCTTCAGGACTGCTGAATAACACAAGTGTCGGACAGAAGTACTTGAACAATGATTTGCATCAGTAATGTGTGTGAACCTTGGAAATTTTTTTGGAGTCTTTCAAGAATTAAATACAGATTTATGACAAAAGCATAGTGATAACACAATAAAGCATTTAATAAAGCAGTGTGAGGAGAAATCGTAACAGTCAGAATGAACAGCAGAATAAAATACAACCCAAACTGAACATTGCAAGCAATGACTACACATATGCAAATGTGATCCAAGATCAACAAAGCATTTATGGAGATGACACGAATCCTGGGCTTGTAACTGCACACGTAAAGGGCACAGTGACTCACAGTCTCTTTCTGCCAAATTAGAAGGTTTCAGCCATGACAGACAGCCTTCCCAAGTGATATTACCAGCACTTACCAATAACCTTGACACTGAATGTACAGCTTGCCTTATTGCCTGACTTATCAGTTGCTGTGTAAGTAATATCAACTTTGCCAATTGGGAGAAGAAATGGTGGTATGAAAGCTGGGGTAACATGGACTGAGACCTGTTAAAGGAAAACACTTGTTATTTAAAAACCAAAGCTGGTTACTAATCATGATATTCATGTTTAAAAAAATGGACAGAGTAGTATCATTTAATGTCAAGACTGCTCATTCTTAATGCAAATAGCCTCTTAAAGTAATGAGGAGGGACTTTGCAACAGAGTGCTCTATGCCCCTTCTTAGGTCTGCCTTCTCAGTCAGGATTTGGACCCTGATCTGCTGAAGTTAACAGCACTGTGCAATAAGAAAACTCCAGACTGACCCTTGTTTGCCTAATGGCACTGAAGGCACACTATGTCAGCTTAGAACCTGTTTTGTCTGCAGACAGTTTTGCAGCTGCAAAGGCAGCAGACCTGGGAAAGGAGTGGAGCAGACAGTTGTGGACTCTTAGTAGTTACATATCCAGTTTTAATCTATGTCTGTTTATGAGTCAATAGCCCACAGCTGCTTCAGTACGGCACTTGGCTTCTACGGTTCAATAAATGACCCTCTGTCAGCAGAGCTATAGTACCTGACCATGGCTATGCCACAGAAAAAAATGTGTGAACTTAAGTCTCTTTTACTGGGATAAGTCAGTTTCCTAGTGCAAAAAACTCCTGTGTTTGCATTAAATTAAAAGCACACACAGATTCACTGTTCCTCTGCTGACTCCTGATAAAGCATGCAGTTGCTGTAACTTGATCATGCCTGAACCTGTCTGGAATGTTGCTCTTCATGAAAAAGGTCTGGAGCAAGTTTTCCTGGTAACTCCTTTTCCAGGCCTCTGACACCCATAATAGCCAATGGCCACACTTCTGAACCATGCATGGAAAATGAGATTTCTCTTTTTTACCCAGGAAGCTGAACAAAGTTTTTACTTATCACAGTATGTACTTGTTAATTGTTTAGATTAATGAACTGGTTTACTTCCTTCTAAGAAGAGTTTATTAAACTTCTTCACATTCTAAGTGCTCATTTTTAAAGCAGCTGTCTCCATGTTATAAACAAGAGCACATTCTTTCTTTTGACCACATAAATTAACCATATGAGGTTTTATGCACTGACACTCCATGCAGTGTCCAGTGACTATATAACATTAATCAAGACAGAAAATGCTGAATACTCAAGATACAAACTTTCTAGCAGAATTTCTTCTGCTTATCAGAAGAAAGACATTTTAGTGGATCATAAAATTAACTGAAATCAGAAAGACTGCCTCTAGTCAAATAGATACAGATTTTGACTTGCCTCGTCACCAGAGTTATCCTCAGCTGTTGGTACCTGCCAGCTGATATTAGCAGAGTTATGATGTTCCAGAGTTGCAGTCTCAATATTATCTGGGCAGTGGATCCGAGGTGCTTCAATATCTAAACCAGAAAAAGACAAACTAGTTTTAGATGTGGTATTACGAAAGTGAAACCTCTATAATGGTTAGACTGAGACTTGTTATAACCACTCTTTTTAGTACAGCCTGGAATATAAATGTATGTATATTTGTAAACTTCCTGTCTCTGCCCCTTTGTAATTCTTGTCTATAGAATCACATATGAATAGTAAATTCTCTTGGGGAAAGGACTGTTTTTTGCTGTATTTTTGTATACCACTGAGCACAGTGATATTCTGGTTTCTACATAACCAAATCCCAAGGATTAAGTAAGAATTAATTTATTTTATTACTCATCCCTTCATTCTCTATCCTGTCTCTGTCTGGACTTGTACAGATGAAAGCACTTGTTTCTGTCAATCAGTGACTTAAAAAAACCTGAAAGTACATAGTGACTCTATAAGAGTCACCAGAAAGGCAGTAGTATCAGAGAAACCTGAAAGACAACAGTGACTCTCAAATTCTCTGGAGCATGCTGTAGAACTGACTTAGAAGAAACAATGTCAAAAAGTCGAGCAGATGTTGCTAAAAATATTCCTTAATAAACTTCTGTTACAAGGTATTATGTAGGACAAATGGAGTCTTCTCCTGACATGTGACAATGCCAGATGGTTCTAGAAGACTGGTGGTACAATATGGGTAACATCACCACCACCATTTAAGCCTCAAGTTTCACTGACAAACTTTAAGTACTTCTTCAGTTCCCTGGCACAGGGCCTCCCAAAACATTTGTGGTCAGGTTATTTTATTGCTGTAGTACTGCTTGATAAATGGTCTCTAATCTTGTAAGACAAGGACACATTTGGCTCTGAACTCATCTATGCCCAAGAGGCTTTAAAACAACTCAGAACTAATATCATTTATATTTTTATTGTTCCAGTAAAGACATAACTTGGGCAATTAAACTACATAATTTAGAAGACAAAGCAATAAATACATGTGATTTTGCCTTCCTTTGAACTAATTAACATGAAAATTTTATTACAAACACACTCTTACAAATAACTACCAGTTGTGGTTCACACTCCCTTGACCACTGCCTCCAGGCTGAGGTAAATTCCACTTAAAAGTGAAATTCTCTGAAAAGGCTATATAATAAATAAGTCAGAAAGAAAATGGCTCTTTTGAACTGGCCAAATATGTTGGCAGCAAAACAGAGAAAGACAATAACAAGAATGAAAGCAATTGAAATGCAACTGTTCATTTGTACCCAAAAAGAATAACATTCAGAGTTTCTCAGTGCCTCCTATGTTAGGGGTTTATGCACTGGTAATATCTAAAAGCTTGAATCCAAGCCATACTGTTTCATCTTCATCTAAACACTTCAGCTTGTGCTGGGATCCCATCAAATATTAAAAACTGTGGTTTGGCCCAGGTTTATACAAAAGACTCAGAAAAACCATGTGGTACATCACAAAATGGGAAACAGTACATTTAAAGAAAGAGAGAGAAAATCCTCCTGAACTTTACAGAGAAAAAAAGCCTCCGTTTCTGTAGTGACCTGGCATGATGACTGCCATAACTGTTTTCTGTACTGTTCCACTGCCCGGTGGCTGGTGAGGGCCCCAGTTTGGGGGGAAAGAAATTATTCCTGGAGCACAATCGTTCATGAAGAGGTGAAGAGCATATTCCCAGACAAACTGCACTTTTGTTTTTATCCTGCTATACTCTAAAGCCAGACCCCTTCCAATTCAGATAATAAATAACATAACATTTCTGGAAGAGGAGAGTAAACACGGCAGAACTATACTGAAATGCATGTCACTGTCTTCTGCCTAACTTTATACTCTGTGTCAGCCAATACTCTTCTGTTAGCCAGTTTGGGCCTTAACTCTTGTGCACTGTTGCTTGGGACATGTCAACAGCCATACCCAGCACAAAGATGACTGAAATCAATGTACCTCTAAAGTCTGTCTATCAGACAGGGCTTACACAGCCTTTACAGTTTTGCTCCAACTAAGGAGTTTGCATAAACTTGTGCTAAAACCAGTAGTGATATTATCATTATGATATGGTTATTTTACTAGAAGCGTGGGTTCAACTTTGACTATCTTTAAGCTAAGAGCTTTTGCCTCTACTTCAAAATTTCAAATTTACCTGCACATCAGGCCTTTTAGAAGGCAGGTTCCTAAGAACAGATTTATGAGATGGATCCCAGGAGAGGCAGCTCATGATGAGCACTATAAGACCATACTCAAGCGACCTTTGAACTTCAAATTTTGATTACAAAGTACAAGTGCATCTGACAGCCGAGCTATAAAGGTACAGGCAACACTTCTTACTCACTGTCTAAATCACTCTTTCCTCAGTTCAAACCTGTCCTCACTCAGTTATTTGCTGTGTGCTTCCCTTCAATTCTGCACTCGTGTATACAGACATGATGTTGTGCTGGTCTCTACCTTTACACAGAGCCTCCTGGATGTTTCCACTCCATCTCCCAAATGAAATGCACCTTATTTCTTCTCTAGCTCCAGACAAGATGAATCCTTGGGGACAGCTCAGCTGGCACACAGTCCCAGAAACAGCAGGCTCCAGCCCACATCTGGGAGGGAGAACGGTTACACCTGCTGGTTTCTGGAAGATGGGACAATGCTTTTCTGCAAGAGAGCAGTAGGACATGACTTATAACTGGTATTCACAAAGCACATATTCAAAAAACCTGCAAATAAAGTCATCCGGAAACTTACTGCGAACACAAAATACACAATATTTTCAAGAGTCTGTAGGGGTATGAGTGCATCAAAACACTAAGACCTGATGAAACTTTGTTGCTTGACAGTGCTGACTGAAGTAAACACTACCCAGTTTATCAGGTCTTCTGTTTTCTTGCTCATACTCTTCACTGGAACAGAAACATGGTAATTTTCATGCAGATGCCATTCTTTGGATTTGCCTTTTTTTTCTTTCCTTCTCTTTTTCCTTACAATTTCATCTTTCATGGTTGCTTTGCAATTGCATTTCCTTGCCTTCTATGAAAACTAGACCATAGCGGGAGAGAGGTGATATCCTTCTATCTATAGCCTTCCGTAGCTTCTATACTCTATCTTGAAATAAGAAAGGGAGAGGAGGAAGGATGCTCTGCCATGAACTCTTTATAGGTTAGGGTTATGGCACATGATCTTGCTTACTGCATTTGAAACCAAATGAAATTGGACTAGCTCTTGTGTGTTTTCAAAACAGATGGAAAGACTCAGGGTGACCATAGGAAGCAGCTGAGCTCTGTAAAATCAGGATGGGCTGTTGGTTACTTGAAGGTTTAAAATGGAAGTTCTGAACTTTTTTATTACTAGGGTTCACTACAAATTCTGAAGACCATTTGCATCAAAGCAAAAACCATAATGTATTTAAACAGGTTTATAAAAGCTTTGTTTCATTCTTATACTGCTGTTTTGAGGAATGTTATTTTTACTTCAAATATGGAGGCATTAACAAAGAGGGCAAAAAAGGGGTATCCCATGAATACAGTTTGTACACTTTCAGTAGTGTTTCTTACAACACATAATAGGCAAACACAGAAGAAAAAGGCTTCATTATTCATAGCCAGTGAGAAGACTTGTAACTCTTTATAGCTCTTCAGTGAAGAAATCAGACAGGTCTTTATAATTACACAAGGAAATAAATCCAATCCAGCTACACAGAAGGGAAGCTCTCTTGAGCTCTTAGCAATGGTTTAATGACAGAAAAGTGATTCACATTCAAAACACTTCACATTCCTCCCCTCCCCTCCCCTCCCCAATCATGTAGCAAGTAACTGAAAAAGGATTTTTATGCATGAAACACATTTAAAGATTCTAAGCACTCTGTGTATTTCCTGAAATTTAAACCCTCAATACTGAGACATTTTTAAAGTCCAAGCAATTAACCACTACATTTCATTTCAATAGCATGCAGAGGTCACAAACACTAACACATTTGTTCAGTTCAGGAAGGTACTGTTGGCTCTGCAAGGTGGAACAACTTAATCAGAAAAAAACCCCTCAAAGCCTAAATTTTGGTTGCTAATAGTGTTGTTCAGCATCATTTAGTTCCAGAATTTGATCAAGCTAGTCCAAAAGTCTGGAATTAATCAAGAGTAAAGTGGTATCCATTACATTAGTCATATTGATAGGGAATTAATAGAGAAGAAAAAGGTATTTCTAAGGAGAGACAAGAATCTACTTTCACCTGCAACCACCTGTAATGAAACACAACACTGTATTATAATTCTTAACATCAAAAGAAAATTGTGACAAATAAGTTTACAAAGCAAATTATGCCTCTTTCCTTCAATCTCTTTGCCACACTGTTTCAGGGGAAAAAATGGCCAGTTGCAATCAGAAGTGTGGAATTCTTTCAATGGCATAGTAAATCTTTCAACGCTAGATGGCATCAGCACCCTGAATGTCATTTGTATTTTTACCTTTCTTCACCTAACCTTGAACAAAGAAAGGAGAAAAGCATCTTGCAAAATTCATTAATTTTAAAGTGATTGATACTAAATTTTCGCCAACGGAAAGGTAACACAAGAACATGACTATGGAGGTTTGAGGTTTTTTTTCCAAATTAACAAATGACAAAGCTTCCCATTTCCGCAGATACCTTGTTTGTCAGCCACCTATAAAATACATGTAGCCTACTCAAAAGTAGCTCATTACTAGTATGTCCTTAATGAAAAAGACAAAAATTTTAATATATGTAACATCCAAACTTGCATTACCTTCCAGTCTCTTGGGAAAAGAAGCATGACAACAGACCTCACAGAAGTGACTGTAAACAATCCAGACAATGTTATGGTACAGTGTCAACTATGGTTACAGATGGCTTTGGTACAGTCTCAGTGAGCTAACTTGCAAATATGGCAAACTGATGAGCACTGATGAGCAGTCAAACTAAAAAGCATTCAGAAAAAACACTAGAATACCCCAAAGTCTAAGAAATCTGTTTCAAGATAACAGACTGAAGGCAACTTCATTTCAGTTTTCTAACACAAGAACAAGAAATTAATAAATTATCAATTACAAATACCTAAATTGAACAGGATTTCTGCCTTTTATGTAGCAGATGATAAATAATAGTTAGGACTGTTTGGACTAAAAATAAACAGATAACACCTCTGTGCCAATGCTGATAATTCAGAAAGTGAGTACAAATGGTAGTTTCTGAGGACAATATGATACCACTTTTCTGGTTTCTGTCCTTTCCTGAATAAAACCCCATATATCTATATTGAACCAGAATTTCAACAAGGTTGTAGTCACAAAAAGAAGCAGCAGAGATGCTTCCCAGCTAACCTCTTTCCTCTTTCCTCTCTGATAATCAAACATAACTTTTCCACTGTATTTTCAGACTCAGCAACAATAAGATATTGCCATGGGTAATCCAGGAATGGAGGCAATATTGCATGGTGTGAAGAAATCTTCTGATAGAGAGTAGAGCTGGATTTTATTAATCAAAATGCTAAGCTAGAAAGGATGAATTCAAGTGATTAATGCAGTTAATCTCCTAATTATAATATTCCAACCGGATTTCAGAGTTCCTTCCTTTTGAAGTTAATTGAAGTTTTTCCACTGATTTTAACAGAAGACAGATTAGGATCTCTCAAAACTGTCTTGATAAATTAATTCTTGTGGATTATTTTCATCATTTTAGAGAAGGTACTTACAGTCAGAAATTTATGCTTGTCCATCACAAAGTCCACATTTTAAAGACTGCAATAAAACAGTAAAGAAATAGCCAGAGGTTCAAGCCAAGTCTCCCTACCGGCTTGCATTTACTGTGCCCAAGTGACACATACTTCACCCTGACTTTAGTCAGCACTGGATTAGCTTCTGAATTGCTGGACTTTGGGCTTGTGCTTTATGTTTTTTCCTTCAGTCTATGCTTGAAAGTGTTTTGACTGTATTTCCTCATTGTACATTTCTAAGTTAATTCAATACCTGTCATAGTCACTAGTGTACTTCTGAAATATACAGTCCTTTATTTCTGGAACAGCACTATATGCCTACTTACCCCTACACAACTGGTGTGATTTCTGAATCCTGACTTAGAAGTGCTTAGTTCCTAACTGGTGTAAACTCTTATTCCCTTGCTGTGAGTCTAGCAAAAGTGACACCTGCTGCACCTTTACTCAATGCTCATAGTGCCTAGCTAACCTAAGCTAGTTCTTGCCTGCAGATCAACTTTAGCTTTAAGATGGTAACTCAAACCCCTGGTTGTTCATATTTATTTTATTATTTTTTTTAATCCCTAATATAGACCTACTGCTTCTCTGTTTCCTGTAATACACCATGTCTCAGCATCTTTACACTAACCAGATATAACCACCTTGCAGTAATCAGCAGCCCACTCTGGATTTAAATTATAATCTGTCCACTCTTTCAATTTACAAACTCCTTTGCCCTTCCCCAACTTCTAAGACCTTTACAAAACATCCATAGACAAATCCTCATTCATATCTTAGCTTCACCATTTATCAAAATATGGAGAAGTTCTTGCTTGTGATAGCATGTCAAAAAGGCTGCACTCTAACATGAACAGACAGAGTTAGATTAGATACCTACCCACACACTTTGGCTCCTTTGAATCCCACTGTGAGGTTCCTTGGCAGGTGAGTTTGCTGTTTCCTTCCATTTCATAGCCCTCCTTGCAGGTCACAAAACATACTGTCTTATAGGAGATATCAGCTGTTGAACAATTAATGTGTCCATTTTGAGGAGACCGAAGCCTGGGACATGTTCGAACTGCAAATGGAAAAAACCACCAGTTCACTCTCAGCACTGAGTATCAGTGGAGTTACACTACTTTGCTCAGTTTTTCAGAGGTGAAGAGATACTGTCTTGTACACTAGTTACAGTAGTTTGTACAAATTTAGGGAGTAGAGCTAGAACAGAGTGGATTTTTTCAAAGGCTTGATGCCTTCCTCTTCCTGAAAGTCTTACACAGAATGTATGAGGCTGGGTACATACTTCCAAGTTCACCTAAGATCTGACATAAGTCCAAGCTAACAAAATAACTGTGTATCTGGCACACTAGCCTGAGCTAGTAATATCTATCAGCCTTCAAAATGGGATAGCTGCAGGCAAATGGAATCCTGTGGAAACGTGTGTGCCCTTGGGAGTTTCTAGTCTCCAGCAATGGCTGAGAACTCTTTGGGAGATTTCCAACTGGAAGGCTGGTATGGGCTGAGTACACACCAGGGAACAGGTTAAGAGCTTATTAACAGGTTGGATGACAGTGTCCCAGTGCTCAGGAATGTTCTCAGGCACCCTGGAGTGTATTCATAGAATTCAGACACATGCAAGACTCCACAAATCAGAAGAGAAGACACTGATAATGATGGAGCAGGCAGAGAGGAAGAAGGATAACAAGCCATTTATATGGCTTGTATAACAGGTCTATGAGAGACAAAAAGAAACAAATCAGGTTGTTGCTGAGACAAAGGAAACTGTTTCAGGTGTCAGGAATGGAAGCAGTCCTGGCTGCTGCTCAGCACAGAGATTTTTCTCCTGTCATGTCTAGCAAACACTGAAAGCAGAGCGATTCCAAGGAGAATGAAGTCCCGTGAAGGCTGTGTGTGCAGAAAGGGAAGCAGGGATTTATTGAAGACTGATCCTCAGATTGTCTTATGGTTTTACTACTGAATCCTGGTGCTTCAATTTAACACAAAGCTATGCGGTAATTAAGATTGTTCCCAAAACAGATGAATGATCACAGTAGGAAAAAAGTAGTATTGGTATGACCTGGATTTATCTTCTTTGTTTCAGTGTCAGGACCTCAAGATTTTTTAGAAGGACCTATTTCCTTTGCACTGCCTTTTCAGTGCAGATTCTTTTCAGGTAGGATCAACAGCTCCAGCATTTGTGCCCTTGATCCCTTCTAGACAAAACTCTGAACTACATACACACTGCTTGGCCTTTGGGTACCTCAAATAGCTAAGTACACACCCACTGTCTGGGCATGCATATGTGGTGATGATGGTGATGATACACTAATAACCAGCAACTGACTTTCCAAAATGAATGGAAGACTCTGATTTAAAACTGATATCAGATGAAGTTGGCAGATACTACTCAGAATGTTCAAAAGAGGGAGAAAAACTCACAAGGGCAAATGGTGTGACTGCTCAAAAATGTAGCCAAGAAGACTGCAGTTCCCTAAACTCACAGAATCACAGAATGTCCAAGGTTTGAAGGGATCACTGGAACACATCTAGTCCAACCTCTTTGCTCTACACGGATCATCCTAGAGCACATTTTACAGGGTTGTGTCCAGGCGGCTTTTGAGTATCTCCAGTGAGGGAGACTCCACAACCTCTCTAGGCAGCCTGTTCCAGTGCTCAAGTCACCCTCACTGTAAAGAAGTTCCTCATACTCAGGTGGAACTTGCTGTGCATCAGTTTCTGTCCACTGCCTCTTGTCGTGTTCCTTGGCACCATCAAGAAAAGCCTGGCTCCTTCCTCTTCAGATACTTATATACATTGATAGGATCCCCTCTCAGACTCCTCCAGGATAAACAGGTCTGCCCAGCCTCGCACCTCTTCCTCACAAAAGGAACTCTGTTTCCACTTGGTTGTTTTCCACAGCTTCTCTTGACCTTCCTGGCAGGAGGGCAACCTCTGCTGATGGGTGGCTTCAGAGAGGTGGACAACTTCTATGTTGTGCTTTGGGAATCTGAATTTACCAATTAACCTATTCTTGCTGCTGCCAGGTAGGAAGCAAAACATGATCTCCTCTAGAAATGCACTCAAAGGGAAACCAACTTGACAACTTCTCCTTTCTACAGTAATTGCTTACTCTGCACGCTGATGAGACAGACCATACCTACAAGTAGATACCATTATACACCTCAAACTAATTAATGGGCATATAGCCTGAGTGCTCCTTCAAATGAAGCCAGCTCTATAAATGTTAGTAACTAGATAGCAGTTTTAGTAGCCTCTGAAAGCTACAAACAACACAAATAATGTCTTTTTTTTTTTTTTTGAAAACAGCTATGGCGGCATCTAAGTGGAAAAAAAGTCTGTAGGGAAAAAGGCCGTTCAGATGTACCTAATATATCTTTATATTACTACTGTCTCATGTTTACTTTCTGACAATAGAACTACTCTTGTGCTTGCATATACACAGTCATTCTCTAGGAAGTGTATTCAAGAATTTAAAAATTATCTTGAAATGTCCATTTTGTGAGAGGCACTCTGAGCTTCAGAGCAGTTTCACAATATGCTGTATCTTAACTTTAGTAGGAGTAAGAGAAACATATTTACAGCTGAATCACATATGCTTTATACAAAAGAAAGTAGACTTGCTCTTTTAAGATTTCTACAGAAGTAGAAATACCCATTCTGCTGTAAAAAGAAGCAAATGCTTAGAAAGCCTGGATGAATTAAGAGCACTCTTGGCAATGTTAATGTGCCTACATAGAAGGTAGTCCCTTCACTACCTGCTGTCTAGCCATTTCTTCTGGAAGGACTACACAGCTGTAGTGCTCTTGCCTCGTCAAGTGTTTCAAAGTTCATGCTTACTCAGTGTCTCAGCATGGCTCTGGCAGAAACCTGTAACTGAGCCTATGTTAACCTTGGTCATGGTTCCAAGCATTAAACACCAAACCATTCTCTTATGAATAACACATTTTCCATGACCAAGAAACATTTCCATAAAGCCAGTGAAAACAACAATAACAGTATATTCTGCTTGCTCTGGGTTTTCTCCTAATACATTTTTCTGGATTAAATATACAGTTTCCAGTTGTTTTTTTCCTTGGTCACTGTTAATTGCATGATATGACTGCATTAATCACTTTCAAATAGCACAGCAGATTTTAGCAAAGGAACCAAGGAGTATTTAATGTCAAAACCCAAAGCAGTGCAAAGGGATTTTCCTTCACTCTCCCTTCCTAATTAATGTGATAAAATACCCCTGGGATTAACAAGACAGCTATAAACCATGTCTTTGATCTTGCTCCCTTTCATAGTCGGACTGAATCAAGACTAGCAGATCCAGCACATGTAACAGTGGGATTTAATTTTTTTTTTAATTGGAAATCTTCAGTATCATGGACAACAGCACAAAAAATGCAAAAATATATCCTTCCAATGCTTCAAAGGATATTAAATATCAATATCAAGACAGTATCTCAGTGCAGACTTTTCTCTTCCCCACCTTCCAAATTCCCTGTTAAAGAAAGATTACACCCTAATACCAAATAGGGGAATTCCTTTGAAAACTTGAGCAAGATTTTCAAATCCTAGAATCTTCCCCTTCTCCATAAAAGTGAAGGTGAAGGATCCCTTCTTTGTAGCTGACGGCAGCTTTTCCCAGATTTTTTGCGCAAGGGGCTCCTATGTGACAGAAGCTTTGATAAGTCAGTGCTCTTTCCCAGTATCCCAGTATGCCTGAAGTTGCATGCATCTTCACTCTATGTTTTGACTTCTGGAAAGTCCACAGCTCTAAGTCTTGCTACTCAAGATACCCTCACAGTACTGGCTAGCAATTTATTTTCTATGGAAAGCTTCTCCTTTCTGCCTCTTGTCACTGGAGGTTAAAAAGGGAAACTAAGGTTTCCAGAATCATCTGAAGAAGGGTCCTATAATCTAAGTAGAACTGCTATAGGAAGAATGTCCTGAGAAATTCATCTCTTCAGACACATTTCAGAACCATAACTTGCTGTTTCTTTAAGGGCTGCAGTGTTTGCTGTACTGCCATGAAGTGCTAATATCACCAAGGATCTATCCTGCCTTTTTTCCTGAACGCAAGGCCCAGGCAAGAGTTACAGAATGAATTGATGGTTTTTTATTTACTAGCTTCCAGGGCAGGAATGGGCAATGGCATTCAAGTCAAGTTAAACATGCTGAACTACATCCTGTAGCTATTGAAGAAATAATGGCTTCTACTGGTTTACTTTTTTTTCAGGCTCTCCTTGGAAGACATACTGGACAGACATACAGACAGGGGATTGCAGCTTTCATTCTAAATCATCAAGAACCCAACTGTGGTGGTTTGATAAGTTTGGGAGGTCTAGCTTTTTGGGTGTGGTAGGGGCCAAAAGATGGCTCCTGTAAGGAGCTTCCAGAAGCTCCCACAGCTGTCCAGTCAGGGCCTATCTCTGATGGCTCCTGGGAGATTGATGTGCTGTTTTCCACAGCTGGGCCAATTAGGAAGGACAGAAACGCCTCTGCAACAGTATATTTAAGAAGGAATCTCTGCAGTACACATGCGCGTGCCATGTAGCCATGTAGTCATGTAGGTAGTAGATTAGGCAGAGGAGAAGGAGTACAGCAAATAACTAGGAAAAACAACTGAAACATCAGATATGAAAGCCAGCAAATGATGCCAGTCTGCCAAAGAAGAGAAGCAATGGAGGAGGAGGTTCCTGCAGCATCGGAACTGATACATCTTCAAAGCCTG